>OZ030390.1:70893773-71493773 GCA_964023965.1 Melinopterus prodromus
TCATACCCAATTTATTAAATGAGCACATAAAACCTACGCAATAGACTTTAGTAAATGTACGCAAAGTACCAACCTCGCGAGATTAAAATTGTCGAACGTCAAAATTATCACATGTATCCTAGATCTTTCATATATTTATATTATATGTATAGTATATATTTATTGTAGATAGATAAATAACGATCTTTTTATGTTTCGTATGTACACGTTTAATGCATCTTTCGATGTCAATCAACACACGCACTTATGTACATTACCACAACCTAGTGTTGTAAAATATTGCAACAACTGCCAGTACACTTTAATGGGGCTGATTTTCTTAATATTTTCATCGGTTTGATAATTCTGATTAAAAAATATTGATGCAAATATTAAACTATACCGCATATCAAAACTAACGCTTTTTATGTGTTGATAATCAATACACATTTCTCAATATCACCAACAGCTACAATCAAGAGAGAACACTGTAAGCCTAAACTTCAGGAATGATACTCAAATAACAAGAGGAAGTTGATTTGTCATTGTACTAATTTAACCTTATTCAAGAATTTGCATTGGAAAAAACACCAGTACACAACATTTTCTGCCATTGGGTCATAATTGCATAAAAAATTCAAATACATCTATAAAAACTATAACTTTATGAGCAGCATGCGAATATCAATTACAATTTGATGTACAACATCCTCCACAAATAACGCGAGAGATCTTTAAAACTTAAAAAAAAAACAATATTTATTAATGTCAAGTAAGTACACAATAGCAGTGGCGGACTGGCCAGGTGGTGCCAGGTTGTCCGATGGCAAGTGGGCCCCCCCTTGAGTGGGCCCCCCTGAAGACAACATGTTGAAAATATTAATATATTTATTTATACTGCAACTAGCACGGGAGCGCCGCACGAAAAAATATCAGGCAATAAGAGGGCCCCCACCTATTTGCAATAAATTCATGTCTGCATATTAACAGATATACACAGAGTAAAATCAAACCCTTGGCACGCTATTGGTGCCGGTGCGGTGGCATCTCGCGCGTCGCGCGTTTCTGCCAGGAAATAATTTTTTACTATTTCACTTTGATTGACCAGGTTCTGGCAAAAATATTATTCGTCCGTAATTGCAATACCAATACGTCACAAAGTACAGAATTGTTATGGTATCACGTGGTAGTTTTTTCTCCCAAGAAAAATTAAAAAAGTCGAATGCTATTATGAACAATTAAGTTTAAAGCTTAAAGCGAATAATTGATATACAAGAAAACATTGTGTAAAATGAATAAAATTTTACTTGGGTTCCAAAATGAATCACTTATACAGAATGTTCTTTATACATAATCCAATCAAAATAAAATAAAATTTAGTTATAAATTAAAATATGTAATTTAAAACAAAATAATCTAAAAAAACATGAAAATACAAAAAAATATTCGAAACAAAGTTGCGCAGTTTTGTGTTTATCAATGATATAAAAAGTGATAGTGATAGTTGATTTCACTTTCGAAGATATAAAATCGATGTACAGGGTGCTATATAAGTTATAGATAATCATTCGCCCTACAGCCAGAAAATATTTTCATGCTTACCTACAGGCTGTCCCACAACAACGTACCAACAAACTTATGTTTATTTATAGGAACACTAGGTATATTATTGCAATTGTAAATGAAGATTTTTAACCTAAATGTTTTGACATCAACTTGTATTAGGCTATTATGAACTGTTTCTGAGTTATTATGAAATGATTGGCATTTTCCGAAAATCATTCTAAGGCAAGGGCCGCGTTTACCAGTAGGCAAAATAGGCATGTGCCTAGGGCCCGGCGAAAGGGGGGCCCGTAAGCGGCCCCATTCGACCTAAATACTGTAGGGGCTAGGGCCCACTAATTGTATAATAAATAAATCGAAAATAAAATTATATAACAATAATACTTTATACCCAAATTTACAACCCAAATTCAATTACATATCGCCCATATCGATACTTCGGGACAGTGTTCAGAAATAGGTCCAGGAAGTCGGATTATGTGGATTATTTTTCCAATGTCTTTAGTAGACGAACCTCCGTAACATTTTTGAAAAAAGTAAATTAAATATTTAAAAAATAAGTTTAGCATAACTCCCAAAAAAAAAATAATTGCGCTTGATAGAATTCCGTTAATTTGTGCATGCCAATTTTTTTTTTAACAGTAATGAAATAACACGGTAGTGAATTTAGTCAGTCATTGCCATCTCCTTTGCATTGAAGTTCCAAAATTCAAGATAAGTATTTCAGGCTACCTAAAGAATGCAGTGCTAAAATCTAAAAAAAACTATCGTAATGATCTGTTTTTCCTTGCGAGACACAAAAATGCTCGAACAATGTCGAGTATTCTCAAAACCGCACCGCAATGTACCAAACGCTTTATTTTTAATGTGACAAAGATCAGGCTTTTATATATTTTGGGGAATTCACATGATGTCAGTGAAAATAATTCTTAAAACTTTCGTAAATAAAATAAAATAATATATAAAACCCATGTTTGGGAACTAGCGACTTTTCATGCATTTGTAGATAAACGTACATTCAACAATATGCATGTATGCACAAAATTAATAACGAAAATTCAAAATCATGTTTATTGTTATATGTGGAAATTGCTTTGATCAGCAAAAAACTCTTATATCTCTTCAAATAAACGACCAAAAAGCGACCATCCAGTATATAAGATTTACGTTTAATTGCTTTTTATATAAGGAGAAAAATATAAGAAAAACTGTAACGTCAACTGCAGAATCCATAACACTTTGGAGAGAGTATAAACAAACTGAAAATTACAAAAGAACAGATTTGTCGCTTTTAGAAGTGCCAAACTGTTTAGTTGACCAAACTCGCTTATAAAGCCACTGTTTATAGTTTGAATAAAATAATTTTAGTAAGTTATTGTTCCACTTATTTATAGAAATAGCAAAACATATTTTATTGCAGTTACCCAAATTTTATAGACTTAAATGTCGATGAACAAAAAATATAAATAGAACAGTTTTATTTAGTATTAGAAATCGCAGAGAATAGGATTTGCTTCAGAGAAATTAAATTTTATTTTAGATAACAAATTTTAATCCACCTTTACTTAATGTCGAAATAATTTTAAGAATTTTTTCTAACACGACCAGTCAGCAATGCCGAGGGTCCGTTTTCTATTTTAAGCTGGCAAAAATTTATTTGCGCGCTTCACTTTCGGAGTAAATCCTCATCGCGCTTGCCAAACTAGAAAAGGATTTTCTAAAAACCCTCTACCATGATGATATCATGAAAACATTTATTGAAGCCAAAATCAGAAAAAGAACATTTTAGGTTTGGAAAATACCATATTTTCATTAAAAATTTTATACAAATTAACAACTTTTAAGTTGTTATCACGTTTTAAAATGTGATTCTTATTTCTTAAATAAATATTTTTATTATTGGTGTTCTTTCATATACGATAGTGAGGTTGAGGGGCTCGGAATTTCAGGTGTGCCTAGGGTCTGTAAAACCCTAGACGCGGCCCTGTTCTAAGGTAACTAATGAGAATAAAGAAATAAAAGAACTCATTTTGGATAGTAAAAGTATCGCATTTTTTTACAGTTATTATTCATTTGCGGTTCTAATATGAGTTATCCGGAATAAATAGAGATTTGATAAATGTCAAATAACTTTAAATGGAACACCCTGTATATCTTGAAACACTTCGAAAGATGGATAAATCAAGTTTCCTAAAATGTTTAACTCGGTAGGTCTATCGTTAACAGCTAAAAGGTTATTAAGCATCTAATTTAACATTTATACGCATGCAAAATATTTCATAAATTAATATAAAATATGTAGTTGCCGCGACGAAATTCAGCAATCGCACAAATGTAATGATTCTCCTGCAGCAACATTTAGTCATTGCAAACTGCTACTATCAGTTACACAAACGAACAATAAATTTATGATCATCCAAGACTTAGTTTTATTAGTACCAGTCGAAACATATTTACAAATTTTATTATTTATTTACGTAATGTTCTAAAATATTTAAAGAATTTTAATGGATCCTTGGGTTGGTTGTAGTGGTGTAACGCCGTAGCCAGCTAAATCGCCAGTTCAATTTATTTATTTCGGGACATGTTAAGGAATAAGTTTATGGGGATGTTCTAGTTACTACTGATAACAAAAACAAAGGGTGCTTTGGTAGCTATGTGGCGTTCTTCAGCAATCCTGACGTTTCTGTACTCTCATCAGAATAAATAATTAAATAAATGGTTAATTGTAAACTGAATAAATAATCATTATTCAGTCTTGCTTCAAATTCTCGGTGGAAATATTACATTTCCCATGGTTTCCAGAAAAATATCTTAATGCCCTCATATATCTATTCTTCATGTTCGCTATCGTAGTTGTAATATTCCCAGAAATTTCTTCCTCAATATGTCTCCAGAGTAACAAATAAAACTCGACTAAATCAGGCGATCTAGTTTTTCAAAACGTTGGACCACCATGAACAATTTAATGCCTTTGATAAATATTATTTAAAAAAATTTAGATTTATACATACATTACTAATTCTTTAACTTTGACGAAAATAAATATCACAAATTATACGTTTGTTTACATGTTTTCTCATTTTCGCAATGTATAACATGTTGGCATTATTTTTTTAAACAATTGTTTAATCATACAAAAACTTTCTCCTTTTTCTTGTTGTTCGTCGTGGTTATCAAGTACCCAACCGGAGCTTGATTACATTGTAAAAGAAGCTAGTTTATACAACAAAAAGCTTATTTTTTAAGTAAATGTTCAAAAGGTCACAATTTTCTTAAAGGGATAAAACCGTACCCGTTTTAGTACATGTCCTCATTGGTCTGTGCCTAGGATTTTCTGTCGCTCAATAATGCTCCTTGTTTCGATTAAACATTTTAAATTTATAAATTTCTACCCATCTGACCAAATGATGTAATTTAAGAAATTTTGTCCTTGGTCTATTTTATTTAGTAGCCAGATGCAAAATTCCGCACGTCTGATGTTATTCTCACGATGCAAAGTATGACTTGTGTGGGGTTTGTACGGTTTCAATTTCTTTGTTCATAATGATCTCCAAACACGTGTTTACGGCAACTCCAAATTAGAAGCTACTTCCCGCGTAAAAATCCGAAGATCTTCATTTATCTAAAAACCAGTAGTTGCAGCATTGCAAATTATGGTGATCTAACGTTTATCGTTTTCAACATTTCCATGAGGATTATAAGGATTGCGGGGTTTAGATCAATGCTCCGCTACATTTCTGTCCGATGTTAGCAATATTGTACGATGGGGCTTTTCTGTGAGAACAATAATAAACCCTTAACATATCACGCCTTTCGATATTGGTAAACGGCATTTTTTCTGTTAAAATTTGTTTACACCAAAAACACTTATTTTTAATATTTATTCGAGCATTCTATTTCATATTTTTGTTAGCTTTTCTTTGTAAATCTTGCATTTTTCACTTTTTCCCCGCAATTTTTATCCAGTATAGTAAATGACACACAGAGTATAACGTTTCATATAGACCTATTATGTTTTCAATTTAGAACAAAGTTACAACCGTTTGAGTTATTAACAAAACCGCATTTCAACCGGCTCAAACTCCTTAAGCAATTGACAAAATCAAAAAGTCCATAAATAATACTTTTTCCTCCAAATGACTTGAACTATTTTCTAGAAAAAATATTAATAAAAAGCTTCATATGAATTATTTTGTTCATTTACTTATCCAATTTGTTGATTTTGTTTTAAATATTTTTCATTAAATTGATTTTCTTTCTATCGTTGTAACGTGTAGTGGGTGTGTTCAAACGGCTGAAACTTTTCGAAGAATTGAGAAAACAAATAAGCCCTTATACAAAATTTATTTAGAATGACATTTGCTTTCTAAAAATAATTTTGCAGGGAAAAAAGTGGACACCTGTATATGTATATACCGTCAGCATGAACAAAAAAAAGTGGGCCCCCCTAGGTTCCTGGCAACCAATATTTTTGGACCCAGTCCGCCACTGCACAATAGATAATATGCCAATTTACATATACATGTCTATATAAAATATATCAATTGTTCAATAATGAGAAGATCACTGCATTTTTAATTGCACCTAAGTAACAACAATTAACCAACTTTAACAGGCAAAACCTTTTAACAATGTTTTTCTATACATTTCGCTTTGCTCTTAATACTGCAATCAGCAATGTCGACACCATAAAACTCTGCTTTGGGAAAAAAATTCTAACATCACGGTTGAAGGTAGTTTTTTCTCAGGTCTAACGCCTCTAATAGAGTAGAGTTAATTTTGGCAACAGCTGCACGGACAGCCGGTCTCGCCTCATCAAATCGACGAGGTCTTTGGAAACGCCTTCATCACGGATGTTGTTAGCGATATGGGGTCAGCCTGATTAGAAGAGACATGCCTCTCGTGGTACTCCTGGAAACACGGAACGATGCAGAGGTTAGTTTGACACTCCGGACAGTGGTATTTTGTTTTTCTACGCAGAATCCGTCCGTGTGTATCCACCAGCGATGAGATATAACAAGATACGACAGTCGACTTTTCCCGCCGTTAGAAATTTGAGGGCGCATGCGCGAACGTTGGCCGTACTTACCGGTTTTCCCGTAGCGCGGCGCTAGTTGATTTGTGAAGTAATGACGGACAGCGGCAATATACTATTACACTTTCCTGTCAAAGTGACAGTGGGTTTTACACTTTCCTGTCAATGTGACAGTGGCAGTGTCAGTTTGAAGTCATAAATTTGCCCATTCTACAGTGGCGCCATCTAGCGTATTTTTTTAAATCACGGCTGTCGCGCCTGCTAGTTTTGTAAAAGTTAGAACACCGACATCAAAGGTACCGCTGCGAGTGTCCCATCTTGATATTTCTAATCGCTGTATCCACCGTATTCCAGCAGTAGTTGCAACCGAGAGCTGGACCTTGTCGTATCATGGGACAGTGACTCGACCTAGCACCAGTCTAGAAAAATCAGAAAAATATCAATAATTAAATTATAATTCATTTTTACTGAATAATGTTTAGAATAGGCTTGAAACACGTAACACATTTATTAAAAGTACATACAATCGCTTACAATGACATATCATTCGTTAATTATCAGTAGTAGTCATATTATTAATGTAATTACGATGGTAACTAAACTGTCCAAGGCCGCCTTTGACATCCTTTTGTCCAAGTAACCCTTGACAACCCACGCTCGCACTCCTGACATCCAGACTCACACTGCGGCGTGGTTCACAATAAGTAATTTCATTCTCAATTTTTTAAATATTCATTGAGTGTCTGTAGATGAAACAACAAGATTAAGAATAGAAGCATTGTCAATGTCGTCAGTTTTGTTCTAGTGTAAATGCCAAATGAACAGGGAATGAACAATGATCTTTATAATATTAAATGACGCAATAAAAGAAATAGGAATAACAGAAGCTACCAAAGTTGAGAGACCATGTTTTTTATTTAACATGTTTTTTCTATTTTTCGGTCACAATGAATACATTTGTAACACTGATTTAATATTAATAATAATAATAATCTTTATTGTACTAATAACGTAATAGACAATACAAATATAAGATATAGTGCCAATGCGCAGAATCATCCATCAAAATTCAGGTTTTTGGGTTTTTGAAGTCTTCAACATCGTAAAGGGCCTCTTTTGTAAGTATCTGTTTTACTTGTCTTTGAAATAATTTTATTGGAAGTCTTCTCCACTCTTCTGGGATCATATTAAGGAGTTCCAAATGTTGATGTTTGGATGTTGATGTTTCTGTCCGATGTCTGGGGATATGTAATCTGTTGCTGGTGTTGATAGAAGTCAAACCCCCTAGTCTGTAGAGTGGGTGCTACAGCTCTAGCTCTCATCCGTTGATGTAGAGTATATACAGAGGGCAGCGTCATTATCTTTAGTTTGGTGAAAAATGGTTTACAGGGTACTGTCTGGGGTTCTGCTAGTACTGATCTAACAGCTCTCTTTTGTAAACGAAAAATTTTACTGGCGTGGGCAGAGCCTTCCCAAGCCATTATGCCGTATGACATCTAGGAGTGGGACAAAGCGTAGTAGGAGATTAATGCTGAGTCTGTTCCCATAATTCGTTTTATTTGTTTGATTGCGCTTGCTAGACCAGCCATTAGTTCGTCCACATGACCCATCCATGTGGGTCTGGTGTCGATGTGGATGGCAACGAACTTAACGCATTCTGCCAGTTGTCCGTTTCTTCGGTTGGTTGTGAAGTGGATTATTTCAGATTTTGCTTCATTAAGGCATAGGCGATTTGCAGCAAACCACGTCTTGGCAGCTTCCAATGCGTTGTTAATCCGAACCGAAAGTACTTCTTCATCGTTTCCACGAGCAATCAGCGTTGTGTCATCAGCGTACATGACTACATGCCCCGGCACATTCATTGGTAAGTCGTTTGTGAAGATAGAGAAGAAGAGGGGGTCTATAATGGAACCCTGTGTCACTCCACATGGGTTCGTTGCTGGAATTCCAGTATCCCCATTCAGGAACACCGTCCGTCTTCTGTTCTCAAGGTAGATAGTTATCAGCTAGAATGGGATTCCCCTTATGCCGTAGAATTCAAGCTTTTCTAAGAATATGCTGTGCTGCATGCAGGCAAAGGCCTTGCTGAGGTCACACAGCAAATTGTAAAAAATTCCTCAGAGTTTATGTTGTTTGTTCTCACATAGCTGCTATTGTTCTCATACATACTCATCATGGCCCTTCTTAGTTTAGATGTTATGTTTCTTCGTTCTAAACATTCATTCACTACGTGTCTGGGTACTCTGTCGAACACTTTCTCAATGTCTATGTATGCCTCGTATATAACAGAATTCGTATTTCCCATCTTCTCCGTGATCTGTTTCAATGCAAAAATATGGTTGTGCACACTTCTGCACTTTCTAAAGCCAGATTGGGTCAGTTCAAGCATGGGTTCGATTTCCTGCGTTAGCCTTTTTTCTAGAACTATCTCATAAACTTTGGAGGCAATGCAAAGAAGGGTCACGGCGCGCTAGTTATTGCAGTTCCTTGCATCGCCTTTCTTAAATATTGGGAGAATAATGTCCACTCTCCCGTCTTGTGGCACTCTCTTGTGTATCCAAGCACGTTGGCATAGAACTGTCAGCATCTGTGTTCCGTCCATCGCCATACTGAGCATTTTACCTGAAATGTTGTCATGACCGGAAGCTTTTCCTTTTTTCAGCATTCCAATGGCATCTGCAACTTCATCAAGCTTGATCATTCCTTCTGTTGTGGGTTCTAGGATTCCATGCTCATTGTCGTGAACCATTTCGGGTAGGCTATCATTCTTGAGTAGTTTACTGAAATAATCTTTCCACCTCATCATGATGTCTCTCGGGTTTGTCAAGATTTCTCCATTGCTATCTTTAATTTGCTTCACTGGTTGTGACTTATTCCGTCCCTGTTCTATACCTTGTAACTGAATACATTTTAAATTAATTCATTTTTAAATTTATCGTTTCAACCTTATAACTTACCCTTCATAACTAGTGAATTCTGCCAACGCGGCAGTAGCTAGAACAGCCAACAACAATATAGTCTTCATATTGAATACTATGTTATGAAATGGATTACGTGCCTTTTATATAGTATGTTTTCTTTATCTAGGTTGAGTAAAGTGGTTTGTCTAAATTTGTAACAATGATCATTATCAGCCAATATTTTATCTGTATACAAATGTATGGAATATGTAGATAGATGAAGCATTATATTATATTATGAAGATGATAAAAATAGATAGTTTTATGTTACTCAAAAAACAATAGAGCATTTTGAAACTTAGTATTGGTGCAGAGTTTGACGTCCTAAGTAAGGTAATAAATTTGAGTCCTCGACCGACAGCAGTTCGTAATTTTGTAAAATAACCTAAAATACCGGGAGAAAAATTACATTTTTACTTGTTTTAATGTCTAGTGCAAAATGTTTAAATTTTTGTCACAAATTGTTTAAACTTTTATCCTATTAAACAAACCTACTTTAAATCTCTTATGGTGAAAAATGTTCTACTAAAATGTATTCTTCATTCTAACCCTGCTCAAAGCTTTCTTTTCAATCACATATCTTCAATTGTTTCCGGGTTATACCATGTTGTTCGCTTTTTCAGAGCTAACTGGTAATCGCCACTTTCTTCATGGAGCATTGGGTTAGATATGTCGATGATACCTTTGTGGTTGGCCACATGGCAGAGACAGAGTTACCTAGTTCCTTAATCAACTGAAGTCCTTTCATCAAATACACTATGGAAATAGAAGGGGACAATCAGCTGACATTCTTATCCAGAACGTCAAAGGTAAGCTTCGACAAAGGGTTTACCGTAAGTAGATACATAGCATTCAGTACTTGCATGCTATATCACACCACCATCCCCAACAGAAGAGATCCGTTAGTAACACTCTGTTCAACAGAGACGAGAAGGTATGCGACTCTACTACCTTAGATGACGAACGAAAACACTTGGAGTGGGCCTTATGTCAGAATGCATACACCAAGTCTGACATACTTGGTGCCACACACAGAAAAACGCAGGAACTGCAAGAGTGAAAAGGGTTAGCTTGTAACACCAGCTAAGAGGAAGTATCTTTTGCCCAACCCAAAATATATCACACCGGTTCTGAAGAACGAAGGGGTATGCAAGATGTGGACGAAGCATCGAATGTCGAGTCAAAGAACACAGTAGAGACACCCGACTACGGTCAACAGTCCGCTATTGCTGAACACTGCCATGAGTCAGGGCACCGAACGGATTTCGATGGCGCGAAGATGTTGGCAAGAGTGAGTAATTACAACATCGAAGGCTTATTAGAGAAGCTATTAAAAGTTATAAACATTTCAACAACATCAATCGTGAGGACGGCACTGACATAAGTAGGATCTGGAAATGGATCCTAACACGGTTAGGTGAAGAAACAAGACACATGGGAACGGTTCGTCCAAACGTGTGCAGTGAGGTGCAAATCTAGGTATATAAGTCGGAGTTCTTTGGTAGTTTTCAGTATTTAGTCATCTCTGAGGAAGCAAGTAAAATAGTTCGCAAAACGTCAGCAATTAGGTATTTATTTTCTAAATATCTTATATAATATATAATTTTGCTGTCCTTTCGTGGCTATTCTTATCAAACAGTTTTTGTTATCAAAATATCATATCCAGATATGGTGTTATTTGTGGCATTGTATACGATTACGGAAAATAGTTATTGAGATAATGTAATTTGTTTTTACTTTATCATACGTAGTATGCTAAAGTATTGTAATCATGCCGAAAAAAAAAATTCAGATTTTAGCGGAAATAGGTCTTTTTGGGTCCCCTGAACATTTTTGACCAAGGTACAAAAAATGTCTGTGTGTGTGTGTGTGCGTGTGTGTGTGTGTAAATGATTTTTGTGGCGACGATTCCGGAGAAACTACTAAAGGTATCGGGACGAAAGTTCATATTTAGAAGTTTCATGACCTAACTTAGAGCTGAAAAGCTTTTGGTTCAAAAGGGTCCAAAGGAACTGGTAGTTTATTCTAAGTCTTTTTCAAGGATTTTGCAAATGAGCCGCCATTTCTGTAATTTCGTCAAAATAGTTAAATAATAAATTAAAGTAGAGGAAATTTTGAATAATTTATGCCTATGACATTTTTTGGTAAAGTTAATAGTTTACCTGCAAGAGCAAATTCTGTTTGATCGATATCGGTCGCATCTGCATTGATATGAAACTAAGTACATAGTAGCCAGAATTTTGACAAATATTTTTTTGTGCTGTCACTCGAAAACAGCTGATTTCATCAGAGGTTGGAGTACCGCTGTGGAACGTTGCCGCTCTAGTGCGTCAAAGTACAAAATACAAATTTCAAATAAAATGAGATCACCAAATTGATTATTTGTTGATAAGAAATATCAACCCGTCTTTATATCTAATTCTAAAAACGATCAATTGAGAAAATTGTAAAAAAATTGTTTATTTTACGTCGGTCTAGTTCCGCAACTTAGGCCAATCACCGACGCTGAGGGCAGACTACACACACCCAGGAATTTTGTCCTACTGAAGGAATTCGCATAATGACAGCACACGGGGCCACCGGTTTTACTTCCTCATCCGATGGAAGGCGGCATGCAAAGGTATTTGTTCCCTGCCTAAAATACCAGGACAGTCGATTTTAGCCCGAGCCGGGATTCGATCCCGGGCCTCCAGCGTAGATAGCAGCCGCTCTATCCTATACGCCATCGACCCCCCGTTGTCAGAATTTGAATTAGCTTTTTAAACTTGACGTTTCGTCAAAGTGGTACCAAATTAACATTTCCTATACAGAAATATAAAAAAATGCTGATGCTTTGACAATACCTACGATTTATCTCAATAACATAGATTCTCATGCAGGTAAACTATTAATTTTATATATTGTATGATAAAGTTATGTGCCTGGCCACATCAGATTTTTTTATTTAAACTTTATATTTATCAAATCTTGAATCTCGTCTCGTGACCCGTATGTTCACGCGCACCACATCTTCTCTTTAACGGGTAAAATTTATTATTTTTTATTAATTAACAGCACCTCATAGGTACTTGTCTATAATACCTAGTCTGATGACTATCTAGCTATATTAAGCTAACCTAAATTGCTAAGTGTAAAAGGTGATACTAAGTGAAGTGTTCCCCATTGGTGTAACTTAAATTTAGTTTGGATGCTGGCGCTGTAGACTTCACACACTACACGTTGCTCTGCTTTGTTCACCTATCACTCACATAACACTGTGCTCTGCTTTTGTAACATCGCTTCGCTAACTCAAGTGGTTTAGTTCTTTTGAGTCTGCGCACATTGTCAGTATTGTCAAGGAGCTGAATTGCCTCCACATTCGCGTGCTGAAAAAGCCTGTTTTCATGATTCTCGGCAAACTTTCCAACTTCATTCATTACTAATTCCATCCCAAGATCCCTGTTGAGATTTTTGTTTCTTATATACCAAGGTGCACCCACGATGTTTCTTAGCACCTTATTTTGGAAGCGAATAAGCACAAAATATCTCACAGATCTGTCACATAACTATTGAGGAACTATTAAGTTAACAAATAGCATCGATATTGTGTTCGTTTAAAAGACTATTTTCTGAACATAATACTAAAGAGCACACAATTGGGCACTACTTTGCCCATTCCATCTTTCTATCTTTAATAATTATAACAAAAGTTCTCATAGAATCAAACGCCCCGTTAGACAGGGTGTAAGATACTCTGGAGCGATTTTTGGTACAAGGAAGTTTGTATATACAAATTGTATATACATACTATGTTACTAGCTAAACCCGTTTTCCCGTTTATCTTACACCAAACTAATTTAACATGGTATGTAAATGCATACTTTAGGTCAAACTGGTATGGCCTAAGCCAAACTGATTTCAGTTAACGGTTTTGAAATGTACTGTAATACCGGGTGATCCACCCAGTTATTTGTGGAACCAGACTGATGAAATTTGGATTAGCTATAAATAACATACAAAAATTTTAAAAAAAAATCATATATTCCTGTTAGTATGATATTCGTTATTTTTCTGGACATAACGTTATCTTTGAAACTGCACGCTATACTTTGCATGCGATAATTTCAAGAGGGATGATATTCTTAACATATCGATTGTTATTTTCTACTGGTTCCGCTTTTCCGAAAATTCTACTGATTTTTTTGACAATTCTTCCAGGTTTTCCTGAAACTCATGACTGCCTTAACATGATCCTGAAGAATGCCACTGAGAGTTTACGTTGTTTAAACTGCAAGCTGTATGGAGACTTTATTTGTATTATTTCTAGTTTTTATTAATTTATAGTAAAGATCGGTTCAGTTACTTAAATTACTTCTTTTTATTTTTTATAACACCGCCTGGACACAGTTTATTTTAACGAGATGATAAGATTGGTTTGTAATATAAATTTTATTTGTTATTTTGTTTAGTTTTACACCTACTCACTCCGTGAACGACTGTTTACTATTTTTCATTTACCAGACGACAGTCGTAAAAATGGTCAATCAATGTTTCGTGTTTAGAACATCATACAAATTGAAATTATCGCAAGCATACTATAGCGTGTAGTTTAAATTTCAAAGATAACGTCACCTCCGCCAAAACCGGAAGCCTTAAAAATTTACCAACGATATGTTTTAAATTTAAAATATCATCCCGATTGAATATAACGCAAGCAAAGTATATATAGTCTGTAGGTTAAAATGTAAAAGATGGTGTCATTTCCGGAAAACATGGACGCTGTGAACTATTTACAATCGATGCGTTTCGATTTTAGAAGATCATCCCGATTGAAAACATCGTAAGCAAAGTATAAAATATTCAAGTATAAAATATCAAAGACCATATCATTTAAAAAAAAACCTGGAAGTCATGCTAACATCAAGTATATCCCAATTTTTTTTAGTCTATTGTAGTTAGTCCAAATTTTATTCACCTGGTTCTACAAATATCAGCGTAACTCAGCAGGGATTATAGTACATTTCAAAACAGGTAATCGAATTCAGCTTGGCCTATGCCATACCACTTTGACCTGGGGTATGCGTTCACATACCAGGTTAAACTAGTTTGGCCTAGGATAAACTAGTTGTACCTAACGCGCTTCGCCGAGCTAGTTTTGCCTAGAACAAACTGGTTCTGCCTGAAACCGGGGTTTGCCACTCCCATACTTAAAAAATAATTTTGTCATAAACTACATATGTGGGCAAAAAAAACGATACTAATTTTTAATCTCTCGTATTTCCAATAATATTTAGTCAATTCAAAAATGTCTTTAAAAAGGGAATAGCTTGTAGTGTGAAGATTGAAACCATACCATATTTGCAATAACACAACGTTTCAATCCAAATTTATGTTGCTTTATGTTGTACTATGCAACAACTGATAATATCCGGTCAATTTAATGTGAAATGAAAGGTGTATTAAAATCAATGGGTAATGACATTTGTCTTGTTTTGGTAAAAAAGGACACTAGAGATTTTATAGCATCGCATATAGGGTGATTTTGTCTTATACAGAGTGAAATATTTAAACAATGCTTTTTATTGTTTTTAGGAAAAACTAGTGGAATTAGACGTTTGTAACAAAAACAATGCAACGGCAAGAGAAATCTAACTGTGTACTTGACTTATCTTTAAAGATCGTGGAGAAATCATTGATCTGTTATGGGCGGCATGTTTGAATTTATTATTTTAGGTGGTCTTTTCGTCATGTTCAATTATGATGTATCACATTTGTTGTTTAGCTATAAATTTTAGACAAATGTTATATGTTCTTGTTCTTTTGTGTGTGTTTGCTAAGATTGAATCGGAGCTGGAATCAACTTTTTTCAGTATGTCACATCACTTCAAACCAAGTGTTCTTTTTGATTTTTATGTTATGTTTAAATAACATGACATAGCACTGCCAACATCAGCCTGAAGCCAGCCGAAATACATTGTGTTGTTCCCTTTATTAGATATTTTTTATTTGAAGATGTAATTTTTAGGTGAAAAGCGAACAGCCTGACCGTCAGACAAGTGAAAGCAAACTTAATTTAGTTCAATAGAAACGTTGAAAAAAAAACATTGCAAAAGCAAAAATTATTGTTTCTTGCAAAAACATATAAATTTGAAAAAATCTCAATAATTGTGGTACAATATGGAAAACAGGTAACAAAATCCTTAAAAAAATTTTAAATCAAACGTGGCGCTCATAAGTAAATTAAACGTTGGCCATAGTTTCTCCTCCATCTTTAAAGATAACTCATGTTCGCAATTGGACTTTTCGTGCCAATGAATCGTTTTTTTTTTTTTCTATCTATGACACGTCAAATTAAACTGCTTTTCTAGTAAAAACAGTAAAAAACGATATTTGAAAATTTCATCCTGTATAATAAAAAAATCACCATGTATACGTTGCTATAAAATCTCTACTGTTCCTTTGGCCAAAAGAAAACAAATTACCTACTAAATTTATTACACCTTTCATTTCACATTAAAATGACCCGATATTATCAGAAATGTTGCATAACCATATACAGGATGTTAGTAAATAAGTCCGCAAACTTCAGACGGTGATTGTGCATGAAGAAATAATGACAGTTTGCTATATAAACGTATGTCCATAAATGCTTCGTTTTCTGAGATATAGAGTGTTAAAGTTTTTCTAAGAACTCACGATTTATTTATTGCCCTGAAACCGGTCGAGATGTGCAAATGATATTTAGTGGGTTTTAAGAGTTAATTATTGCGGATTTTTTGACATGCAAGTAAGAATTTTATGTTCATCATTGGCGCGCATACGGGTGATGATATCATTTTTTTAAAAGAAAAAAGTGGTACGCCACTGAGATATTTCAAATTAAAAATCATTTTGGAATTCCACGTTCAATTTGTGACAAAAAATCTCTCTTTTTAAGCAAAAAATAAATAAAAAGTCTTAATGTCTCATTTTTTTAAGAACTATTTAGTACAATAACATTAAACTCAAACAATAACAAAATAATAAAATTTTAGATAGGTGCAAAGCTACAAAAATGTTGAAAATGACTCAATCGTCAGTTTTTAAGAAAAACTTTAACATTTTGTTTCTCAGAAAACAAAGGAATTGCGGACATACGTTTATATAGCAAACTGTCTTTATTGTTTCATGCAAAATCACCCCCTGAAGCTTGTCGCACTTTTTTACTAACACCCTGTATAAAGCAACATTACATTGGATTAAAACGTTCAATTATTGCAAATATGGTATGTTTTTAATATTCACAAAATAAGCAATTAGTTTATCAAAGAAATGCTTGAATTTACATGACATATTTGGAAATATAAGCAATTGAAAATTTGTACCGGTTTTTTTGACCCGCAGTGTATAATTTCTGCAATTGTTCGTTTTTTCTGTGTTTGCTAAAAACGTGTATTTTGTATTTTTTTGTATACGGTACTAAAACTCTTGTGGGTCCCCACGTTGTTCCATTTTTTCTAATTATTGTGGTAGGTTTGATAACATGTCGAAACTTTTCGCATTTTGGTTGTTTTATTATTTTTCTTTTTTGTATTGTAATGTTAATATTTGCTGTATCTGTTTGTTAATAATTTAGTAATTAATATATTTTGACTTTTGTTACATTTTGATATAACAACTTCAAAGAACCGTCTACATAGTAAGTAATTTATGCATATTTTATGTTACCCCTGACAGAAATAGTACGTGTATGGCCGTCCGCTAGGTGGGGCGACGGTCGTTCGGACAGGACTGCACGACGGATATTTTCACATTTAGCGACGGACGGAAATGTCACCGGGGGAACGAATTCGGACGACGCGTCGCCGCATCACCAGAAAGGTCATATAAAATTTATTATGGCCCGTGTTGGTAGGACAGAGAAGGCGTCATACTTTAAAAATTATCGCCGGGCGATATCGCTACGGCTTTGGCGATATTAGCGCCGTTAAATGTCGGCCGCCCCACCAGCTTTACGAGCCCATAAACCATCCGCGAAAATTGTTTACCATTCTACACTGTAAATTGTAATTTTTATTAGTACCTGCTACCTACTACCTACTGCGTTCGCGAAAATAATTTAGCCCCGATAATATCGTACTGCGACATTACCCAGCGTTTCAAGGTGTTTCGCTTGTTGTTTTCTCTTGGTTTGTAGTTTATGGTGATTTATACGTATTGCTAGAATTATTGTATCTCATAGATTCTATTGCTTGCAGTCAAAGTTGAAAACGTAGATTTGCACACAGCAATGCTACATTCTATGGTAGCCACAGATGCAAATAGTTCATATGTATGAATGCCTCTCGCTGCCTGTACAAAACTTGCATTGTGTTTTCCGTTCTATCCTCGGGACGATTCACATAAGCTTTAACCATAGCAGCCTCGTCCCTTGATGGAATTGTCAGACCTGAAAAATTAGGTAAAATTGTGAATTGGACATAAATAAACAACAGTAGCAACACAGTTTTCATTAATTTTCTCACACTTTCTCACACCAAAATTTCTCGAAGGTACTATTTTGTCTACATCCAACTCACCAAGACTAGCTAATCGATTTACTAAATCGTTGTAGTCCGAAAATCTTCTTTGTAATTCAGCAATTAGTATGTCCAACGTGTCCAAATACTCAGATTTAAATGGCTGATCTTCCTGGTGTTCTATACTTTGTCCGCGAGGAACAGGAAGGGTCATACATCAAGTAGTCATCCATCCGATCAGATTTTTGACTTGCCTCTTCTGGGTCTGGGTCCTATTTTCGGAATAGCCACTTGTCACAGACTTAGCTTCTTCCAACATTTGATGATACCTATCATCTGATCTCAGTTTCGTTATTTCGTATTGGACGCACTTTATTATTTTTATAGCGTCTTTCGTTCCTGCGCTCCGGGCTTGTAAATCTGCGTCTGCAGGCTGAAGGGTGGATAAGATTTTTTTGCCACAACCATAGCCTTTCGAAATTCCAAACTCAGCATGACTTTTGGCCCTATTATTTTGTTTAGGACATATGTCTAAAATAACTTGCTTTATCGGTTCTCCGATTTGTGCAATATCAAAAGGAATACCATGGCTATTATTACCAACAGGTTTCACCAAACCTGTTTACATAGGACTAGGAGTAGCAATTGAAACTTGCGCTTGCATCTGTTTTTGAGGAATGAGGTTCATCGAGGTCAATTTCCTCTTCAACTCTTCGCGTTTAAGTAAAGAAACTCCGTATATCCATCGCAAATCCATCAATCTTCAGTTCAATCTTCATCGTTAACCGACTGAAACACTGTACATACACAACACTAACCAACACCATAGACAAATAACATCTAATTTGCTTATTTTAATTTATATCCCATACCACAGATTGTAATACCAGCACAGCTACACATACAATACCAACACATACTTCAAATGCTATCTATGGGCTGAATAGAGAATTAGCATACATACATGATTGTGTGAAAAGCCGTGGTTAATTCGGAATTGTTTCAATGTCGCTACGCGAATTGTAAATTTTCTTTTTTACATCATTTCATACTATGAACAAATAGTTTACTGAGCATATCTTAATTGATGGTATTTTTTAAACTAGGGCATAGGAGGCATTTTAAGGTAGGGCATTGCTCCACTATGCCCCCCCCTAGCTATGGCCCTGTTTTCACCGCTGTTCTAATACATATTATTTAACCTTAAACATAGACATGACTTTTACTAAACATGACTTTTTATTTTGGAATACATAGTCTGAACACCAGCAATGCTGCAGGATTTCCTCTACTGATAAAGAGCGTAACAAATGCTTGTTAGCTGCGTCGACAGAGCATCAAAATCACAAGACCACCCCATGCAATCATCGAGGTCAAGTCCCAACAAACGACATGAAGTGTCAACAAGTACAATTTTAGAGCCAAGCTGGGTGTAATGGTAGATAATCTGTTTGCCAAATACAATGCACTTTATTGTCGATGCGTTCATGACCAACCTGTTGTATTGTTGTCACTAACTACAACTGAATTGTCAATGGTAACGTTATTCTTATTAACCTAACTCACAGGCACAGTTTCATAGGCGGAACTCTCCGATTCGACTTTTCGAATATGTGAATACAGTAATCCAGTACCTATCCGTAAGAGTAACATATTCATACGTAAAATTACGAGGCTGAAAAAATACTACAAGACTATTACAAAGAAAACACCAAAACGACTGTGTCGATTGTATTTTTGTATTCACGATATAGAACGCCGGCATTGCATGCAAAGGTTGGAAACTTTTTTTATCCGATGATGTGCAGACTGTATTTCTACCATTCACAATTGTTTAAAATGCAATTTTGAAATTTTTTAACGTAAACCCCTTAATACTATTATTAATTTTATTTAGGTATAATAAATCATTCATGTACATTCGATAATTCAAAGATTACATCTGTTCATATAACTATTGATTAAACTAATTAAGTTCTAAATTAGGAATAATAAGTGACAATGCTTATTAGTTCACGCAAAAGTCTAAACGTCCATTGATTAGAATAACACTGTTTTTCAATTTACTGCTACCTATACCACTTAAACGTGTCAATAGTCTACATCCATAAACAAATACAAATATCGAGATAAGGTAACTTCATTTTTACAGACTTTTCTTTATCATTTTAATAGATCTACAACTATTTTAAGATTTCAAGTGGCTAAGCAATTGAGACTGTAAGAGGGATTTGAACTAAGTACTGGAATAATTTGTTAATAAATAACAGGACAAAAATTATAGGCATGAATAGACAAATTGAACAGATTCGAGCCTAAGAGTAGTTTGATTTTACAGCCAAAGACAAAAACCTGCTGAAAATAAAACAATAAATACAAAAAAAAAAACAGAGTAGGGTAATACGTTGGTATAGTACCCTGTCACTTCGTTGATGAGGTCGACTGTTGAGGACATGTAAATTTTGTAAATAGTGAGAGTTTTTGCTGAACCAATACATACTTATTAAACATTTCTAGGTGTGCATATAAACCCTGGATTCAGTTGCGTTGACAGACGTCAGTGTATAACATACATTTTGTTTGGTGTTTCGACGCCTCTATGAGTTCTTGTTGATTGGCTTCTAATGATTCAATGTCCAGGTATACTTCATCGTTAATTCCAAACACGCTGGTAAGTAGTTTTCCCATAAGACCCCTCTTTGATCTAGCTTTACTAATGCCCTGCAATCCTTGATGAATCCATTGCAGCTGCCCAGCTACTCCTTCCAGATCATGCGCGCAAGTGCATGTGTGTTCTTAAATTTTAAATGATAATTTTTAACTCATAAGGTTTTTATCTATTTTATTCTATTCGGTAAGATATTATTACATGCTTGGTTGTCGTTTATTTTAATAACTTACCAGCCAAGCTGTTAACTTACTGGCGGGTAAATCGAAGTGTTTTATTTTTATATTATTTTTTCGGATAAGCGCCCGCGGCGCATGGCACCATTTGTTAATATGTATACATGTTGTTTCATATTGTTTTTATAATTTGATAATTAAGAAATTTGTTAACCCTAAGCCTTCCAAATCATGCAGCAGATTATCGCAATGAGTTTTGCCTTCAGGTTTGTTGATGCTACAACATAGCATCCGGAATTTCTCGATCGCATCTCTTGCCATACGCAGGTCGTGGTCGATTTTGGTATTGTTGATTTTTAGTTCAAATTCTAAAGGGTCCCTCTCCAGTGGCATAGCTACATATTCAGCGCCCTTGAGCAAGAAAAATCTCTGCGCCCCCTTGTTTTCGGAAGAGGTCTGGCATTTCTGAACATTTAATTTAATGTATACCACTTTCAATTGCAATTTTTCCAATTCCAGATTGAACCAAAAACGGATTTATATATACAAAATTCTTGCAAAACTCAGTATAGGGTTTTATGGCAAAAAAAACAATTAGTCAACAGCTGGCTGTTTTCGATTTCTAACAAATTAAAATAACCTAAATATCCTTCGAATGTGTTCACATGTGCTGCACAAGTGTTTTATATAAATACCAGTATTTTATGGAATTTTTCTAAAACTAGTGTCTTTTACAAGCGTAGATTTAAGAACATTTATACTAATTTTAGTTTCCGTAAAAACTAAATTCATAAGCCATTTCTTAACCTTCTGAAGGACTATCTCGCCAATGCTAAATTTTTAGTTGCACGCTATTATTGTTCTTATTAACTTATGATGCTCATGTTTTCAAATACTTGGACGCGGAATGGATCTCCCAGCATACAAAAAACGTTATACGTGGTTTCGACGTATTGTCAGACGCATAACTTGAAAACGCTAACTCGTACTTAAAGAATGTATACACATTTTATGAAGAGAATTAAAAAATCTAGAAGTTTATAAAAGTTCCATTGTCAGTGAGTAACTCGCAGCTCAGACCCGATATCGATGGGAACTTTTTACACGTTATATCTAATGCCAAATCAAAGGCATATTTAAAAATCCATCTGGATTTGAATTTTTCCGAAGTGAATTATTTGTTTAATTTCACTGGGCTAAGACGCGATAGTCTACTCTTCTTTTATTTTGAGTGTGCTGAAATGTAAATAATCAAATATTATGGTCTATAATTTCTTCTTTTTTTCGTTTTTTGTAATTATTAGTCTGAAAATTTTAAAAATTCTAATATCTGGAATTACAACGGCAATATACAAACGTTATAAAATAAGATTACCATTAAAATAATAACATAACTTACAACCTTGAAAACATTTTCACAGTTCAGGTGAAGGTGGGTTAAGATGACACAGTACGCTTTTCTAACCCCGTTCAAATGATGTTTAGGATGGTTTCATTTTTCAAATTTCTCTAAAAGAACATTTTTTTTAATTTTCGTCTAAATTATTTGGAAGCAAGCGTTTTAGGCAATTGAAACTTTTACCTTGCACTAAAATTTTGGGATTGGCAATTTCTTTCTTTTAAAATAAGTCCATCATGTGTTTCATATTAACAAGAAAATACAGAAAACCACTTACATACTTATAAGTTTATGAATAAAAACACTAATTTTAATATAATTTAAAACAATAGCAGGCATTTAAAGTTAACAATATACTACAACAGTACACTCAATAAGTAAATATGAAGTGGGCTTGCTTAAAAAACACAAACATTTACTGAAGTGGAATGTACATGGAGTTATGTATAAACACAACGCACCAATCTATAAATCGAAATTAAGATAAGGTCCTTAGAATTTTATTTAGAAAATCTGTCCATTTTTTGCACAAAAGTTTTGTTATTTCTTTTCGAATTTTGCACCCCCTCTACTCGTGCGCCTGGAACAGTTTGCTCCCACTGCTCCCCGTAGCTAGGCCCCTGGTCCTCTCTATATTCTGGCTTTTCCCAGCTTTTCAATGTACAACCCAGAACTCTGGCTTGACGGACCATGAACAGATTTGAGCCTCAGACTAGTTTGATTGTACAGCCTGAGACAAAAACCTGCTGAAAATAAAACAATAAATACAAGAGAACAAAATAGGGTAAAATCATGGGTAAAATAAGTGAAACGTGCATTACCTGGTTGATGAAAAACCGTCTTAATTAAAATATTATTGGTTTATATACACTTCTAGAATTTACTATTTAAGCAGTCGTTCTTAAACTAATGAATAATTGATATTAAATAATGTATACACAGTTCGACATATTTGGAGCCGCCGATGTCTTGCACTTGGTCAGCAATTCATCGTTGAAATGTGCAACGTGTGTGTTTACGAGATCGCGAAGCGTCCGGCGATACACCAAATGTTAGATATCTGTTCGGTTGAAAACTTAATTTTAAGAATATTAAAATTGTTTGATTTGGAATTAAACACAATATTTAAAAGTATTACGTACTCATACCGGGTGTGCCGATGTCTTAAAATATCTAAATTAATCATATCTAAATTAATTATTGATTAATTGATTAAAAACTAATTAGAACTACTGTATCATCCATTTTCAGTACCTAATAAAAACAAAATTCCGCAACGAATTTCCCTTAAAATAATAAGACACAAACAGTTACAGGTATACGCTCCCGCTCTTCCAATGTTGTCGATACCAGGAGCAATAAAACTATTCGTAAAACACATCTCATATCGCAAGAGTACCGTCTGGAAGCGGTTGCATCGGCCACCTATCTAAATGGTTCAGGTAGAGTTCGCGGCCGTAAAAATTGACGACTTCGCGTCGTATCTCTAGAGATCCTGCCGACTGGAACCGCCACCATTACCTCACATTCATGCCGCGTACACGTATCTTGAGATGTCCTTTGATGTTCCCCTTATATCCTAAAACGGGCGACGTTTATGTTTCGTATGTCTTAAGTCTACAAATTATCATGGCGATCTTCTTAAGCCGCGGTTCCGGCGTGCCACGCACAGCGAACTGCGAACCACGCACCGTCTGACATAGGTAATTCGCTATTTTTTGCAATGGCTCGCGGTTCGTGGTTCGTGGCTCGTGGTTATCCATTGACGGTGCGTGGTTCGCCATTCGCGGTGCGTGGCTCGCCGGATCACGGTCCGTGGAACCGCGGCTTTATACCGTTGTTCGCACTAAAAACCGCCGTGATATCTCTGTTAAAAATATTAACTAAGATATTTCGATAAACTGCTGACAATGGTAGATATTTATTGTGGACACTGTCGGTGTTTACACAAAAACCTATGTTACTGGCTTCCCACGTGGCATTTACGTTCTATATAGTCCGGGAGGTAATAACAGAAATTTCCGATTCATTTTCGCAAGCTTCATTTTTTGTGTATGAGTTAAGTGTGTAATGTATAATAGTAATTTGAACGTCTGCCGGCGCACCTCCGCGACAGGGGTTTACAGGAGTGTTAGAACCCCAAAAATAATAGTCTGCCACTAATAAGATACCACGAAGGTCGTCTGCCAAGCCTATGAAGTTGTGCTCAGCATGCACCGCGCGAGCACCACGGCCGAGACGTCGCGCCCGGCGGCTACGACGCTGCATTTTCATCGGCCTGAAAGACGATCGTTATTATAAATTATTAAACGGCTAACATGAAGTCCTTTTTTATGTTATATATGTATATATGCAAATGATTGTTAGTAAATTAATTTAAAAGTCTGGTGGACTTATGTGGGTGGCAGACGAGTTTTGTTGCGGAATTTAAGTGGCAGACGATATTTTCTAAAATTCGTATGTTTCAACTGATACAATCAGTTTTGCGTATGCGGCTATAATTTTTTTGTATTATTTTGTTTGCGGGAATTGTAACCCTCCTGTACCCCCTGTCGCGGAAGTGCGCCGGCAGACGTTCAGATTACTATTATACATTACACACAACGCAAACAAAAAAAAATAAAGCTTGCGAAAATGACCCGGAAATTTCTGTCGTTACCTCCCGGACTAATAGTTTAGGTTGTAATTCATCATCAATTCCGAAGCAATTTCAAGGAAATCTCTTCGTTAAAGTCCGTAGGGCACCTAACATCTACGGTCTGCCAAGGATAAACAAAGACTACATACATTTGAGACTGATTGTCTGTGCAATAGGCTCTCAAACAATAAATCAAAAACTATCATAACGTCTTTTCTAGAACTCCGACCAGATTTTGCAGGAAGTTGTCTTTAACCAGCACCTTGTTGACGTAACTTTACTATTCACGTACCTTCTGGTTAAGAAAGCAGTACACTTCGGTGGACTCTAGTCCCCCTGGTCTACTACGGGAAAGGTATACCAAAAATGTTGTCGAATTCTGTTTTTCAAAGACGTTTTCAAGTGAGCGGAAAATTTCTATAGGTAGCTAACGGGTAATTATGAAATTTCAAACCATTTCACACTTTAACTTACAAAGCATAGCTTTTTCAGTGGAGAATTTAAGCTCGCTTACGAGAAATACTTCAATCAACTAGTTATGTCCAAAGTGACTTAACGCACCAAATGTCATCTTCCAAACTGTTACAGTGATCCATTGAAGTGGATATATCTACGCATGTTAATTAAATCTTAACCTTTAATTTGTTGTTTCACAATAATTTTACTGTGAAAGAACATTTCGACAGTTTTGCTATGTTATATTCTTTATACTATATTATTTACTACAATATTTACATCCTCTAAGTATACTAGGTTCTTGAGAAGTACTACACATGAAGTTCCAGAGAATTTGCACAACATTTGTAGATAGGAACATGGACCAATCCCTTCACTTAATGGCCGTTGTATTTGTTCATTTATGACAGCAAAAGTCAAAAGTCTAGTTAGTAACTTTGCATTATTCATTATTAAAGGCATGCCTTTTTGAAAGACCATTAAATTTACCAAACTTTATAGGTACATTAATATTAAAACTTTGTGAGGTTTACCAGTAAAGTAGGTAAATATCAGTTTTCCTTGGTTACTTCTATAAATATGTCAATAATGACAAGAATGGCCTCAACGAACCATATTCAAATTCTATAACCAATCATAGGCGCCCGCAGAGAGGGACAAGGTGGCTTTAGATATAATATGG
The DNA here is from genome assembly GCA_964023965.1 of Melinopterus prodromus. Lineage (NCBI taxonomy): Eukaryota > Metazoa > Arthropoda > Insecta > Coleoptera > Scarabaeidae > Melinopterus > Melinopterus prodromus. The sequence goes on from OZ030390.1 coordinate 70,919,810, forward strand.
GAAAGATCAACAAAGAAAAAATAGTGTTAAAAACATTTAACATTTAATTGAGAAAAATAATAAAATAATAGAACTTTATAATAAAATGATTAATAAACTTCTGAATTTACAGATAAAAATTCATAGATGTTCAATTACAAAAAAATAGTGCAACAAACAAGCGTTAACTAATTATATTATCAATTTTTGCAAAAGTTACTGATTGAAATACGTTGGCTATTAGAACGGAGATTATCGCCATTTAGCAAAACCCCGAGCATTGAAGGGCTACTAGGTCTTTTAATTACCCACAATTTGGGGTATGATAGAAACTTATGCAACCATTGTTGCATACGACATTTTTCTGTCGATACTGTTTGAAATACGAATGGACATTATTGCCATTTAAGGGTTGTTGTCCACACAATTGTCATACAATTTGAGGTATTATAGAACATGTTTGCAAAAGTTAGAAACATTTTTCTGCAACAACTGATTGAAATACGTTTGCTATTCGAACGGACATTATCGCCATTTGGAGGTTGTCGTCCATGGGGCAAAACTCCGATCGTCTATAGGTCTTTTCATTGCCTACATTTTGGGGCATGATAGAAAATTATGCAGTAATTTTTCCATATGTTATAAACATTTTTAAACATTTAGGGGCTAGTTGTCCATAAGGCAAAAGTCCGATCGTCGATGGGCTACAAGGTCTTTTAATTGCCTACAATTTGAGGTATGATAGAAATGTATGCAACAAGTTTGCAAAAGTTAGAAACATTTTTCTTTAGTAACTGTTTAAAATACGTTTGCTATTCTAACTAATATTATCGCCATTTAAGGGTTGTTGGTCATTGGGAAAAACTCCAACGTTTAATTACCTATAATTGAGGGTATTATAGAAACTTACGCAAAAATTTTTGCAAAAGTTATTAACGTTTTTCTGCAACAACTGATTGAAATACATTTGCTATTCGAACGACATTATCGCCATGTACAGCTTGGTGTCCATTGGGTAAAACTCGCTGTACGTCTTTTAATTACCTACAATTTGGGGTATGAAAGTTATAAAAAAGTTATAAACGATTGGCTTTTTATACCAAAAGCGGAACGATGGCTCGCGTTTCCGTTAACCCTATTTGTTGTAGTTAGCAACTGTTAACCCAACCCATGGCCAGCTTTGCACCCCCCTGGAAATATTTCTGCGGGCGCCCATGTAAGCAACATTATATTAGCTATATTTGATAATTGTCAATATCTGCAAATCATACACTTATTATAATAGTATGCAAAGCTTGACACAAAAGAGTTACTCCATTAAGCGTTAATTAACGAAGTTATATTTAACGAATTAACTTTTAAGTTAAGTTTCAAGCATTAACAGACTCATTAACTTCAGCTATATTCGTTATCCATTAATTCAGTTAGAAAGTCCGGTAAGTCCGTCAAGTCCGTTAAATCAAAACTATTATAATTGAACATTTCAAATTGCTATTGTGATTATCATGGACATTCTGTGCAAGTTCAGACTTGGTTTTGTTTACATGTGCAACGTACTACTTTGTTTTCATTTTTATTAGTTTATAACTCCTACCACCATAGTTTAGATGATCTTTTCAAAGTCTTATTAAATATTTTGCATCTTGCTATGCAGTTCTTTTAGTTACCCTTGTACCAAGTTTGAACAATTCTAATGGCAATTGTAACTTATGCAACCAAAAAAGTTAATTTTTTCGTTAACGGATTAACGATTCACGAAGTTAATTTTCAGAATAACTTCGCCCAGCTTTGCTAGTATGTTTGGTTTAAATACCTTCTAAATTATCTCTTGTTGAACATGCCTTCTTCCCCAGTTTAGCACATACCCGTGTTTCTCCAGAGAATGACAGCGCTAAGTATAAGTATAAACAAAACACCAAATATAATGAATTTTAAATTTATTGAAACTTAAGTATGTTACAAATCTAAGATACACAATCATACGATTAAAATTATTCAGATTTTCCAAATTTGTCCGCAATGTGGGCGTAGTAAACCTTGACACCTTCAAATGTTTCGATACACACAGGAAGAATCCTACTGGCGGGCAAGTCGAAACCTTGAGATCCACCTCCTGGCAACTCAATGGTATAGCTCAACTCAACGCCGCCAACACCCTTAACCCAGTCATCACTGCCTCCAGCAGCAGCGTACAAGACATTCGTGGAGCTACCAATCGTGTATCTTGTGCCGTCCACACTGGCGATGGCATTATCAACATTAACAGCTAACGAATGCAATTCATCGACGTCATCAGGAAGCGCTGAAGTCCATCCCCATGGATACAAGAGGTATTCACCGTAACTATGGAAGGTCAGGTACAATTTTACGGTATCCTGGTACTTTAATATTTGATCTTTTAGAAATTGAGTCTCCAATTCAGAGAAACCATATGTCCCAGCATATGTTTCAGAACATTCATTACTGCTTGCGCCGATTTCCATCCAGTGGAAGTCGAAGTTGCGATTAGCATCAACACCATAGCAGATGCTACCCCTAGACCTCGTCTTCCTCCAGAAACGTTCCTGTATAATACATGAATAATAGTCAAAACATAAAAATACAATTACTAGAAATCGGCCGATGAATTATTTTCCATAGTATCCTCAGATTCTAGATATCTCTGGCTTGATATCAAAATAGCACATAAATAGTTCTATTGTTTAAAAATGACCGCCATGATACTTACAGAAGAATGGGTGTATTCATAACCGTCCGGGTTCAAAACAGGAACGACGTACCAGTCCACATTTTCGATCATGTAACGGTTATTCTCGTTTTCAACTAACTCTTGAATGATGTAAGTCACCACTGCTGGCGAAATCCATTCCCTGGCGTGAATACCACCATCGATGAAAATAACAGGGTTATTGGCAGCTGGATTGGCACTGATTTTAGCCATAACCAAACCCCTTCCTTCATAGGAAGAAGAAGATGTGTCCAGAGTAACCAAATCCGGGTGCGATGCGGCCAGTTCAATCAAATAACTTTGGATCTACAAATTTTGTGTTTGTTTAGTTTTCAATGTTTGTATAATGTTTTTGCGTTACCGTTGCATATGTGTTGTACTCAGTAAAACTTAGTCTTCCTTCTTTTGTTGCTCTTTGTTGCCACGCGCGTTCTACGTCAACAGTACTAAAAATCAACTCGTTAATATATGCGTGCAAAAAATATATTTTTAATAGATGCGATACACATTGAACGTACACTGTCCGGTAATCAGACACCTATACGACAAAACTAGCCATCTTTTATAATTGCACAAAATGATGCACGTGGTAGTACTGTGATAATCAGTGCTCCTATTACTTCTAAACGCTAATTAGTAATTAATTATACAAGCTAGGACGATTTATAACTAAAAAAAATGTTCCACATATAAATAAAACAATCTACGGTTTGAGATTATCCACTAGTCTACTGTTTTAATACAAATATGTATTGCAATTTATTTTAATGAACAAATGCAAAATGTTAAAAACTACTGTGTTTCTGAATTAACGGAATTTATTAACCGGATTTCGGATAATCTGATAATCTGATTGGTTTTTAGTAGATCGTAGATCTTATGGAAAACCTAAATACATATACAATATATCCCTATATAATATCCCTTTCATTTTTATCCGATTTCAATATGTATAATAATGTACCGCATTATTGTCTACAAACTGTCAAAAACATTCGCCCTCTTCACTTGCAAAATATATGGAAAATCAAGAAATCATATTAGCGATTTTATAGAAAATTCTATTATCAACAGTTTTTGCAAAACTCTTAAATCTAAAGTTATGTAGAAGTATTATGTAGAAGTAAATAAATTAAATTTCCCAAAAAAAAAAAAAAATTAATTATCTTTGTAGGTAATTATTACATTTTATTCATTTGAAACGTGAACTGTGAAGATGTCGGCAAGTTTGTTGACCGCCACAGTCAGTTGAGAAACGATGTGTTTGGCATATAAAATCATTGAAATCGTCCAATTTCGTCATCTTTGCGAGGAGTACTATGTACTTCCTGCGATTTGCTAATTTGAGGATTAATTACTTACTGCTGTACGTTCTCAATCAATGTGGTAAACATGACTCCGTTCATGCGTAGAAATGATTCGAATGTGGTTTGAATTTTAGGCGCCACCATAACTGTTGTTGGTGCACCTAGCATTCTTGGTTCTGACCAGAAGTCAACATAACTTGTGTGTTGAAATAATCGTACAGCCTTCATTTCGGTCGGTGTTGTTGGAACAACTTTGTATGCTTTATAACTAAAAGAATTGCATTTTTAAGTATACAATTAATTAACTCAAGATAGACGTACTCACCCATTGTAAGATTTGTAGTCTGCCAGAACGGCAGCGCAAAGCGCAAACAACACCAATACAACTTTCATGTTGACTGAAGCTACCGTACTGCAGTTCGTCCTTTTATACTTTATGCGCTTCTTATCTACGGGGATTTTTCTTTATATTTTAATTTGTTCAACATGATTGCCTAATTTCAAAAGTAGAGTTTCTAAAACAGCACACTCGAGGAGTTGGCTTACATTTAAGCACTTGAAAGATAATGACTGAAAAAATATGTTGGGGAAAACAAATTTATTGGGTCTCCACATACTGGAAAACTATCTAACGACTAATTTTTCTTATACAAACTGTCACAATGTTTGTTCAAATTGTAGTAAAAATAATTGATTTAACTGTTTAAATTTTGTTAGGCTCTCTCAGTTATGTATACTCTGTGTTTAGATTATTTTAGTTTGTGGTTTTATTATCTTTTCAACGATTTGTGATACACATGATATTGCACTTACTCAAAATGAAATTTCATACATTGTAATGTCTACGATGTGTATCCATGCAAATTAATTGCACGAATTCTTTTACATGTCCTCTCTACTCCAAAACAGAGCACTAGCTTTAATATTACCAATTCTTACTTAAATGAACCCAAACAAACTAAAATCGCCAGTAAATTTACTGTGCTTTATAACATACAAGCCGTATCAAACCCAGCGCTCCGCCCACAGCCCCCTATTCCATATGACTCCCTATCGTGTGCACAGGCCCACCCTCCTCGACCCTTCCCGTGACCACGGGTATAAATTTTGCTGCCAAAAAAATAAAGCAGAAAAACCTAAGCACAATTTAATGAAAGTTTTGGCGGGGTTCCTGAAACTGCACGCATTATTTTTAATTGCGTGCTGTCGCTAAATGTTTGGTTTCTTATGTCGTTACTGACACGGTTAAGTAATAATAATGACGTCGTTACCACATTAAACATCGGTACCACATAGGTATCTATCATAGGTAACTCCAGAACGTAACTCACATATTTATGTTTTGACATTTGCCTGTAAAGTATCTTTTTCGTATATACTAAAAAGATAGTTAACATAATGTATAGTACGAAAACGAAAACTACGTGACATTGCACTAAACTTGTCGAGATAGTAAAATGTACGGATAGTACATTTTTGCGTACAGGTTTAATGTTCCATCGAGCTCTGGGCAGAACATGAAGAAGGAAGGTATTCAGCGGAAACGAGAAGCGGTGCAAAAGTGCGCGTGATGGAAGCAAACACGTATCACATAATATTGCGTTGTTTGATATGAAACTGATAATTTACAAAATATAAAAAGTAATAATCAAACCTCAGTGAATAAAGGAGTTTAATTTAAAACAACAATCATTAAAACCGAGCAATTGGGAGTACCTAATGTTTACATTTCCTCAAACAACGTGTTACTGGTCCGGTTGTGCGTACGTTATAGTCGTTAGCAGAAAAAAAAAACGCACACTACTAGTTTTCATAATGTTAATATTTCGGAACTTTTATTCTTTTGCCGAGTTTATTCACAAATTGTAAACTAAGAAAAACCAGCGTGACGTTCTTTTTACTTTATCATACACATTATGATGAAGTATTGTAATCGTGCCGAAAAAAAAATGAGATTTTAGCGGAAATAGGTCTTTTTGGGTCCCCTGAACATTTTTGACCAAGGTACAAAAAAATGTCTGTGTGTGTGTGTGTGTGTGTGTGTGTGTGTGTGTGTGTGTGTGTGTGTGTGTGTCTGTGTGTATCAGGGACTAAAAACGAAAAGTATTTTGTTCGTTTCCGATCCGAACGTAAACGAAAAATTTCGTTTTCGTTCTTTTCGTTCACACCCAAAAAATATCGTTTTCGTTTTCGTGAACCGAAATGAAATAACGGTTAAAACCGGTTTTTACTATTTTTCTAATAAAAGTATGCCAACATGCTTTTTACTTTATCATACGTATGATAAAGTATTGTAATCGTGCCGAAAAAAAATTGAGATTTTAGCGGAAATAGGTCTTTATGGGTCCCCTGAACATTTTTGACCAAGGCACAAAAAAATGTCTGTGCGCGTGTGTAAACGATTTTTGTGGCGACGATTCCGGAGAAACTACTAAAGCTATCGGGACAAAAGTTCATATTTAGAAGTTTTATGACCAAACTTAGAGCTGAAAAGCTTTCGGTTCAAAAGGGTCCAAAGGAACTGGCTATTTACTCTTAGCATACATAATATTTTAAAGTAGAGGAAATTTTGTATAATTTATGTCTATAACATTTTTTGGTAAAATTGATAGTTTAGCTGGAGGAGCAAATTCTATTTGATCGAAATCGTGTCTGCATTAATAGTAGGTAGTCAGGATATTTTGAAACTTTTGACAGTATTCAGAACGTCAGCGGTTGCGAAACGTCAATTCAACACGCAAATGCATGGAGAATGCGATGAGGGGGAGTAACACGCACGCACGTACGCTTTGTGAAACAATAATGAAACAGCCTGGTGTTTCCATGGTGTTTACAAAGTCACGTGTATTTCGAGTGCCAATAGCAATGTTGTTACGCATTTTTCAAGGATTCTGCAAATGAGCCGCAATTTTTGTAATATCGTCAAAATAGTTAAATAATAAATTAAAGTAGAGGAAATTTTGTATAATTTATGTCTATGACATTTTTTGGTCAAGTTAATAGGTTAGCTGTAGAAGCAAATTCTATTTAGTCCAGATCGTGTCTGCATTAATATAGGATTTGCCAGATATTTTTATTCTAATGACAGTAGGTAGTGTCAAAGGCTGATTTCTTGACAATGACTACTGTCAATATCTTGCAAATCCTGGCTAATTCGTTGTATTTAATTTTTAATAATAATTTTTAATTTTAATCATAGCTGGCAAAAATTACTAACATAAAATTTATGCTTAAAAAAACTTAAATTTCAATCAACTGCATTTTAAGTGGTGATGGCATTTTTGCTTTTTATAAATATTAAAAATAAAATTTAGATGAATTGTTTGGGGCCGTTTCTGTATTGGAGAGGCACGAATCTGTTTTAGTTTCTTTCATTTATTCCCTTTAAATTTAGTTACTTGAAAAGTTGAAAACCACGCACAATCTGCTATGCAGTTTAGTGGTATGCCAGTGACAGATTTTATTTGTTTTTTTTGCTTCATAATTTAAATAACAATATTTGTTTCTTTTCTCTCTGATCTTGCTTTACTTCAATTAACTTTTACTTATTTAAAAATTTTGTGTCACCGGTTTTGTGTTACCGGTTAAAACCGGTAACCGAAATTATGATTGACGAAAAATAAAAATTTCGTTTTTGTTTCCGTTTTCGTTCTTATAAATTATTCGGTTAATTTCGTTCTTTCGTTTTCGTTTTCGTTCCGTTCTTAGTCCCTGGTGTGTATGTGTGTAAACGATTTTTGTGGCGACGATTCCAGAGAAACTACTGAAGGTATCGGGACGAATGCTCATATTGCTCATATTTAGAAGTTTCATGACCTAACTTAGAGCTGAAAAGATTTTGGTTCACAAGGGTCCTAAGGAACTGGTAGTTTATTCTAAGCCTTTTTCAAGGATTTTGCAAATGAGCCGCCATTTCTGTAAGTTTGTCAAAATAGTTAAATAATAAATTAAAGTAGAGGAAATTTTGAATAGTTTGTGACTGAAATTAATAGTTTAGCTAGAAGAGCAAATTCTATTTGATCGAGATCGGTCGCATCTGCTGCATTGATATGAAACTACATAGTAGCCAGGATTTTGACAAATATTTTTTGTGCTGTCACCACAGAAATGTCTATGGCTGTCACACTCGAAAACAGCTGATTTCATCTGACGTTGGAGAACCGCTATGGAACGTTGCCGCTCTAGTGCGGCAAAGTACAAATTACAAAATTCACCAATTTGATTGTTTGTTGATAAGAAATATCAACCCGTTGTTATATCAAATTGTAAAAACGATAAATTGGGAAAATTGTAAATAAAGTATAGCGATGAGTGTAGTTATATTTTAGTATGTTGGTACGGATGTGACATCTACAGTGGCATGAACGAATATAAATCTGTCAGAATTTGAATTAGCGTTTTAAACTTGACGTTTCGTAGAAGTGGTAATTACCTAACATTTTTTTAAAATACGTATTCCTCAAAAAGCAACACAAAGTAAACGTTGATGTCACTCCTGCCGAAAACTACATAGCGCGACTAGCTCACATGCGACGGCGACGCTCCGCCATCAGTGACGCGCCGCACCACCGCTCGTCGCGCTATTCTGTACTTTCGGCACTTGTGAGATAAATAACTATTATTCTGATGACAGTAGGTATTGTCAAATGCTGATGCTTTGACAATACCTACTATTGATACTATTGACTATCAAAATATCTGTCAAATTCTGGCTAACTAGTTTAATTTTAATGCAGACACGATTTATCTCAATAAAATAGAATCTCATGCAGCTATACTATTAATTTTATATATTGTATGATAAAGTCATGTGCCTGGCCACATCAGATTTTTTACTTCTTAGGCTGTCAGCAAGAACACCGATTTAGGTACTTACAATATTCCTCACGGTTTGGAGGAATCTAGTTCCAGCGAAGGCAACCCCTTTGCCAATTATGTAATATCATATATTTTATTAATTGTATTGTTTAAATGAAATTGAGGAACTTGATCGAATTTTCAATTACCGCAATTTCTTATTTTATTTAATAGTGGCAAAAATGACAAACAATATTTGAGTTATCGTTGGATAAAGTTATAATAAGGTACACAAACAGTGTTTAGGGCGATCATAAGATATTCAATATTTATTGTTACTTATAGGAGACTTTGCGGCGACCCTTCTAGCGTCAGGTATCACAAAACTGGAGTCCTCACCAGCTGTAAACTTATTAGGTAGTTTGTTCATAATGGATATCAATTGATCATCGTGTACTGTAGCCATTAAAAACGACGGAAGCTGCGAAAGCACAGCATCGTCAACATCTTCCCAAGCAGGTCGGTAAACTTCAGAGAAGAAGTCAGCGAACGCATTGACGATATTTGAGGTTTCAGCATACTCCCGAAATCCTTCCGTCAGTCTCGCAGGCATCCTAGATCTACCCTTTTCATCAGAACATAACTCCAAAATTCACAGGGATCTGTTCTTATATCGTTTTGTGCTCGACAAACGTAAGTGTCCTAAGATTGGTTAATTTTAATCTTAACTTTCAAGCGCAATCATCGGTAGTGATTTGGATAATAGATTTCACCCGTGGTTGTAAACTTTCTGCGGAAGTACTCTTTCATTTTTATGTCAGGGGAGAACCAAAATGAAAATGTATTATGTCTGGTGGTGTGAATAGGCACACACGCATCAATAATGCCCTGAAGATAGTCATAAAAAGACTCTACCAAAGCGTCACCTGATGAACCGCCTCAAGGAAAGTCCAGTCTACCTCTAAGAGCTGGCCGTATAATGTGACGTCAGCTGGACGAAACTTATAACGGCGGTTATCCCCAACCGGAAAGACAGCTGAGTTGGTACGTACAGCCATCTCGAAAGAAACATCCAGAGCAGGATGATAGGAGGAGTCTTCGGGCACAAACGGTTGACCGTCATGTTCTACCGTCATGTTCCACCGTCATTCGGCATACCATGTTCGACAGCATAAGATCAAGCTGCTTGCCATCAATGTTGTGTACGGTGTTGAGTTGTTTTAAATCAACAAAATCGCAAAATCTTTGCATTATACGAAAAATTGCGGGCATTAAAATCCCCAACAAGCAGCATCCTGGTACCAACCAAGCGTGACGAGAGAGCATCAAGGAAGATAGGATGATACGAAGTTGTACTTGGAGATATGTAAACGACACAAAGCAGGACAGCAGAGAAACCAAGACGACATTTAGAAAGGCGGACATTAAAATTTTACAGCGATAGCAAAAATGACACCACCGCCCAAAGCGCCACCGGTGGAGACTCTATCATCTCGAAACAAAATATAATAGTCATCAAACAGTTCCTGATTGGAAAATGAGTTATTTAGTGTGTTTTTGTACGTAAACCTCTAGTGTTTTGGCCGGGTGCGTATACAACACGCTATCTGTCTTACGACGGGACATGTCTAATATCAACACGAAGTGGTACTGTTTTATGTAGTTTCCTCCTTAGTAATCAGCCACGTGGTAGTTCCGTGTAACGTGTCGACTAAAGTGGGTGTTGTACGTAAATTGGTAGAAGCAAGTAGTGTGTTTGATGTGGTTTGTAGTGAAATTAGGCCGCGTTTTCTTCGTTGTACTGAAGAATTTTAATAAAAAATAACAAAGTCAATCACAACGCTTTTGCGTGCAACGATAAAGGAGAAAACTTCTCGCGGGATTCATATTCCGCCATGGGCATACAAATCATTTCTCAGTCCCCCACTCTGTACTGTGCGCAGGGCCAATAAGACTTGGTAGGTGCGCTGCTGTATGGATTTAGTTTAAATGGCCCACACTGTTGGTGACAAACGCTGATGGTGGTGCACCGTCAACATTTTGAGGAGTAGTGGTAACTATGGTTGGTATTCCACCAATATATTTACTGTGATGTTATGTTCTTCACCCTCAATTCTGCTATCCAATTCGACCTTAACACTGCGATAAAAATGCACCTCCTGCTGAGCAGTGCCATCTCTGGAGAGAGAGACACCAGACCACCTCTCCAGCGGCTTCAACTACGGAGAATTTTTTATCACCTCGAAAACAAACGTCTGATTCTCAAACCACACTTTAATACGTCGTCTTTCGATTTGTTTGGTCAAACTTTCCCAATCTGATAGGTTTAAAGCTATCAGGCAGGAGTCCGACCAAACTCAGATCAGAAAGAATCTGCTTAATATTAACGTAGTCTATTTCATTTCGAGCATCTACCGAATCACCTACATAGTCAGCCCGTAAACAACAATATTAGACATTCATCGATTGCGCTGAAGAACCTAATTAACCACAGACTTTATCACCGCAGGCACAAGCTACCAGTTGACTCGTTAGGATTAACTATACCTGAATTCTGCGCTTTCAGTTCTTTCAGTTCCTTCGCCTCGCTCTGCAGCAGCAAAGGAGCTGCATAAATTCGTTCAGTGAATTTTGGAAAACCTGGCATTGAGTTCAGGCCCACGAAAATCCGGGATCGCCATTACTAGCAGAAGCTGTCGCTTTAGAAATATCGAGGCAAGATAGTAAGTAAGTACTACTTATTACAAACTGAAAAGTCAAGAAAGTTGGCGATCTTCAGCTTCGCATAAGTAATATTTATACACCATGGCAAAAAAAAGGATAGAAAGTTTAAAAAAACAGGGCGAGCGAAAATACATAGATAAGGAGGAAATAAAAAGTCAGTGAATTGATTTTAAAAATGTAAAGAAACGCGTATATAATAATAATGTCTTTTATTAGCATTTTCCTTACAACATTATATACAATAGTGCGCAGGAATAGAAACCGAAAAGACGCTCAGGCGGCCGTCGAAGTTGGACAGTTGAAAAAACAGCAAGCAACTCTGAAACCAAGAATTGGCGGGAAAACCAATAAAATGTGAAAACCGGCAAGAACCCACTAGAATTCGGCAAAACATAGTACACGATGTAGACATGTTCAGACTGCACTATGTTCTTTGGGATGTGATAAGCTCATGAAAGGAATAGGAAATTATACGTCACACTGAAACTGCAAACAAAAATTGACCACGCTGAAAGTGAAAATAAAGCGCATCCATACTGAATACGCAGTATTTACTTTCTTTATTGCCTCATTATATTTTGGGGAGTTTTAAAAGGAGGATTATTTAGAAACGCAGCAAAGTGAAACAAACCGCGGACAAGTGTTCTCAAAATCAGAGCTGTTGTAGGGGGGAAGGGATTTTGTACGCATCATTTGATACATGACATCATAGCAAAACGTATGGACGCATAACAGAATGTAGCCAGAAATGTTTGTCTTTTGTAGTCGACAGAATACTGTTGATCTATGTCAGTAATTGCAAAAATGCGTACTCAGAAATAGTGAGCAAACTAAAGAACAATTAAAACTTATTTACTAGTTGATAACTATACTGTTTACCCCATAACTTAGCGTAAACGTACCATTTCCTAGAGATTATGATTACACAATATCGCTCATATTGTAATGTTATAAACTCATGAACGGTGAATAATTATACTCTAAATTCCTTGATTTTATGACGTGATATAAAAATTTAATAATGGCGTATTGTTACCCCTTGTATAAAATAAAACTCAAAACAATCTTTCCACTTCAATATGATTTGCGTTACCTTCCTGGTATGCTTCTATGCCACCATTGCATATTCTGTACCAGCAGTAAAGTAAGTTATTCGTTATTCTTACCTAAGTTAACTCACCATACGTTGCAGACCAACATTTAATTTTGCTAGATACCAAAGATACGAAGAGGTACGTACGTAACTAAACATAAAATAAGCTGCTGATTGGGTAGTATTACCTTAGCTTATTTTGAGCAGTGTATTGCAACATTAAAACTATTTTAGATAAAAAGGTTCTTCAATAATATCCAAATGAATTACAAGCAAGTCATAGTGGAAAACGGCTATTCTTATGATGATCGTCCAATACTTTTGATCAAAGTAAGCTCAGACCCAGATGCAAAGAAGCCTATAATCTTTTTGGAAGGTGGAAGCCATGCCAGGGAATGGGTGACTCCAGCTTTCATTGCATACGTAGTTACACAGTTGCTGGAGCAACCAGACTTGCTGAGACTTGTCGATTGGTACATGATACCAGTTCTAAATCCAGATGGTTACGAATTTAGCTTCACATATGTATGTACGTTTCCATTTCTTCTTGTTCAAAAGCTACACAAATTGAAACACAAAACTTTTAGGACCGATCATGGAGGAAAACAAAAAGTTACTACGTCGCATGCGAGGGAGTTGACCCAAATCGAAATTTCGACTTCCACTGGTTATATAAACCTATAACACAATGCACCGAGGATTTTCCAGGTTCAAATCCTTTTTCTGAACCTGAAACGCAGTTTTTACGAGATGTCATCCTAAAATATTCCCACAGGATTAAGCTGTTTGTATCTATCCATTGTTGCGCACAAATGATATTGCTCCCATGGGGTTATACAAAAGTACCACCATCTAATATCAAAGAACTCCGCCAGATTGCAACTGAAGTTCAAAGTGCCATGAAGAAGAATGGTTCTACTTATAGCATTGGTTCCCCTCCTGCACTGTTATATCCAGCTTTTGGAACCAGTTACGATTGGGTTAAAGGAGTTGCTGGTGTTGATTTGAGTTTTTCTATCGAGTTAGGCGGCAAATATCGATCTTATAGAGTTAGCGAAGACAAAATATTACCTACGTGCGTTGAAGGATTCAGAGGGATTCAGGGTTTTCATAAGTACATCGAGAAAAGATTAGGAGATGGTAGATAAAGTATGTACGTTAGGTAAAAAATAAAAGTTTTAAATGACGAATAGCTAAGGTAAAAGTCTATTATAAAATATTTATTTATTGTTAGTTACAAAAAAAAAGTAAATTTTTAATAAATTATTTATAATTCATCTCTAAATTCATCCCAATCATCCCACTCATCTTCGTCTTCTCCTACTTCTCCTCTCTTATCTTGCTCTTCGTCTACATTTCCGTCCACTTTGTCTTTTGCTTCTTCATCTTCTTCTTGTACTACTTCTTCGCTTATATCTTCTAGGATGTCCGCTTCTTCTTCATCCTCTACTTGACCTTCGTCATCATTATCATCTTCGGAAACTTGTTCTTTTTCCTCCCGCACCGAATCCTCTTCTTCCACAACATCTGGTTCCTTGATGTATTCATCATCTTCCGCGCTGATATCTTCAGAATCGCCACTTCCATCTCCCTCCACAACAGCTGCTTCTTCTTCCGGTTCTTCTATTACCACTTCTGGTTCTTCATCTTCTGCCTCAATCTCTCTTTCATCAATTTCTTCAGGGCTATAAAACCTTGTCTTCACATATTCATGAAATACGCGGATTCCTGAGAATAGTTCAGCCACGACTTCTTCGATCCTACTGATGGGGAAGTCAAATCCTCTGTAACCAGCTGAGGGTAGTTCTACGGTATATGCCAAAGGTATTCCAGCTGACTTTACAGCCCAGTCTACGGAATTACCCGAGAATATCACGTTCTTTCCTGAACTTGGACGAACTTTGTACATATGTTCGGAGGAATCAGCAATAGCTGCTGCCACTTTTCTGCCTAGCCAGCGGTATAATTTGACATTTTCTAGTTTTTCTGTTGTGTAGCCATAGGGGTATATAATACCAGGACCAAAAGAGTGTATGCTTAAGTATAGCTTGATGTTTTCAGAGTTTCTCTCGATGAATTCCTTAAGAGCTCTAGATTCGGCTTCTGAAAATGGTTCAGTACCATGGTAGTTCCAGTCCTCACCATTGGCGCTTGTTATGTTTTTAGACCAGCTAATATCGAAGTTTCTGTTAATGTATGTACCGTAACCTTGAGAGTTCTTAGAGCGATTTTTCTTCCATAATCTTTGCTGATTTGAGAAACAAACAGAATAATAAATAAATTTAATATGATTAGTGTGATTTATTTACTTACAACTGTATGGGTGTACTCATATCCATCTGGATTGACCATTGGAATGATATACCAATCAACTTCATCGATTAATGGTCTATTCTCAGAGTTTGTAACCAACTCTTGAATGATATACAAAGCCTGAGCTGGACCAATCCATTCCCTAGGACTTAATCCAGCATCAAGAAGAATTGCAGGTTTCTTCGTTGAACTTCCAGTAGAAATTTTGACAACTTTGATATCCCTTCCTTCTGAAGAGGTTCCAATCTTCTCTATGTCAACTTCTTCATAAGTTTCTGCCAATTTATAAACGTAAGCCATAATCTGAAATTTTTGATCGTTTAGTATCGCACAGGAGAAAAAGTAGGAAAAGCTTACGGTATCGTATCTGTGATAGGTTAAGAAGTTAATATCACCTTTCTCTACTGGTTCTACTTCCATCATTTGTTTTCGCTCTTTGTTTAGTGCCCTAAAATGTAAGCGGAGTCAAAATAGATCTTTTTATATAGGGTATTTAATGTGTTTAATTGTTTGTGGTCACTCGGTGTATTTGTATCATGGGTAGTGGAACCCTCAGCAACGTGCATTCGTCAACAACGCGGTTTTTTAACACGACGAAAAGAAAATGAGTATAGAAGAAGTTTTTAATTAAAAAAATCGGCAAAACTGTAGATGAGAGTAAACCATTCTTTCTTTTAGCGTTGGTTTCACAATAAGTATTTATTGAGAAATAAACCTCTTGACAGCGACATATCGGTGTTTGTGGCCACTGCACCATTGCTACTAAATGGCATAAATATATAAATCTAACGAAGCGTCTAACCACCCGTTTTTAAATTCTAGTCGTTTTAAACTTCAGGTTTTACTGACGGACCCTCAATTTAACAATTTATATTTGGTAAATCAGTACAATGCTGTAAACTAGAGGTGAGTAGCTCATGAACGAACTAGACCGAGAGAATGGCTTCCGGCTTAGAACAAAAGAACTAGTTCTTTAAAATAAAAAGAACTAGTTCGAAAAAGAACTAGTTAGAAAAATAACTAGTTCGAAAAAGAACTAGTTCGAAAAAGAACTATTTCGAAAAAGACCTGCTTTGCTAAAACATATTCAGTGAACGACTTGTGTTGGACAGCATGTCTGCAGACGGGGACATGAAATCTAGTTCGAAAGACCTGCTTTGGTGAAACATGGATATTCAGTGAACAAGTTGTGGCGGCATCAAACAAAGCGCACCGCCCGCCGATGTTTCCTTTATCTAACAATAGTCTAATTATTAGACTATAGTTTTTTTTCTTATTGAATAATACTGTTACTGTTAATAGTAGTTCCGCCTGTAGTTTCTGTACTATAATTTATAAATAATACCCCAATTCCAGATAAAATTGCAGTATGAATAAAGTTAAAATAGGTGCAGCAATACATGCTTTATTACAGAAATATAAAAAAAAACATACCTAAATAAAATACAATAACAATTCTTCGATTAACAGACTTAGTGCCACTTGTTAGAAAAAGACAGAGTGGCAGAGTAGACAGTGATTCAGTCCAAACTATATTTTTTTATTTCTGTGGACCCAAGTTTCGTTCTGAACGAGATATGCACGTGCTAGAAGACACGTTGATCGAAGTAGTACGTCTCAGGATTAAAGTAGTTCTTCAGAATTAGTTCTTAGACCGAGTTCCTTTTTGTGTACTAGTTCGGAAGAGCTAGTTCGCCAAAAGGAACTAATAAGCCCATCTCTACTGGAAACCAAACAGATGCGGGCCATAATAATGATAATTCTGGCCTGCCGATGCCCTCATAGCGGTGGATGCAGCTTTAACATAGATTATTATTATTATTGTTATTAAAAAATTATTAATATTATTAAAGCAGCTACCTCATCTTATCTGTTCTTTTTCTATTTTCAGTAAATAAATTCTTGATTATTCAAACAAGGTAAATGGGTATGACATTTTATAATGCCATACTTTCATAGCTATTAAGTATCACACGGTGGCCAACTTTTTAAGCTTACAACATGGGAGGCTAGGATCCAGGGGCACAAATAAATCTATTCAATAATTAATAAAAATCTTTTTTAAGTAAACTTGCCATATTTTGAATTCCCTTTCCATCGTGAACATACGAAACTAATGCAGATGAACTCGAATACAATAATTACGAATTTTTTAAGATTTTTTATTATATAAATATCGATATAAATTTAAAGTCAATAAAAATCGATAAAGATCAATTCATATTTTATAAAATTTTAGATTAATCATTATTTTGTTTTCCTACTCTATTCCTACTGTCTATCATTGTATTAACCCAATCTAGACACCTATTCGACCACTCTGAGATTCACGATTGGCGAATACCACCAACATAGGTATACCGTATACAGAATGTTACAAATATGGGAGAATATTTAACTTAAGACTTTTTGACTTGTAAGTGTATGCCTTCACACATTACACCGTTATTATTTAAAACCTGTATAAAACCAGCGGTTATTATACAAAAAATAAACTACATCAATGTCTAAATAGTTAGGTTTTGTTGGAGTCATCAAACAGTCTTGAAAAGTTAGCCTGCGTTAAGAAATATTTTATATATAATTACCAGTCAACATGTTCCATCTCCACCCTATTCTCAATTTCAATCATATTCAAAATATTTTCGAATGAAGGATGTGCTATTTCCGCTACAGCTATGTCCACGGGTTGTCCTGGTTCTCGAATTGTACTCCAAAAGTCTAGATTCATTGAGTTTTCGTAAAGCAGAGCAATTGTATCCACAATTTCGTGATCCTTTGGCCATATTCTGAAGAGCTTCCATCTAAGGTGACAAGGAAATAATAATGTTCGTCATAGAACGGGCTTTGCTAAATTTACCCTTCGTATGTGTTTCGAACAGCTGATGACGCAAAATGCAGGCAAAATAACAAAACCAGAACGCCTTTCATTTTTACCGTTCCCGATCCACAATTCTATTTACTCTGGATTATTATTATGTCAAGTGAGTTTTTGATATTAGATTAGATAGATTAATTATATTTTACGTGTATTATTTTTATTAGGTCGTAAGTGTGTACAGTACAGCCGTTATCTGGGTGTTGGGTAATATTTACTGATTGATTGTTGTGTCGATAATATCAAATTTTGATCGGTTCATATTTATTTTACGGCCTGTGGAATAGATTTATCCGATCGTCGGCTGTGTTGTTTTGTACCGTCATGTTAAATTTATAGTTATAAGCTGTGAATATATTAATTATAATAAATCACGTTTATGCTCTGGAACAGTCTAGTCCACTTTCCGAGTCCTAAAAATTTACAGGGGAAATTTAAGGGCAATCATATTTTATGAATAAGAAACCAACTGACGTAATCAAAATAAGATCGTTTCTGAGATATGTTCTTCAATGAAAAAGAATTATTAATTGTATAAGGGAAAAAAGTATTAGATTTTTAGTTCAAGGTTGTGTTGTCTTCCGACGTGAAGCGGATGGAGACAAAATCCGAGAGCTAAAATCTAATATTTTTCTTGTGTTTAATGCACTATTTTTTTCTGAGACGGGAAAAGCGCTGATTCAATATTGAAAAACATATTACTACAATATAATATTAAAGTCAGAAAATTATTGATGTGAAATTTGAATTTTTAAAGTGGTAGGCTGTTGTACTTATAGCGTCAATTAGATCTGCGTTGCTAAGGAAACCTTTAAAGTAATCAAATATCCGTAAATTTAATTTTGTGATTTGATTTAAAAATTGCGAACTTAGTGGTTGTTTAGTAGTTATTTTGAATAATATAAAGTTAAAAAAATGCCCGATCCAGAGTTTTCTCTGACTAAAATTAAATATTTACCTTTACTTATGTGTAAACCGGGTGATTCAATTTCGAGGCTCACCATGGGGATCTCGCTTATTAGTGGAGATAGAGCCTATATGTAAATTTGGCAGTTTTGTATTTTTGTGTTGATCAATTATCTGAAAAGAAATTTAAGCTATCATTTTCTTTTTGAAGATATCCGCAAAAAACTTAAATGTTAAGATATCGTTTCTAATTTTTTATTCAAAACCAAATGTATTCTATAGCTACTTTTTAACAAGGAATGCAGTGTTAATTTAACATCAAAGATGGCGGCGTACCCATGGCCAACTTTTGTTTTTGTTATGGGCGCCATGTTGAATTTTGACATTTTCCGATAGTCGTGTTGTTTCTCATTTCCGCAATGAAATAAAAAATAATATAAAAAAACTTTTTGATTTTTCTCGTTGTTTGTCGTGCCTATCAGGTACCCAACTAAAGCTTGTATACAAACCGCCGGATAGACCAAGACGGCTTTGGATAAACAACATTCAGATTGTAAAAGAAGTAAGGTTATACACCAACAAAATTGTTTTTTAAGGAAATGTTCAAATAGGTCATAATTTTCTTAAAGGCATAAAACTGTATCCGCTTTTCTACATGTTGTAATGCTCTTCTAACTGTTCTTCCCGGAATGGCATTGACCGCAGTTCCTCGATATTTCGCATCGTGATAAATTTCGTCGGTCATAGTCATCACAGAAAATAGTCCAGAAGACTTAAATGAGGGCTAGCAGTACAATCCACCACTCCACCATTACCAATCCATCGATTTGGAAATTGTTCGTTCAAATAATTTCGCAGAACTGTCGCATTGTGCTCATCTTGCTGCCACCACATTATTCACATTATCCACATGATTCTCAGCTTTGGTCCAACGCAATATCGTCAATATAGTCAGCCACTTCGGTGCGCAAAACATTTAAATATCGTTCTGAAAAATGCTAAGTACCCGAAGGTTTTTTGATTATTACACCTTTGTTTTATAAAATAATGCTAACATGTTATAAATTCCGGAATTGAGAAAAGACGACTATCGGAAAATGCCAAAATTCAACATGGCGTCCATAAGAAAAACAAAAATTGGCCATGGTTACGCCGCCATCTTTGATGTTATTTCAAATTAAGTTCAAATTCCTTGCTACAAAGTAGCTGTAGAATGTTTTTGTTTCAAATGTCTAGCTACATTCGGTTTTGAAAAAAAAGTCTGATGTGGCCAGGCACATGACTTTATCATACAATATATAAAATTAAGTTTTAGCTGCTTGAGATTCGAGATCGATCGTGTTTGCATTAAAATAAAACGAATTAGCCAGGATTTGACAGATATTGACAGCAGATATTGTCAAAAAATCAGCCTTTGACACTACCTACTGTCATTAGGATAACAATATCTGGCAAATCCTATATTAATGCAGACACGATCTCGATCAAATAGAATTTGCTCCTACAGCTAAACTATTGATTTTACCAAAAAAGTCATAGACATAAATTATACAAAATTTCCTCTACTTTAATTTATTATTTAACTATTTTGACGAAATTACAGAAATGGCGGCTCATTTGCAAAATCCTTGAAAAATGCATAACAACATTGCTATCCGCACTCGAAATACACATTGACTTTGCAAACACCATGGAAACACCAGGCTGATTCAATATTGTTTCACATAGCGTACGTGCGCGCGTGTTTCTTCTCCTCATAGCATTCTCAATGCATTTGCGTGTTGAACTGACGTTTCGCAACCGCTGACGTTCTGAATACTGTCAAAAGTTTCAAAATATCCTGGCTACCTACTATTAAAGCAAACACGATTTCGATCAAATAGAATTTGCTCCTGCAGCTAAACTATTAATTTTACCAAAAAATGTTACAGACATAAATTATAAAAAATTTCCTCTACTTTAATTTATTATTTATCTATTTTGACGACATTACTGAAATAACGGCTCATTTGCAAAATCGTTGAAAAATGCTAAAGAGTAAATAGCCAGTTCCTTTGAACCCTTTTGAACCAAAAGCTTTTCAGCTCTAAGTTTGGTCATGAAACTTCTAAATATGAACTTTCGTCCCGATACCTTTAGTAGTTTCTCCGGAATCATCGCCACAAAAATCGTTTACACACGCACACACACACACACACACACACACACACACACACACACACACACACACACACACACACACACACACACACACACACACACACACACACACACACACACACACACACACACACACACACACACACACACACACACACACACACACACACACACACACACACACACACACACACACACACACACACACACACACACACACACACACACACACACACACACACACACACACACACACACACACACACACACACACACACACACACACACACACACACACACACACACACACACACACACACACACACACACACACACACACACACACACACACACACACACACACACACACACACACACACACACACACACACACACACACACACACACACACACACACACACACACACACACACACACACACACACACACACACACACACACACACACACACACACACACACACACACACACACACACACACACACACACACACACACACACACACACACACACACACACACACACACACACACACACACACACACACACACACACACACACACACACACACACACACACACACACACACGGAGACATTTTTTGTACCTTGGTCAAAAATGTTCAGGGGACCCATAAAGACCTATTTCCGCTAAAATCTCAATTTTTTTTCGGCACTATTGCAATACTTCATCATACTGCGTATGATAAAGTAATAAAAACGATATCTTAATAGTAAAGTTTTTTGCGGATATCTTCAAAATGAAAAATTATAGCTTAAATTTCTTTTCAGATAATTGATCAACACAAAAATACGAAACTTTGTCAAATTTAAACATAGGCTCTATCTGCACTAATAAGCGAGAGCCTCGCAATTGAATCACCCGGTATACCTATACATATCCGGGGAAAAAATACTCACTTTTATCCCGGGAAGAAAATACAATACACGTAAGTAAAGGTAGATATTTAATCTCTGTATTACTTTGATGAGGTTGTCCATTTTTACTTTATCATACGCAGTAAGATAAAGTATTGTAATCATGCCGAAAAAAATTGAAAAAAAAAGAATTGAGATTTTAGCGGAAATAGGTCTTTTTGGGTACCCTGAACATTTTTGACCAAGGTACAAAAAAATGTCTGTGTGTGTGTGTGTGTGTGCGTGTGTAAACGATTTTTGTGGCGATGATTCCGGAAAAACTACTAAAGGTATCGGGACGAAAGTTCATAATTAGAAGTTTCATGACCTAACTTAGAGCTGAAAAGCTTTTGGTTAAAAAGGGTCCAAAGGAACTGGTAGTTTAATCTAAGCCTTTTTCAAGGATTTTGCAAATGAGCCGCTATTTCTCTAATTTCGTCAAAATAGTTAAATAATAAATTAAAGTAGAGGAAATTCTGAATAATTTATGCCTATGAAATTTTTTGGTAAAATTAATAGTTTAGCTTTTTAGGTTATTCTAAGCCTTTTTGAAGGATTTGAAATGAGCCGCCATTTCTGTAATTTCGACAAAATAGTTCATTAATAAATTAAAGTAGAGGAAATTTTGAATAATTTATGCCTATTTTTTGGTAAAATTAATAGTTTAGCTTCAATAGCAAAGTTCTATTTGATCGAGATCGGTCGCATCTGCATTGATATGAAATTACATAGTAGCCAGGATTTTGACAAATATTTTTTTGTGTTGTCACATTCGAAAACAGCTGATCTCATCAGAGGTTGGAGAACCACTATGGAACGTGCCGCTGTAGTGCGCAAAATTATAAAATACAAATTTAAAATAAAGTAAGATCACCAATTTGATTGTTTGTTGATAAGAAATATCAACCCGTCTTTATATCTAATTCTAAAAACGATAAATTGCGAAAATTATAAATAAAGTATAGCGATGAGTGTAGTTTTATTTTAGTATGTTGGTAGGGATGTGTCATGAACAAATATAAATCTGTCAGAATTTGAATTACCTTTTTAAGGTGCGTTTTCATTAGTGATAATGGCAGTGGTAGCAGACGCCGTTATAGTATTTCCAATAGAAAATTGCTAGTGACTCATGTTTATGTACATGCAAACTAATATGTGTCATTATCACGATATGTAAGAAATACTATAATTTCGTATTCTACCACCGCCATTAGCTACCATTACCTACCAATCGGAACGCACCTTTAAACTTGACGTTTCGTCAAAGTGGTAGCAGCCTAGCATTTACTATACAGAAATCATTTATTTATTTTTTTTAAATACGTATTTCTTAAAAAGCAACACAATAAACGTTGATGTCGCTCCTGCCAAAAACTAGATAGCGCGACTCGCTCACATGCGACGGCGACACTCCGCCTTCGGTGACGCGCCGCATCACCGCTCGTCGCACTATTCCCTACTTTCGGCATTTGTGACATAAATAACTATTATTCTAATGATGTAGTGTAGGTAGTGTCAAATGCTGATGCTTTGACAATACCTACGATTTATCTTAATAGAATAGATTCTCATGCAGCTAAACTATTAATTTTATATATTGTATGATAAAGTCATGTGCCTGGCCACATCAGATTTTTTAGTTTACCGTACTTTAATTGCAGGTGTGAAATAAAACAAGTTTGCTTTATTGAAAACTAGATGTTTAGTAGTATATTATACTCCAGCGCTTTCGGCTTGTTCAGCCATCTTCAGGAGTTAAACGTCAGAAAACGTGAAAACGTGAACACATTGGTAGTGAATATTCAATGTTATGTTATCCCGGCTGGATCAATACTAATATGTGCTATTAATTTATCCTTTCTGACGTTTAACTCCTAAAGATGGCTAAACAAGCCGAAAGCGCTCGAGCATAATATACTACTCAACATCTAGTTTACAGTAAAACAAACTTGTTTTATTTCACACCTACCATTTAATCTCAGCTTTTACTAACTCCGATTGAGCCCGGTGGAAGAACCTGGCATTCTACTAAGCCCAAGAACATTAGAGCTCCTTTTAACTCTGTGCAGTTTCTAAATGGTGCTTTTATTGACATGAGTTTAGTATCGAAATTTACTATTGAGTGTCAATATTCTATGGCGTCCGCATAAACCAGCCCTAACGGCCACGTTAGCAGTTATTTGCATTTTATTGCAAAACGGTCACGTAATTGAAATTTTACCCTTTACAAAAATAATATTTATAAAATTTAAAAAGGCTATTTACTTTGTATATAGTGGTCCTCAAACTACGAGCGCCCCAATATATAGGATCTTTTTTTGCTAATTTAGCAAAAAAAATCGCGGGAATAAATTTATAAGTTCACAAATAGGGTTGCACTGATGTTTTTGTTGAATGTTTACTACAAAACTATAATTATTAGCGTATCAAAGAAAAGTAATTTATCATCTATTTCATCGACATGTACACTCGCGGAATCAAATATGTTTAATTTCGCCAGTCAAGCCGGTTTTCCCTTAAATCATTGACCAAATTTATATGCGAATGAATGTTTCTACTTATCTCTCTCACTCGATTCTTAACCAATAAAGCAGCGCTAGAAGCATGGAGTAAGGATTAGAATGGTGTGCGCAAAACTCTGCGCATTACCTTAAAATATGCCTCAAATCCGGCTGGAAGGGACCTCATGCCAACCCGAAAAAGTAAAATATTGTCCCCTTCGTTAGAATGTCTAAACATGAATAAATTAACTGTTTTGTTTGTTCTTGGTTTGTGTTTGTTCATAGGTTGATGTAATTATAGATAATGTGCTTAAAACTCACATCCCATACTTAATTTTCAGGGCTGAGAATACCAACCCCGAAAAGTAATTTTTTTTAAACACGTGTTCTATTTATTCCAATTAATTCAAATGCAATCTAGAGTGTCTACAGTTTGGTTTGTTTGATAATTTCGTATCTATATCAAGTGAATTATTCTTGCCTTGCTTTGTGTTTACCAAGAGAGAGCCCCCTTACTTTACACTTTAGGTTATTAGTTTATTAAGTATAATAGATCAGTTTTTATTTTATTTTTAAGTCAACATTTAGATAACTTAGTTTTAGATTTTTGGTTAGATTTTATAGGTTATTTAATAAGTATTATAAGTTTATTTTACGGTCATTATTTACAATGAAGCATTGCATTGTAAGTGGTTGCCAATACAACATAGACAATTTAGTGACAAATGTGTCCCTACATATGTTCCCGAAAGATCCAATAGTGCTAGAAGCCTGGGTACGTAACATTGGACGCACCGATTTACTTCCGAAGCATGGTAAGTTACGCTGACGATTATTATAATGTTTTATTGCTATAATATTTAATATAAATTCTATTTCAGTAATAGATACTATATGTATTTTATATATTTTATATATATATTATATTTTTATAGCACGAGTATGTTCGGTGCATTTTTCGGAAAAATCTTTTGGACCACATTCGTTTTTGTGCACTATTCTGTATAGACTAAGCAACTTAAAACTGTGATAAGACAAAACAAAAAACCACTGGGATGTCAACATTGAACTGTGAAACCTTGGCAATCTCATCGGATTCATCCGCCAATTGCTGATAATGATAATAATAAGCTGAAGCATAGTCTGTCATGGAAAGTGATAGTTTTGAAGGGATGGTTGTGTGTTCTCAAAAAATAACACAAATTATGTTAAGCTTGTTGATTTGTACCTTATTAATTGTAGTATTTAATAAACATTTTTTCCTTAAAGTAATCTATCTCTTCTTAATATCAATGTTTATATCTTTCTTTATTACTTTATTAGTAATTTTTTCAGATATTCGAAAACTTCAGTTACCTCCGAAGAAGCGAGCAACATAATTCGCCAAACGTCAACATTTACTACTTTTCACACAACCCGGAAGTAATTAAATTTAATTCATTTTTTAAACTGTTTCTTATTTCAATAACGTGAAATGTTCCAGTTAATCATTATTTGGCTTATTCATAATTTGTAAAAAGTTTTAAGCTCAGTTCCATGATATATGTATACGAGATTACGTTTTGTCATAATTATAATAATCTTAAGTTTTAACGTTAAAATATTACACTGTGATAAAACGACATACAAAATAAGATGTAAAAATTTCAAAATAAAAAACAAAATGGTTACTAAAGTGTGTATTTGTGAAAAGCATAGACATTTAACAGTACATATAGTGTGCAGAAACATTGGATATTGTTCGTTTTCAACGTAAGTATACGCCTTGGTGTCTTTTTGAATATACTTTTGTTGCTTTTATACGGACCATTAAAAAATACTATAGACATATTCATCAAGAACAAACAAAACAGTTAATTTGTACATGTTTAGACATTCGCACGAAAGGGACAATATTTTACTTTTTCGTGGTGGCATGACGGTAATTGTTAGCGTAATTCTCGAGGAATGCGCAGAGTTCTGCGCACACCATTCTAATCCTTACTCCTTGTCAAGGCTTTTAAGCCTTTCGACTTCAACTTGAAGATCATGCACAGTACTCTTCAGATTTTCTATTTCTCCATTTGCGTGCTGTAACTGTAGTTTAAGGGCCTCGTTCTCAGCTTCTATCGAACTCCGAGTTGTCGTATCACGGCATATAGACGGCATATGAAAGTCATGCAGTGAGCGATAATGTTGTACCTGTTCATCTAATAAAATTGGACCAGCCCTTTCTCCACTTTTTCTGTGTTGTCTTGACTGTTGTTTATGTCATTTCCAAGGCAGTTCTCAATGAAGTATCTGAAAGTATATTTTATTCTTACTTTTGTTTAAAATGTAGTATATACTATAGTTTCTTAAATGAATATTGATGTTTAATATTGTGCAATCCTTCTTTACAATTAAAACATTAAATTGTAAAAATAAGGTCAAGTAATTGAACACTAAAGTTATGTACCATTTCAGAACATGTCTCAGAGTAATGTGTTTACTGTCTTATTCTATGAATTAAAATTTAACAATTGGAATAAAAAGATTACAAAATGCATACCTTTCTCGACGTTGGTGCAATGGGCTGGTCTCCATACTGTGGCATTCCATTTCTCTTTGATAGGTACTCCTTGATTTGATCTTGGACTTGCCCCTTTTAAATAGAGTTGTTTTACGAGTACGTAACTTATCTGATCTTTTCGGCTCCGATTTACTGCGCTCAGTAATAAGTAGATCTGTTCCTCTTGGCGGCGTGCGACACCTATAGTAGGTTTGATCCAACCAGGGATTAGCAACTGCTGAGGCTGTTTCAACGTTTACACTGCTGGCAGTCACATTGCACGGATCTGCACCTACATCATCCAATGATTCATCGATTATATCGAGCTGACTGATCGCTGAATATCTGTTGATGCCGCTGGATGCCGGAGCATTGTAAGTCGTTGGATCAGTAATTAGTTTTCCATCTTTGCTGTTGCCTGGTTTGGCAATGAGCAATGGAAACTCTCGCCGAATTACAAAAGGTACGTAAGGGGTAACGGGTGTAGCATGCAACAGCAACGTCGGTACAGCATGCGGAACAAGTCTTCGTAATTTGCTGACACTTCCACTGTGTGCATTTTTTTTTTTCGTGGTTGTTGAAAAGATTTTTCCGAAAAATGCACCGAACATACTCGTGCTATAAAAATATAATATAATAAAATACATATAGTATCTATTACTGAAATAGAATTTATATTAAATATTATAGCAATAAAACATTATAATAATCGTCAGCGTAACTTACCATGCTTCGGAAGTAAATCGGTGCGTCCAATGTTACGTACCCAGGCTTCTAGCACTATTGGATCTTTCGGGAACATATGTAGGGACACATTTGTCACTAAATTGTCTATGTTGTATTGGCAACCACTTACAATGCAATGCTTCATTGTAAATAATGACCGTAAAATAAAGTTATAATACTTATTAAATAACCTATAAAATCTAACCAAAAATCTAAAACTAAGTTATCTAAATGTTGACTTAAAAATAAAATAAAAACTGATCTATTATACTTAATAAACTAATAACCTAAAGTGTAAAGTAAGGGGGCTCTCTCTTGGTAAACACAAAGCAAGGCAAGAATAATTCACTTGATATAGATACGAAATTATCAAACAAACCAAACTGTAGACACTCTAGATTGCATTTGAATTAATTGGAATAAATAGAACACGTGTTTAAAAAAAATTACTTTTCGGGGTTGGTATTCTCAGCCCTGAAAATTAAGTATGGGATGTGAGTTTTAAGCACATTATCTATAATTACATCAACCTATGAACAAACACAAACCAAGAACAAACAAAACAGTTAATTTGTACATGTTTAGACATTCGCACGAAAGGGACAATATTTTACTTTTTCGTGGTGGCATGACGGTAATTGTTAGCGTAATTCTCGAGGAATGCGCAGAGTTCTGCGCACACCATTCTAATCCTTACTCCATGGTTTTAGCCTACGCCTAAAGCGAAGATCGCACCGACTACGGCGCTGCATGCTGCACTGCCGCAGCAGCGATCTCCGTCACGGCAAATATTTTATATTACATGGCGTTCAATGTGAACGCGTCCACCGGGTCCGTTGCAGCAAACCGTGCGCAGTGCAGCGCGGCAGGGCGACGGATGCAGTAAAACAAACATCAGTTGGCTTGCGTTTGCCGGAATGCCTGCATCGTTGAATATGGAGGAGCAACTAATATTGACGGTTGAAACACATCGACTAATATAAGACGAGACCGTATCTGCCTACAAAAGTGGTAATTCACGCGAAAATGCTTGGAAGGAAGTTGATAATGAAATGCAGTCAAAGGGTATAAGTTTATATATATTTTTATTGATGAATGAATACAGTTAAGGTATAAATTGAAATCAATGTTTAATGACTCCGTATTGCCATAGAACCTCGCCTGCCGGTGAAGTGAACCAGTCAGCAGAGGTGTTCTGAATGTCCATAGAATGCCATAGGTCTTGTATGTCGTTTTCTTTGATTGTTGTTCATGGTATTTACATTATTTTGCGTTGCATCCGACGAAAGTTGTTGTGTGTGATGGATTAAATGAATAATTACGATATTTTTTTCCCGTAAATAAGTAACTTTGCAGCGTGCAAAATGTAACAGTTCTTACCGTGGAAAACTCAATGTTAACTCCGATTCGTTTCAATAGAATACTGCAGGTATGAGCAGTGATGCCAAAGGCATTTTTTGCGACTCTTCTTGCTCGTGAAAGGCGATAGTTAAAAAAGCCCTATCCCGATCAGAAAGCTTGTTTCCTGGATATAGGCCTTGCCATCTATTGCCCCGGCGCAGTTCAAAAAATCTGATGTGGCCAGGCATATTACTTAATCTGTTATCATACAATATATAAAATTAATAGTTTAGCTGCATGAGATTCTATTTGATTGAGATCGATCGTGTCAGCATTAAAATAACACAAGTTAGTAAGGATTTGACAGATATTTTGACAATATTGACAGTAGGTATTGTCAAAAAATCAGCGTTTGACAAATCCTGGCTTACTATGTGGTTTTAATGCCGACACGATCTCCATCAAATACAATTTGCTCATACAGCTAAACTATTATTTTACCAAAAAATTTCATAGATATAAATTACACAAAATTTCCTCTACTTTAATTTATTATATAACTATTTTGACGAAATTACAGAAATGGCAGGTCATTTGCAAAATCTTTGAAAAATGCTTACAGGAGACATCCAGTTCCTTTGGACCCTTTTGAACCAAAAGCTTTTCAGCTCTAAGTTTGCTCATAAAAGTTCTAATTATGAACTTTTGGCCTGATACCTTTAGTAGTTTCTGCGGAATCGTCGCCACAAAAATCGGGTACACACATGCGGACATTTTTTCTGCACGATTACAATACTTTATCATACTGCGTATGATAAAGTAAAAACTCAGTTTTCGAAGAAAACCCAATTGAATCTCTTTCTATTTTTCAAAATCATGACCTTAAATGAAAACCAAGGCAAACGACTTTACCGCATGCAGTGCTGCCGCACGCAGTGCTGTATCCGGTGGAATACCCATTGGACGGATGACAACGTAGCGTCATTTGACGACGCAGCAGCACGGCAGTGCAGCATGCAGCGCCGTAGTCGGTGCAATCTTCGCTTAAGGTGGAGGGAAACCACGCGGATGCATCATGCTCCGCACGGCAGCGAGATATTATACTGTGACAAATGGACGTGTTTATAAGTACGCTTTTAGCGGAACCATCCGCACGTTTGCCGCAAACCGACCGTCGAAATCTCGGTGCGCTCGGTATCCGTCCATCTCCACTTGCTGAACTTTAACAACAGTTCGATGATTTGTTACAATACATAGTATTTTATTTCTATTTTTTTATTGAAAGCCCATTTACATTTGCGTTTAATACGAGTTTGTTTATTAGAATCGGTTGAAATTTGACTGAGTTATCGAAGTTTAATCGCCGGCTTGACATTCACTCTAGGCAGAAGGAATATACCTACGGCCCTACCGTAATAAATCCGTACTCTTGATTCACAGGAACTAGACTATATTTTGTTTGTTTCTTACCTTGTTTTATTGTATTTCAGTCTATCTGATGTTATTCAATACTATTCGACTTGTATCCAAATATCGTAAAATCATTAATCGACAATCTTAACCTGTTACAATTGTGTATATTATTAGGACTATTAGTATCGCCAAATTTCATTCACTTTTTGCCTTCTCATTTGAATTTTTTTCGGGCAGTATTGGCCAACTCAGTGACGAACAAAGTGAACGATTTCATCAGGAAATGGAAGCTATCGAAAAAAGAAGGAAAAACAAGGAAAAACACCATCAACATTCTTGTCTATTTTTTAATTTTTTTCATGAATCACGATAGTAACTCAGTACTGATCCAATAAACGAGTGAACATTTTACTGTTGGTGCAATTTATTTTAAACCCAAATATACCTCGAAATGTAATGAACGTAAACTTTACTGTGCTTAGTAACATATTGTGATAGTGTGGCGGGTAACTACAAAAAGGAACAGCAAAAAACTGTCATAATTTTAGAATAACATTGTAATTATAAGTGCTAGTAATGTCTAGTTATTGTGTATAAAGACTAGGGATTTATTACAGTCCGCCTGGGCCTGTATATTTCTTCTCCGTAGTGTGTTGTGTCTAGTCGGTCAATAAAATTTGATAATTCTGTTAAATTTCAACCGATTTCAATAAATAAACGCATATTAGAAGCTAATTTAAATAAGCTTTCAATAAAAAAATAGCAAAAAATATTATTGATTCAAACAGGCCATCAAATTATTGTTAAACTTAAAGAAATCTGAAAATAATTGGAAACTTCTGAACTTGAACGTCCATAACTTTTCGATCTGGCCGATCATTTGCATTTTTTATTTTGGAAGTCGAATAGAAAATGGCGGTGTTATGAATTTTTATACACGCGCAAGGACCAAAAGCGTTTTTTTTTTCGAAAAAACCCGAGGTTTTGGGGGTGTGTGGAAAATTTCAGCTATGGCGATTTGTTCAGCTCTATAAGCTCAGCAACTTCCGCTATGTCTCGTGAGAAGTATATTTCGTTTTAATTGTTTTGTAACACAGTGTAATTAAAGTATTTTAAAAAAAATGAAACAGCATGTGGTCGTTGCCGTTTTGATATACTGACAAACGAGTCTTATTTAAAATTTAATTATGAAGTACATTGCAAATATTGTTGACGTTGGTACGTCATTGAACGAACTGCTAAAGTAAGCAAAAGTTGATCATAACAAAGAAAAAAGTGGTTTACTTCGCAAAAAACAGCAACATCTTTCTATGTACATCATCATAATAAACCAAAGTTTTTAGAGATAACAAACATTTTGAAATTTAATAAACCAAAATAACTTAAAGGGAATACGTGTGCAATTTTCAAAATACCAATATGTAATAAGAACAACATAAGAACGGAAAAAACAGAACAGTAATTCATGCTGGCTGCTCAATAGGTAACCGGTTTTTAATTGTCTGTGCGTATCAACCACAGCAGACCCGCGTTATTTTTAACAAGTATGGCCAATTTAAAAATTGCAAGAAAGCGCACATAGAGAGTCCTGGGTGGAGGGCTCACTTCGGTCCTTCGGAAAGCAATCAAATTTAAGCTACTTCTTTGGGAAACCGCTAGAAAATTAAATAGTTAAGGCACTTTACGACATGCAACCGAACAAATCAAGGTTAGGTTAAACCGCATCGTATCAACTACGCAGAAAGCATGGAAGCATTTTTTAGTCTTTAACTGAATTTGAAACAAGATTTTCTCTGGAGGATAAATTTTATTTGCTGTCTTTGAGTTTCTCAATAAATATAGAATAACTACCTAATCATAATATGCAAATGGAGGTGAATCAGAATTAAGAACGAGCGCCGTTAATGCTGGATCTTGAGTCAATTTTCAAAGTAATTACAGCGAGCAATATTTTACCAAAATAGGGAAGATAGTAACAGATATGCCAAGTGTCAGGAAGAAACTAAAGGACCACCGATGACGCTATGAGGAAAATGGTTGGAGGAAGACCGAGGCGGGGAACGCGGGGATGTGATTTCACGATAGCGACTGTATTTGAAGATGAATAAAAGTTAATGTAAGTAATAATGTAATCGGACTGCTATGATACTGCTTTGTTGTTGTGTTTCCTTTTGTTTCATATGACCAATGGCCCAGGAACGAAGAGATTCGCTTGGTTGGGAGATCCGAAGCCGAACCAACACCGCCGTACTTCAGGACCAAGGCGAAATACGTTTGGGTTTATTGCGCCATATCTGTATTTTTATTTCAGGGAAAGAATTGTACAGGAAACAAAATTTGTATGTAAAATATTGTAATTAGCAATTAAAAGAATTGTTTTTGTGAGGGGAGATGGTACATTCCGTCGGAGGGATGTAAAAGGGCGAGATTTCGCGCTTGATTTTTAATAGGGATTTAAATTGACACGCTGGCGTATAGTGTCTTGAGTTAGTGTCTTGAGTCCGGAAACAGTCCTTTTCCCTTACGGTCATGTTTGTTGATTCAAAATTTTACCGCGAGGAAGTGAGGGCGCGTTCACACTTGGAGGCATTCGCGACACTCTCTTCTTGTTCCGTTCCAGCCTTTGGCCGATACGGTCACGTTTGTCAGGGCTGTCCCCAATGGGGGCCAAGCTATAAAATGGTGTTTCGTGCACCCGTTAATATTTCGTGAGGTATTTATTAGAGTTGAAACTGTTTTATATTGTGTGTCTGACCATCTCTCGCCACTACGTAATTGAGTTTAGCGATTAGAAGTTAACATTCATATTTGCTGTAATAGAGTCCGCAATTGTTTTGTTTTATCTTGTGAATATAGATAGTTTAATGTTGTGTTCTCTGGCATTTCATTTTTGTATAAATTAGACCTCCTTTTTTGACTATAAGCATTTTGGCTTCCAAGTAATTTTGTGGTTTATTAGTAAGGGGGCAACAACCGACAATGTCTCCGAAAAGAAGCCCGTGCTCTAAGCCTCCGTAGAAATATATCAGATAGGTTGGTAGACCAGATAATTAATTAAGATAATTAACGCTACCGTAAGTAAGAAGTAATAAAGATAAGTCGAGTTAGGGGTTCTAACTGGACTTGCAAATGGCGGTCACAAGCGACGCTCGGGACGCCACCTTCCACATTGGTTTAAGGTTAGGTAACTTAGGCGAAGCTCTTTGTGTGGTTGCCCCCTTCAGTATAATTTGAGTAAAATTAAGGAGGGGTCTCTCGTCGCCCCCCATTACACTACCACTAAATTTTGTGCTGTTCTATCTCAGACCATTGACACAAACAAATGCGGCAATTTGGGTGCAGGTTAGGTTGAGGCCAGGGGTGTAAAAGCGTTATTTACCGTGTAAATTACCAAATTAATTACTGTAATGGTAATTTGCGGATTTTTAATTACCGTAATTTACGGCTTAAATTACCAAAGGTAATTTACCGCCTGAATATATTGCAATTGGTAATTTACCGACATTAATAACAATACTATATGATTGAAAAATGAGTAACTTATAAAGAAACTTTGTTTTTGTTTCTTTCTTTTCGGGGCTGGTTTCACTAACAATGACATTTTCCATTTTCCACTTTCCATTTCTTAATTCATCTGCTAAATGAGATTATTTGAGAAAATGTAGCTAATCTTTATGGTATTGAAAGAACAGATAGTGGAAAGGGGTAAATCGAGTCATTTAACTACCAAATTCATAATATAGAGAAATGTTCCATTGATTCGGATAAAAAATGATCATTGGTTGTGAAACTGAGCGGTTGTTTGGTGAGCCGGTAACAAATAAAATTATTTTTTACTCTGTGACGTGCGGTGCATTTGTACATAATATGTGCACTGGAGAATATCAAAACTGCGAAAATTACAAACTATTTTATTTATTTATCCTAAATGTACATTTAAACTAAAAATAAATAAATACTATAGTTCCTTTGGTACATGTCCATAATGCAAACATGTTTAATAAAGGATAGAAGTTACATCAAACCTTTTAATTTTGTTGATCGAATAACAGTACAAAACTAAATATGTAAATTGGAAAAATTAAGAGGGTTTTATTTAACTTCTATCCTTTATTAAACTATATCTAGTACAATATTATTTATATAACTCACTGCTCCTTACTGCATTTTAAAAACATTTACGATATTTTCATAAAAATCCGGCTTAGATTGTAAATAAGTTTTCTTATAACAGAAGTAAAACCGACCGTAGAGTATGTAAACCTGATATAATTTTAATTTAATACGAATGATCTTTCTTACAAATAGGCATACCACCTGCACTTTGTTATCAGAATTATAGCGCTATTAATATAAGTTCGTCCGTAGCTCGTGGTCACCCCTAGCCGCTGCACACGTGAGCTATATGCTTCTGTAGTACATATGCATAATGCATATACGCAATGTCTGTGTATATTGGTTGTAAAAATCGGACACAAGTCAAATAATTAGTGAGTTCTGTATTTAGTCTCTAGAATATAGTTATATTTTATCAATGGTAGAGTTGCAAATGCAGTAGTCGCAAAGGCGGGTGTCGGGACGGGAGGGCTCAGCTCTAGCAATGACATGAAGTGACTGGACCGGACAAGTGCACCGGAATTTTTACCTACTCCATGTGATGTAAATTACTTTAAATTATAATTATTAAGAAATAGTACTTAATATGCCTGTATGGTGTACATACATATATAATATATCATTTTGTGACTGGACTATTTTAATAGTTTTCTTTCTTTTTTCCTAAATTTTAGGGTGTGCACTGTGCACTGCACGCTCTGCACGTATGGACTGCACGCCACTGATTTTACTGTTATTAATCTGTTAGACTGTCCATTTATAAATTGCTAGTATAAATAGTATTTTTATTGTGGGATTTGTTTCCATTCTAATAATTTGGATTACTATCAAATCAGGAAAAGCATCAGAGATTGGTGGTAGTCTATAATGACTGTTTAGTGGAATCCTACATTTTTTATTGACATAAGTAGTTTTCATAAGTTACTGTCGTCGGTAATTTATCAATTTGAATTACCCGGCAATTTACGAAAATATAATTTACCATTTTGAATTTTTAATTACATGATAATTTAATATTTTAAATTAATAATTTTAATTGCAACGGTAATTTACGAAAAAAAATAACCGCACAAACATCCCTGGTTGAGGCTATATGTATCTACACCTGGCTGGCACAGCCCATGGCGGGACTGATGATGGACTGATGTCTGTGTGCAACCATTGAGTAATAAGTCATGAAGAGACGCAATGGTATAGCTTGGCGTGAAAGAGTGAACCGACCTGCGTTGTAGATGGCGAATTGTGATCGGTCGTATTCTCAGTACTCTTGCAGATTTCGTGGATTTCGTCGTTCAGACCTCATTTAAAATGTTAGCGCCGAGCAGAGCGGTCGTGCAGTGCTCGCAGCCGGTTGCGGTACGGAGTATAGACGCCGTGAGCGGGCCAAGGACAGTAGGAGATTATTGCGAAGCACCGCTACTGCTCATCAATATCATATCTTTGTTCGTATCGAATTGAACTATGAAACATAAACGTAAGCAATAATTATCAGGTACAAAACAAATTGTAATTAATTATTATTACATTTTTTCAATGTGATTATTTACGTGAAATAAAAACACTGGCAGTGAATGAATGTAAGGTATTTTTAGGCTGCGTGCGGATAGGAATATCGATAGTTTATGCGATAATGGCTCATCCACGGCAAGCTGCGTTTGAATTTGTGGTCGGTATTGATTCTCTTTTGGAGGCAGTAAATCCCGAAGCACCTATGCTTCTTTTAAATTTCTATCTGATATTTTGCAAATTTTGAATTTGTTGCTGTCACAAATTACTGAAGTGTAAAATCTCGGGAACAAATACCCATGGAGAAAAGCCCGTTATTTCACATTTTAACATAAAATCTACGGTTTTCACTTTCGCCTCGCGTTATGAATCAGTTTGTATATTTAACGCGCCGAAAGAATTGCATTACTTTTATTTTTTTATAATTAATAACACAGATCTAAATTTATTTCACGTTTATTTACGGTGTAAGGCAACATGGTGATTTTCTTGTGAATTCGCTGTAATCAAAGCTGGGCGCAAAAGCGTTAATCCGTTAATCGTTAATTAATGAAGTTAAATTTTTCGTTAACGAATTAACTTTTAAGTTAACTTTCAAAACCATTAACGGACTCATTAACTCCCGCTACATTTGTCATCCGATAATTCAAGTCCGTTAAATCGAAAATATCATAATTAAACATTTTCAACTGTTATTGACATTCTGTGCATGTTCGGACTTGCTTTTGTATGACGTACTACTTTGTGCGACACGGCGTCCGTACATAAAGCACGTGCGTGAATTGTATTTATTATAGTTACTTTTGTATGTACAGTAGTACAGTTGCGGAAAAAAATATGTTCACATCCTTCAAAACCATTAACGGACTCATTAACTTCCGCCACATTTGTCATCCGTTAATTCAAGTCCGGTAAATAAAAAATATTACAATTAAACATTTCAAACTGCTATTGACATTCTGTGCATGTTCGGACTTGGTTTTGTATGACGTACTACTTTGTGCGACACGGCGTCCGTACATAAAGCACGTGCGCATTGATTATATATATAGAAGATACCCCAACTCCATAAGAAAAGTGGACGCGCTTAAAAGCGAAGGTTTGGATAGGAATAACCAGTGGGCGTTGGGGTCTAGCCTATCCATTTGAGCGCGAAATACAAATGTTGGATAGTTTTAGTGAAGACATAAACCTCAACAATAGCAATGTGTAGTGGAGTGCGGTTATACTATTCGCCGCAAGATGCCGCGTCATTATTTGTATCTCGGGAAGTCCCGGACTGTATCGCGCCCAGTGCCAGTGAATACCGTCTTCCATTATTATTCTGTAAACTTGCCGTTATAATTCTGGCGATACATTGACTAACGGTATTGCAATAACCTCAAAATATGACGCGCAGTTGAGGTATAATCATAGATACCATATTATGTGTATCGTGCGTAGAATCTACGCTGATTTATAGACAAACATTTGAACATATTAAAATTAAATTGCAGTTTCTCTTTGTTACGAAAATAACTCTATTGGCTTTAAACGGCCCATTTTAATTGTAGATTATTCTGCTTATTATTTTAGCTAGAATCTAGTAATAATATGTAACGATTGTAGAGGATATTTTAATACTGAATAAGGTATGTAAAAGCCCGGCAGAGCCGCGCAAAACTTAGGCAACTGGGGACACCTGAGGCATGGAGCGGTGCTTGTCCAGCAACAGCACCTTCCTATATAACACCGTACTCCAAATAATTGCGCTTGCCTCGAAACCGTAGTTTTGTATCATAGAAACATACATGGATATAATTATTAGTCGAAAAGCTATTTT
This sequence comes from Melinopterus prodromus, assembly GCA_964023965.1. NCBI lineage: Eukaryota > Metazoa > Arthropoda > Insecta > Coleoptera > Scarabaeidae > Melinopterus > Melinopterus prodromus. Next base: position 70,957,587 of record OZ030390.1, read on the forward strand.
ATTTCTACAATGCCACTTTAATACCCCTTTATAATATAATACTTTCTTAATAATAACTACGTTTTTTACTACCATACTTACTACCATATTTACAGTCTAAAAATAAAAAAAAATATATTTTAATTAATATTATTTAAACATAAATCTTGTATTGAACCTATATTTTATGCCAATACTCATATATACCTCTATTATACAATAACGGTACAGTATAGGTTTAGAGAACATTTATGTTATTGTGTAGTTGTACCATATTAAAAGAAAGCGAAATAATCAAGCGTGTAAAATCAAACTGGTACAGAAATGGGGACTCCCCGGACATTCGCCGCGCCATCTAGTTCACGTTAGATCGGTACGTACACATCATAACGTCGCTGCCCAGATTTATTATGCGTCTGCCAAAGCGACATTCGTAATCGCTGCGCCATCTACCCGCAATTTTTGGTAGATGTTGATAAACTGGCTCGTTGGGGTGTCTGTTTATAGTTAGTCAATGCACGTGCGTGAATTGTATTTAGTTACTTTTTGTATGTACAGTCGCGGAAAAAAATATGTTCACATCCTAAATTTCTGATTGATCCTACTTTCATCCAGAAATTTTATGATGTATACGTACTATTTTCCGCGAGTATACCTATTTATTATGTAATAGTAAATATGTAACTATTTTTTAATATTTTTACATTTTAATACATACCAATTGTTTCAAAATTTAAATCTAAACTAAAAAAGAAACCCTCTGAATATGCTTTTCTTCTAACTGCAACCACCTTAGTTGGTCTTTTCAATGGGTCTTATTATCTCCGCTCGCAAGATGTCAGCGACCGCTTAGTGTCAGCGCTAGCACCGCTTAGCTAGCGCTTGCCAGCGCCCGATGTGGTTGTACAGCCCCAATGTCTTTTATAAATATTACATCTCGCAATGTAGTTACTATATTTACCACTGTGGCTGGTAGTGATGGGCATAATCGTATTATTTATAGAATCGATTTTTAGCATTCGAGTGATTTGCAAAATCGTATGATTTGGTTCTCGAGATATTCTCGATTAATAATCGATTTTGTAAAATCGATTTTGAAAAATCGATTTTGAAAAATCGATTTTGAAAGATCGATTTTGAAAAATCGATTTTGAAAATCGATGTTTGTTAATCGACTTTAATAATCGATTATTAAGAATCGATTATTAAAAATCGATTATTAAAACCGATTATTAATAATGAATTTTTAATAATTGTCTTTTAATAAACGATTTTGGTTCATTCGAATTATGTTATCGATTATTATAAAGTCGCGAAATAATTCGAAAATTAATGATATAATTGATATTGTCTGTTGTAATTGAAATATTAGAATTTAGCATTGAAGCAGGCTTCGCCAAATTTTACGTTTGTCACCTTTCTTTTTATTCTAACAAATCGAATTAATTGAGCGGTTTTATTAATATATTGTCGCCTGTGGTGTTAGCGATAGAGCGTGCACACATGGTTAGTGAGTACCTACACCAGCAGAGCAGCAAATAATTTCTCAAATGCAGAATTCATTCGACTCGACTTTAAATCGAGAATAATCGATTATGAAAAATCTATTCGAATAATCGATTTTGAAAAATCGATTATGAAAAATCGATTATGAAAAATCGATTATGAAAAATCAATTATGAAAAATCGATTTTTAAAACTCGATTATGAAAAATCGATTATGAAAAATCGATTATTAAAACCGATTATGAAAAATCGATTATTAAAAATCGATTTTAATAATCGATTTTTAAAAATCGATTTTTAAAAATAATAATCGAGACATGACGATTATTTCCAAAATCGATTATAATCGATTATGTAATCCGAATGCGCCCATCACTAGTGGCTGGTTTAAAAAATTCCTATGGCAATTTAACTTATGCAACCGGAAGATCTGTTAGGTGCGTGAAGTTAGCCCCCCATCAATGGAATTTTGAACTTTTTATTACACCATCGTTTGACCATTTGTTTGACCATGTTTGACCATCTTTTTATTTTGTTTGACCACCCACCGTTTACGAGTTATTTACATTTTCAACATGGGGGGCCAACTTCACGGTAGCGCCCATCATTGGAATTTTGAAGTTTTTATTACACCATCGTTTGACCATTTGTTTGACCATGTTTGACCATATTTTTTTTTCATTTGACCACCCTCCGTTTTGGAGGTATAGGCAATTTTAAAATATGGAGTTGTGTGAAGCTGGCCCCCCATCATTGGAATTTTGAAGTTTTTATTACTCCATCGTTTGACCATGCTTGACCATATTTTTTTTTTCGTTTGACCACCCTCCGTTTCGGGGATATAGGCATTTTTAACATAGCGACTACCGTGAAGCTGGCCCCCCATCATTGGAATTTTGAAGTTTTTATTACACCATCGATTGACCATTTGTTTGACCATGTTTGACCATATTTTTTTTCGTTCGATTACAGAAATAGGTCAAACGTTAAAATTGCGATTATTCAACTATTTACTATTGTATTTAGTTTTTGTCACTACAACAAAGCAGCTATGTACACATACCTAGATTAAAATTGAAAAAAAAATCATATTTGTAAATTGGCTCGCGCAAGAGCGCAATCGCTGCGCTGCGAGCTACAACTCCATGTCAGGTCTGACCGCTGCGAATACTGTCGCATTTCTTGTGGTTAGTTCGCTAAATGTGAGTGCGATCGAATGAACAGCACTTATCTAGCAACGAGGGGTCGCTCAGTTTGGTGGCGACGACACCTGAAGTGGAGAGCGAGGGGCAATGAGGCGACTAGTTCGCATTGAATACATATAGTTGCGTCTCTTTATGCCTCCTTATTCAATGGTGCAACTGAGACGTTGCTAGTACTACCAATGTGGTTACACAGATTTTGTTCATTTCTTGAGCTCTCAGCATACATTCCCTCTGTCGTCACCTCATCCCAACAATTCACAATTCATAATTACTTGTAAGATACCAGCTTATTAGGGTACTTCTCCTTTATAGAACTCAGATGGCTATAAAGAAACCAACATAAAACTTCAGTGCTATTTATTCCATTCTTAAAGGAACATCGATTATAACATAATACATAAAAAAAGTGTTAACCCTAACAATTTTTGTTACAATCTTGTACCACTGTCAAATAGTGTACATTACAGGTAAAAAAAAGATCCAATAAAAAATTTTTACTTACATGAATATTCATCTTTACAACAGCTACTGTAATGGGAAATCATTAAGTAAGTCTCATTATACACATAAAACAATAAAATTCAGATTTAAAGACTTATATTATAATAAACGTTATATTAAAATAAATTCTCTTCGTCTGCACATCTTAGGAGTACTCCATCTCCATCTCATCATTCACCTGTGACTTCCGGCCGTAAAGCTGTTTCAATTTTTGATAATGTTTCTGATCCTGAAAAAAATATATATAAAAAATGATTCGATAATTTTCAGTTAATAAGTTTATTGTGCACCTATAAACATAACAAGTAAACTTTGAATTTAACTTTGTTTTTGGTTCTGTAACACGATGACATTGCGATTGGGATTTATAAGTTTTAAACATTATTTATTGTTTTGAATTTAGTGAATTGTTACTGTGGCCCTTGAAATTGTTAGTTTGTGGTTTTTCTAGTCACAAACCTTTTCGTTTACGGACGGCCTGATCCTGGCAACGGCACGTTTAAAATGTTCCGTCGTCACCAATAAAGCTGTCTCCAGATCACCGGCCAACATAAATTCTTTGAGCGCTTCAACTGACGCTTCCCTTACGAGTGCTGCTAGGTCAGCCCCTGTGTATCCGTCACACTCCTCCGACTTGCCGATAATTTCTAAATCAACATCTGAAGCTAATAAGGGTTTTGTTCCACACTAAAACAAAAATAAAAAGACATTAAAAAACTAATATTACAAAAAATAAAAACTAAAATAATAACTACAAATAATATACAAATAAAATACAAATAATAACTAAAACAAGAACAATAAATTGAATAAAAAATTAGAGAGAAATCTAAATAATAAAAATACAAATACGCACCTTTGTGATAGTTCTTAAGATGTCTACGCGATCTGAGGATGTTGGCAATCCAACGTACAAAATTTTATCTAATCTTCCCGGTCTGAGCACTGCAGGATCGACAATGTCGGGCCTGTTTGTCGCAGCCAAAATATACACGTCTTTCCTGCCCTCGATGCCATCCATCTCCGTTAGAATCTGGTTTACCACTCGCATGCTTGCACCATTCTAACAACAAAAAATACATTAATTTAAAACATCTAAAATACCAAAGTAAAGACATTTTATTAAATCTAAAATTGTTCAGATTTTATTGGGGCATTATCAAATGTAGATAATATGCGGGGGTACTTGCAGTTCCCTGCTTATCAGTTACCGTGCAAAAACTGTAGATGTTTAGTTCTGATAATTATTTCAGCACGTATGGCTAAAAGAATTAACATTTTTCTATTAAAAGTCTAAAAGCTTCTCTCAACGTCACAGCTTGTATTGATATTTTTCGCAAATTGTAAAATTATATGTCATACAAAATTCTTGAACTATTCTTAGATCAGTATTTCTACCTAATATAGCGTCAACTTTATTAGTTAAAAGTTCACACATTTCTTCCGGAGCCGATTTTAATTTATTTACTATTTTGGTCAATTTTGCTATCGATTCTCTCACTTTGATGTTATGCCCTTCGAAATATTTAATGTCTGCATTTAAAAATTGCTATGAATAAATTCCACTTGCTCTTTAAGGCAAGGTTCTTTCAATAATTGTTTGCATTCTATAAATATATAAATATATATGTAAATTTTGCATGGGTTTTGCACAAATCTTTTATTCTACATAATTTAATATGCAATATAAATATTTCATACTATTAACTGCTAAACGTACAATAACCTGCATCGTAAAGAAAGAAAACAACAAATAGGACCGCTGTGATTGCGCGCGTGACCCTTAGTCACTTCTCGGCCTACACGCCACTGAAATAACCCCTAAAAAAAAATTAATTGCCCAATCTCTACTCACCAAAAATGGTTTGTTATTTTTTAGAAGTGTTTAATTTACTGAAAGGGATCTTCAAAAATTACCTTTTTGTTTTATATGGCTCATACAATCACATTCTCTACTACAAGTGACAACAAATACCTCTAAAAACTAAATAATGTAGTAAATAGGAATAAAAACATACCTCTCCACTGTCTGACCTCTTCGGACATAATGCATCCAATTCATCAAAGAAAATAACGCAAGGCGCAGAATTTCTGGCCCGAGCAAAGACCGTTCGGACTGCACGTTCACTCTCGCCAACATACTATAAAAAAAAAACAGAACACAAAATAAAATAATAAATAATTTTTTGTATTTTTTGCATTCTACTTACCATATTTAACAACTCTGGTCCCTTCACAGAAATGAAATTAATACCAGCCTCGTTGGCAATCGCTTTTGCCAGCAATGTCTTTCCGCACCCAGGGGGCCCGCACAGCAAGACGCCAGTCGGTGTAGTCATGCCTAATGCTTTGTACTGCTCGGCATGGCGTACTGGTGCCTGTAATATAATAATAAAATAATAAACAGCTGACAATTCTCAAAGGTAAGAACTAGCCAAGTTGTCTAGAAATCCTAAATACCTTAAGTCAAAGAAATGGACAGATGTAAGTTAGGATAAAATGAAAATATTTAGTTCTGGTCAAAACATTTCATATTGCAGTTTTTTCAAAAGTCATACCATGAGACAGGTTTAACCTGATTATGAAATACTGAAACTTTTCCGATAATTCTACAAGTAGGTATATGAAGTATTGAGGACTTGTATAGAAAATTTATGATTCAATCAACTCGACATTTTCCAACTTTTCACAGATGTAGATACCCCCAATCAGCTTAGCACAGCAGAATAAGTTCCAGAACAATGTATAGCGTGGATGAAAGTTGTTTGTTATTCAAAGGAAGACTCAGTTGGAAGCTATATATTCCCATGCAAAGATCCCGCTTGGCATAAAATTGTATGTTTGATGTGAATCAGAATGGAACTACATATGAAGCACAAAGACTGACAAGTATTTTATTCTCCCCGTCCGAACACACATCACACTCGAAAATCCCCCACCAACATATAGAAATTTTTATAGTCTATTGGTAAAAGTGCGCAATTTATGCTTAGTATGACGAGTATTCTATATCTACCAAAACTGTCTACATTTGATAGATGCTTTATTAGACAAAGGTTATATGTAATCACAGATAATTTTTACACTTCTCCCCAACTCGCCAAATATTTTTTACAACGTAAAACAGATATTTATGGAACACTTCGTGCAAACAGAAAGGAATTACTGTCATCTTTTGCAAGTACAAAACTTAATAAAGCAAACTGAAAAAGCTTTTTGAAGGGGTAAGGTAATGATCCGAAACAACCAAAATAAATATAAGAAGTTATTTCGACATTTCCTAAATCAATCTTGCTCTCAATCTTGTCTAGTAACAACACTCAACCACAATTGCGCCAAATTGCATTAATGACAAAACAAATTAAAATGAAAGTCACTGGGATACAAAAAAAAAACAAATGTTTTGTAAATTATAAAAATATAAATTTAAAATAACACAATAACATCCACAATCAAAGAGAGAAGAACATCCGTTAGGTAAAAAGCTACCAGTGGTAATAGTATCATTACGGTAGATTACTGATGCCCATCAGTATCATGTAGTTTCAAACCAAATTTAATGGTTATGTCAGTAACTAACCTATTGCGTTGGGCATCCAGTACTTGAGGGGGAAATAATCAAATTTACAATATCAGTAATAAAAGTAGAGTAAAGATTTGTCTTAATTTAATAAAACCAACATATTGCACGTAGCGTGTATTGTTTGAAAATATGCTAAAATTATTAAAACAAAACTGTTCAAATATGCAGAATCAAACAAAACTCACCAAAATAGCCATCTGCAGCTCCTGTCTGATATCGCCCAGAGACCCGACATCATCCCACGTGGTATCCGGAACAGTAACAAATCCTTCCCGTTTGGCTGAAGGCTGGACGCACTTGAGCGCCGCCGCAAAATCGTCCATAGTGATGCACATCTCGTTCAATTGGGCATCCGTCAGCGGAATCTCGCCGTGGAGCCACGAGATAAGCTCTTCGAGTGTAGTCTTCGGCGTCAGGTCAACATCAATCTTTGGTGCTTCATCAGCCGGTGACTTGTGATTCACTGCTGCGCTTGTGGTAGGTTCCGGACCTTTCTCCTTCACGTCATCATCAATGATAACAACAGCATCTCCAGCACCATTTTCATCTGATTCTTTTTCGTCCTAAAAAAAAATTATTCGGTTACACACGTGATTAAATTAGGAGGTAATTTACGATATCTTGTTTGTCAGTTGCTTCCAATGTCTCAAAAGCAGGGACTAAGAACGGAACGAAAACGAGAACGAAAGAACTAAATTAACCGAAAAATTTATAAGAACGAAAACGGAAACGAAAACGAAATTTTTATTTTTCGTTCATGATTGAAAACGAAATAAATAATTTCGGTTACCGGTTTTAACCGGTTTAATGACACAATATTTTTGTAACCTACTCCTAGTAGACATATCGGGGATGCAAGGGTCTTCTATTCACGTTGTTTTACTTTAGAATATATCTTTAGTTTAATTAACTAAAATTTTTATTTATTTTGGAATGCTGAATTATTTATATACAGGGTGCGGCAAAAGTCAGTTTACCGATTTGCATATAAGAGAAAAACGCAAAAAAAATAATGGCAAAAAAATTTATTTTCGAAAAGATATATAATCAAAAATTAAAAAAAAAAAACGCGCATGCACGAATACCCGACAGCGTAAACTGACTTGCCGCACCCGGTATATTTTTGCTATAAAATAAATAGGTTACAATTTTTTTCTCTTATTTTTAATAATAATAAGAACTTTATTTACAATTAACCAAAAATTAACCATGATACAAAACTTTTAAATAAGTAAAAGTTAAATGAAATAAAGCAAGATCAGAGAGAAAAGAAACAAATATTATTTAAAATATGAAGCAAAAAAAAAACAGAAAAAGTCTGTCACTGGCATACCACTAAACTGCATAGCAGTTTGTGCGTGGTTTTCAAGTAACTAAATTTACTGGGAATAAATGAAAGAAACTAAAACAGACTCGTGCCTCTCCAATACAGAAATGGTCCCAAACAATTCATTATAAATTTTATTTTTAATATTTATAAAAAGCAAAAATGCCATCACCACTTAAAATGCAGCTAATTGAAATTTTTAACATTTAAGTTTTTAAAATCATAAATTTTATGTTAGTAATTTTTGCCACCTATGATTAAAATTATGACATGTGAGATATTTGTCAAATATAAAAAAAAATTAAAAATGCATGTTGGCATACTTTTATTAGAAAAATAGTAAAAAACCGGTTTTAACCGTTATTTCATTTCGGTTCACGAAAACGAAAACGATATTTTTTGGGTGTGAACGAAAAGAACGAAAACGAAATTTTACGTTTTCGTTCTGATCGGAAACGAACAAAATACTTTTCGTTTTTAGTCCCTGCTCAAAAGGCACATATCTCTATAGAGTAGTCTTAATTGTCTCAAATAATTCAGAAAACGCGAGTTCAGATAATAGATAATAACTAATAAAGTTTAAATAAGTTATTTTTTTGCAAAACGTGCGAAATTTATATCCTGATTAACGTATAATAAACACTAATGTACTTTTGTGTTACTTCTGCTACAGTAGACATATTTTGAAAAACTCAGAGAAGAGATAAATCTAAAATTCTAATTCAATATAATCGAAATTCTATACAGAAATGATAAGTTGTTTGTTATGATATATCTCAGTTCTTCTTTCTCATTATTGATTTGGTAGCATTTTAAGGTTCTACGGAACATCATGTGCAACATGCGTTTCAAAGTTTCAGTTATAATAGATATTTGATTTTGTAGGACACATAACTTTGCTACTTGCATACAGTTGTTTTGACCGTAGTTGATATTAACGGCACTTTTGTTTAGTATAACTTCGTTTTTTTCAATTTTTGTTTGTATTTTAAAAACGCAAAGTTATTTATATTTTATTTTAAAACTAGAAAATGTAAAATGCCTAATCAGGAGGATACAGTAGACTAGGGTCAGACCGTAGGAGCATTATAGTGGAAATCAGAGGGCAGGACCTGCCAATCTAATACTTCAAAATAAAAATAAAGACTGTGTAATTATCCGACTAATAGTAATTTTTTGATAATTTTGTTGGTTCTTGATGAATATGTGTCGAGAGAGAAGATTCCGATAAATACATATTACACACTTTAGCAACTTGTTTTTTAAGAAACAGTACGAATTGGCATTATTTTTGTAATAATTATTTTATTTAACGGGGGAGGAATGTGATGATTGCTATTACTCTGTTTATGGGGACCAACGTTATCGCACGTTGGTCTGCGAGAGACAATCTTATCGAAATTCAATTCGATACCATAGTCTTGACTGTCGATTACGTGGCTGTAATCTGTATGTTTTTCTATGACATAAATTATACTGCGCGAGGCCCCTGTGAAATTTTTTAATGGTGTTCATTCCCACGCATTTAGGGGCTTTCTTTGGTAATAGATTTATGTCTTTTCTCATAAACTGTATGTTTCTCATATACTGCTGAGCGAGATGCTTTTAGGGCAACTGGTTTGCTATCTACACATTTCATTGTCGTGTTGTCCTTTTTCTCCTAATATGAAGTCAAGGAGCGGGAAGTTTTAATAAATAGATGCGGCGTGTGTTGGCATTCAGAGAAGACAGAAAGAGTGGTTTGAGATGTAAATGAAACCAGCCGCAAGCTTCCCGCTTGCTTAATATTAAAATGTAGCTTTTTAGTGTGTGCTTTTGTAAATGGTAAGCCGATCATTACTTCCTTTCTTTGTGTTTAATTTTAATTTAATGTGTTTTGTATTATCTGACAACTCCTCAAAAATATTTGGTAGATTTAGAGTTTCAGTTCATTGTTTTAATTCTTTTGTTTTAATTGTAACTAAATATTTGATATTCTTTTATTGAGATTAGTAAAACTCAACTTATGAGCAAGTTTCTTTTAGTATTTAAAGTGAGCAAACCAGCTACAATTTAATGGTAGAGATTTTGATGACAATTTTATTGAGTTCAAATAGTGATTTGCGATTTGTCTGATAAAATACTGCATTGGTCCTATTGCAAGAACTTATGTGCTGAGCGTGTCGAGAGATAAATTTCATAATGGTTAAGGTTGTGGTACTTAGATAATGTTCTTAAAACTAAAAAGTATGGTTGCTATATAACCAGATTTTACCCAACCGAGGAACTATTACAAAACCAAGCCAAACTTCACAAACCTAATAGAAAGCTTCACCAAAATTTATTTCAACGGCTGAACAAACATGGTAAAGCGCCATGCAGGACAACCAACTTTGCGAACCATTGAGGAGCAGGAAGATATTTTGTTCTGAATAGAAGAAGATCCTGAAGTAAGTGTATGGAAATTATGTGCAGCTACTGTAGTACCCCGGAGAAGTCTGCATAACATTATTCGTACAGAACCGCTTTACCCATACAACCACACTATTGTGCAGGTGTTGTGAACTTTGATAACTCAAGTTGAATCAAATTGGTCGGCTTTAGCGTCAAACTGTGAATTACGTGTAATTTTGGATAAGTAATTTTCCACTTGGAGTGGAATAATTCCATGAAACATAGGAGTTACCATTTACCGGATTATGGTAATTTATTTTTACAGTATACCCCATACAGTTTATGACATGAGTCTGGAGTACCAATTAGGATCACATGGCTAAAGTGAAGACATAAAATTATTTAAAAAAACCTACCTTCTTATCTGTTGTCTCAACATCAACCACCTCCTCGTCTTTTGTCTCGGCTTGTTCCTCGACAACAGCTGGTTCTGGACTCTTGTTCTTTTCCTCCTCGATCTTCTGGAGCGCAATTGCACGCTCCTGTTCACGCTTTGCTTTCAGCTCAGCGAACACTCTGCTGACAGCGGCCATGGCAGCTTCCCTCGTCAAGGCGACGAGGTCAGCACCCACATAACCCGGAGTGTGCTTTGCGATTGTCTCGTAATCAAACCCTTCGCCCAATTTCAGTTTGGTCGTGAGCACCTTCAAGATGTGGATCCTGGCTGAGATGTCCGGGATTCCTAAGCAGACTTCTCGATCAAAACGTCCTGCGCGCCTCAGAGCGGGATCAAGAGCGTCAGGCCTGTTTGTCGCTCCGATGACAAGGACTTGATCGGCCATCTCACTTTTGCTTAAATCTGTGTGTATAGTAAAGTCAAAAATGTGTTCCAAAATGAAAGGAGCAAGAATTAGAGAACCAGAATCAATATAAATGTTTCATACAACAATCTTGTTTTAAAAGGTTTAAGAAGATAGTATATTAGATACAAAATAGTATATTACTAATAAGTATGTACCCAGATGTCTTATAAAACTAGTGTAAGATGGTATTTTGTCTACATCTAAAACTTTCTACTTCAGTATATTTGACAAATTTAGAAATTTGGACATGTAGCCATAATAACCATGGGTACCCATGGTTATTACCACATTATGAATAAGGTAATAAGGTAACCACATTATGGTTTATTCCATTTTTTAATCCGGTATACAACCGGATTCAGACCAGACGTGGTGGTCACGATAAAATAAATTTTGAATAAAACAATCACAATTCGAATGGTCATGAAATCAATAAATAATAGTTAAAATAGAAAATAATTAAATCAATCTTAGTAGATTTAGTGAACATTTACTTGTGCACCACATTGCAAATCTTACCGTCTAGGCATGTTAATAACTGTGCTACAATTCTCCTTTCCATTTCTTTCTGAGCATTTTGACGATTTGGGGTAATAGCGTCTATCTCGTCGATGAACAAAACGCAAGGTGACGCAACCGTAGCCTTTTCAAAGAGCTCTCGTATCCGCTCCTCGCTTTCGCCGGATACGCCAGCTACCAACTCTGGAGCCGAGACCTTCAGTAGTGGAACTTCTAGCTCCTAAAAATACAAAATTTACACTAAGTTTTTACTTGTCGTGTTACAGACAAAAAATGCTGCTTGATAGAACACCATTACTAAAAGATCCAATTTTAGCAAACTTTAATTTTTGCTACCAAACAAGATTGGTTCTTTTGCATGAACAGCGCTCACATAAAAGCATTTATTTTTTTTCTAATTTAATTCACATTTATTTGTAGATACTTTTTTGTATCATCAGTACCATACCTATGACATCAGACCTGATGCCATAGGTATGACCACCATCTAGTTTGAGGAGGAAAAGAGCACAGAATTTTTCAGTTTATATTCTATGGACAGACGAGGCAACATTTACGTCAAATGGCACTGTTTCTTCTTAACATAAGGCGGATTTTCCTAGGAGCAGGTTTTTTACGCAGTGTACAACGCATTTCAAGTTGACAGCTTAATACGCCGCGCGTTTGTATTTTCCAAACGTGAAGAATCAGCTATTCAGTTGGTCTACTTATTGTTTGGTCGAGGGATCTTTGCATGTTGTCAAAAGTGACAGTCGTCCGAGAAGACGTACGTTACGTTGTACGCTGCGTAAAAAACCTGCTCCTAGGAAAACCCGCCTATAGCTGTTGGTGGACACAAAGAACACCCGAATTTTACGATAGTGCCATTTTAAGACCAATGTCCTGTGCGGTATTTTGAACATCAAATCTATGACGGGTGGGCAAAAGAGTATAAAAGAGTACGCTTCTAATAGGGACTTATACTCGTTTGCCCCGCATCATAGAAATATCTGGGCCCTTTTTTTTGTTTAAATTAAAATGAAGAATTATATCTTCAGTTTCTGAACAGCGTATTAAAATTTTTTTTTTTTAAACACCATCGAGAAGTTTTTAAACCAGAAATTAGGCCACCGTTGGATAGGCAGAAAAATTTGGAATCGAGATCCTGGCCACCTAGATTCCTCGACTTTACACCTTTAGATTTATTTTTGTTACAACTATCAACTTCGTACCCAAATAATGAGTAATTTTGCGATAATTCTAAATAAACATTACTTATAATATCAAAATCACAAAAAATATAAATAGTTTAATCAAATTTCAGTAAAATAGATTAAAAAGAAGGTTTTAGTACCTATAACTGGCAATTACTAATATTATTTATCACTAAGCCTGAAAAAAAAAAACTGAAAACAGATGAATTTCAAGATAGGTGCGTATGACTTCAAATTTAAATATAAATTTTACTTCTAAACAACATCTCCAAATAAAGTTTATCGATAATAATGAAGTCATACCAGATGCCAGTATCTGGCCTTTAGTTTAGTAGTTACTTTGGTTTATTAAGGTGATATTTGTTCAGCTTTTGTATGTTATGTGCTGTTAACCCCTTAATGCGCACGCTCGATTTAACTCGAGCACACTATTCTTATTATTGTGCATAAAGGGGTTAATTACTGCATTGGGTGTGAGAAGCAATTTGTTGAGTCGAAGTCGTTCTATGCTCGATTAACGCTTGCTATATGTAGTGGTAAAGTTGCTTCCTTATTTTCGGCAACATAATTTCTGTGGTGTTTCTTAAAGAGATTTTCAACGGACCTAGCCTGCGACAATTTTATGATTATCCTAGAAATGGTTGAATGGGCAATTTGGTTCTCCGGGTATCATTCATTGAAAATATCAAAGACATTGAGATAATCGCTTGCTGTAGATGAGTAACTACTATTATAAACATATTCAAAGCTATTAATATTAATTGAATTAAAGGTGTCACGCTCCTGTATTATAGCGTTTTCGTTTGGTAAAACTCGGGCGCACCAGTTTGAGCGCACTGGTGCAATTTTACACGAGTGTAGGGCAAACGAGTGCGATCTCAAAAGAACACACATTGCACTCGCCAACACGAGCTATCGGAACTACTGCAGAAAAATGTGCACTGAGTGCAGATTCTATTGCACCGGTTTTTCAACAGAACACGAAACACTCAGTGAGTGCAGCCAATAGAACACAAAATTGTGCACTGGTGCACCCGAGCTTTACCAAAAGAAAACGCTATTAGTTATTGTTTGACCTATTATTATCTACAGGGTGAAATATCAACTTCGCGCCAAGAAAATGAGTAGGTAATTTTGCGCTAGTTCTAAATAAACATTAATTATCATACCAAAATAATTAAATTAAAAAAATGTCCTCAATTTAAAAAGAACCTTTTAGTATCACTGGCATTGACTAATATTCGTCTAACAGTAAAAATAAAAAAAAAATAAAAGAAACATAAAAGTTTAAGACAGGTAGCTGTGACTTCATATTTGAATATAATTTTTACTTATATATCGTTAGATATCGTTCTTCGGCAGTTTTTCGGTGAGAAATATAGGCCAAGATTTCCCCCCTATCACTTAAACTCCATAGAATAAAACCAAAAAAAGTCAAGTTTGAATTCTCCAAATATGTCTGACCCTTAAAATTCACTTTAGGTACCACATGAAGGCTCAAAAGTTTGCAATATATTATGAATAGGTATGAATACTTCTTTAGCCGATCAAGGTATCAACTGAGACAGCTGCCAAGTATTTTATAGTATATTAATTGACTACCACATAACTGACGATATAAATCGTGAGCATGAAGTTTATACGCAAGCCGTAGGCGAGCGTGTAAACATCCGAGCTAGATAAACACTATTATTTGATTGGTTGAAAAAGTATAAAAATATACCCCTTTTTCTGTATTCATTCTAACTTTAGTGTAGTGCATAGATGAACAAAACAAAAATCTTCTTACCCCTGCGATGGCATTTGCTAACAATGTTTTTCCGCATCCAGGTGGTCCATGCAACAAGAATCCCCTTGGAGGCGAAATCCCAATCTGCCGATATATCTCCGGATGTCTTATGTGGACCAACAACTTGCAGATGTCCTCTAAAGTCTTATCCATGCCGCCGACGTCCTTAAACGTCACATAAGACTCCTCTAAATTAGCAACACTCTTCTTCCTCTTGACGTTGAAAAAGGAGTTGAAATGTGTGTCCATTTTCCGTTTTTTGCCACGTCCAGACAGATGACCCTTCAACATTGCCCTATCAGGGCCCCTGAACATTTCTGTTTCCACCAAGTCCTCCGGCAACATCCCTTGTTCTGGACGTGCCGGTGCACCATTAGCCGGCTGTTTGGGCTCCGAGGTCCCCTCATCAGAATCCCCACTGCTGATATCAATCAACTCATTCGAGTCAATCGGCGGTTTATTGATGTTGCGACCATACATCTCATTGAGTTGATTGTTCAGGATGTTATCATGCTAAAATCAAAAGACAGCCGAAATGTAGAAAGCGAATGACAATAGCCGATGAACACAACTCACGTGGCGCACTTCGACGTCATCATCTTCATCGTCACTAGGCTCTTCGGAAGAAGAGCCTTGTTGGTCATCAAGACCGTAACTTTGCATTACAATCGAGTAAGCCTTTTTGACAGACCCCCGGAACGCGCTTCGTTTACGCTTTGCATACTCTTTGTACGTTCTTTGCAGTTCATCGGCCATTACATTGATCGACACATACACTTTATCAACATTCTTCTCTAAGTACTACAAAAGCAGGGTCGGTCATGCATAATGCGCCTGCATAATACCTGTATACTTACTTTCTGCACGCGGGGCACTAACGTGCGGTCTGCCATGTACGGTAACCTATTCATCCTAGGGTCCCCTGGAAAGTTTGGTTTTGAACCTGATGATGTGGTCTGTTGTTGGTTTGAGTTCAACGGTATCACTTCTATTCCTCTATACGTGTTTATCTTTCCCATTATCTAATAAACAAATGATCAAGAACACTTATATTGCTGGTACGCATCAAATACACAAAATTTACGAGCAATGCGACTGAATGGACTGAATGCGACCACTAGCGCGGTTTCGAACCAAACGATGCGGAAGGCTTTCGAACTAAACGTAAAAAAGCGTAAACTTAGCGTACTTCCGTAAAATAAACATAACCATAACGTGACCAACGCAACGGATAAAAAAATCACGGCAGCGCCACCAAAGAATAATTTATTTTTTTAGAATAACAATTAAACCAAGCATTCTTAACAACTTGGTACGATATTGGCTATGCGTAAAGCAGATAAACAATATGAATGAACTGACCTGCAACGCGTACAAGTAAGGATTGTAATATCTCGGATGTTTGTTAAAAACCATTTTTTTATCAACGCATTTCACGTTTGGTGCACCTTTTTGAACTTTACCAACGACTATTTACCTCGGTTACCACTTTTGTTCGCTCACTACGTTCTACACGATCGTAACGGTTACCCGAACTTCTGCTACTAGTGAATTTCATCAATATCCGTTGTGCTAAACATGCACTTATACCACACAATCCATCAATAAAAACAAACTATGAAAGAAGCGGTATTAAAGTTTCAATATTTATTTAATAGATGGCGGTAGTTATGGTCGTGGTTTGGTTATGTGGTTGTGGATTTGACGTTTGACAGCAGACAGTTGTGATTAGATAATAGGACATATTTGGGATGGCTTCAATTTTGAGGCAATTTACCAGGGTTTTGCGGCAGCCGGTTGCTCAAGCTGTGCAAGCCAGAGGTACATCCGTAAATTAAAACTAAAACCAAATATAATTCATCTTTTAATTAGTTTGCAGTAATGGAATTAAGCTTATGTCGACAGGGGCAGTCTCAGAACATACGAAAGAAGAGACAAGACGTATGAATTAGTTAAGTATTTTATAAGTCTAAAGTTCTAAAGTAATGATTTTTAGCCACTGTACGCAAATTTGATGCTGTCCAACGTAGTCAATTGAAAGATTTTGGCAAGTACTGTGCCGATCTATTACCTAGATTCATCCAAAAAGTCCAAATCACCGCTGGTGATGAGTTAGAATTATTAATTGTACCAGAAGGTGTTCTCCCAGTATTACAATTCTTGAAAGATCATCATAACGCTCAGTTCTCTAATCTGGTCGACTTGACTGCTGTTGATATACCAACAAGGCAATATCGTTTTGAGGTTAGTTTTCATGGACTAATCAAAACAAATAAAATCACAGCAATCTTTGTTTTTTATTAGTTCTATAGAAAACCGGAATTAAACAAAAATTCTATTCATTACAAATTAAGGTATGTTCGATTGCTGGCCGCGCTCAGTTGTAATCTGTTCAATCTGATCGCAAATTTGAAATACTTGGTTCCTATTGGTGGAATCAGTTCAGCTCAGACGTCAAACGAGCAATCGAACTGCACTTTAGCCAACTGATCGCTAATCAGATTGAACAGAACTAAGCGCGGCCAGCAATCGAACACTACTTTAGTTGACGTAATCTCTAACAAATTTTTTGAGATCTAATTAAATATATCTATCTATAAAGAATAATATTGTAACTAAGCACAACTGACTAAATACACTGTGCGTTATTAATACCATTAAAAATTTGTCACAATTTGAAACTTATTCGAGTTTTATGATTTTTTGTTCAATTTTATAATTATATTATTAATTATGTTGATCTTTAAGTAACAATATTGAAGTAGAAATTTTTATTCAAAGTCCAGTTTTGAGCATATACAGAGTGCAAGAATAAAGATTCTCTCTTTGGTAAAAATTTATAGCATTCAAAGTTGAACGATAGTCATTATCACATTTAGTAACCTATGGGGCATATTTTGTTCAGAAAAGTAACCCAGGTTTTGCATATATACGTTTAACCTACAAAGGGTTCACAATCGACCAGATAAAATATAATCTCGGCACAATATTTGCAAAACTGCCCGTTTCATGTTGCACTGCAAATAAGGCTCATTTGACTGTATATATATTACCGTGTGTTTAGTCTTGTCATTTGTCTGATATTGTTCCTGTGTATCTCAGTTATTAAAAGACGTTAATGAAATGAATGAACGGATCGTGCTACTGTTTGACTCCACTTGATTCCTCTGGTTGTAGCTGGAACAAGCCACAGTGTATCACAAATTTCAACCAAAATACTTATCCTCATTCTTGTAGCCTGTATATTCTCAAAACGAAAGAAATTTCAATAAAAATTTGAAGCTAAGAATCATTAATGTAGTATTAACCTACCTCTGAACTAAAGAAGCAACAAAATTATATGATAAACTTTGAAATTGTGACAAATTTTTAATGGTAATTCTAATAGTAATAGTATAGTAATAATTTTAGTAGTACTTTTGACAAATATCGATATCAAATTTCGATATATTAATATCGGCATTTTTTTTTTAGATTGTTTACAACATTCTCTCCTTGCGCTATAACTCCAGAATCAGAGTTAAGACCTACACAGACGAATTAACGCCTATAGATTCTGCTAACAGCATTTATGCTGCCGCAAACTGGTACGAACGTGAAATATGGGATATGTACGGAGTTTTCTTTGCAAACCATCCTGATTTGAGACGTATTCTAACCGATTATGGATTCCAAGGTCATCCATTCCGGAAAGATTTCCCATTGAGTGGTTATGTTGAAGTATGTATAGTTTTCGTTTTCGGTAGTTTGCTAAGAAATTTTTACTTTTAGGTTAGGTATGATGACGAGAAGAAACGTGTTGTATGTGAACCGTTGGAGTTGGCACAAGAGTTCCGTAGGTTTGAGTTGTCCGCTCCGTGGGAGCAATTCCCGAATTTCAGAGCCTTGCCGGCTTCCGAAGAGGTCCCGATCGATAAGAAACCAAAGGACAAATAGAAAATTTAGGAATTTTTTGGTTCCCATGTATATTATCATATGTTTATCGTGAAGGTAAAATAAATAAGATGTCTCTGTTTTATTTGGTTTTTATTCAATTATTTTAATTTTTCGAAATGTTTAATTTATTAGCTGGTCTGTGGTATAGTGGTAACACGCCGGTATGTTAGTCTAGGGGCCGCCAGGCTTCAGGCCCGATGAGCAACTACAAAACGAAATATTCACCAACTACGCTGTTGTTTGCCTATCAGCTAAAGCTTCTAGAGTCTCCAAAAAGCTGTCTACACGTAATAGCAGAAATATGGACATTCCTAAATTTTTTTGCAAAATTTGTAAACTTATGGAAAGAGTAGGTAGTTCCAATACAGAAAAAGTCTTGGAACAAAGCATGTTCATGTAAGAAGTTGCACAGAAAGTTTTATTAATTTTAAACAATCAGTTACTCCATGATTCTAGAACGCGTTTTTGGAGGGGTATAGTTGGGTCTTAATATAAAATAATATAATTTATTTATAACGTACGTCGTACATATAACGCATTGAGATGTCCATTATTGTTTAGATCAGGAGACCTTGGCGCTATAATGAAAAAAAACAGTCATCCTTGAATAAATTGATTTGGATATCCCCTGTTTAAATATTGCTTTAAATATTAAAGTTTTGTTATAAACGTTTTGCGTAGAGATATTCAAAACGTAAAAAATTTAGTGGCTCATGTATGTCTCAAATGCACTAGATTAACATTTTTTACCATTGACTGATGCAATTTAGATGAGGTAATAATTAATTCTTAAAGACAAACATCTACTCATCTGGGAACTTACTGTACCTATACACAGACGCCAGTACATATTACCACAACAATTTTCAACTAAACTAGGAATTGAATTCAGAAATGTAGCTGTTTTAATTATAATATAATTAAAATGAGTTTAATGTTGTCTCAGCGACCAAAATTGGAGAGAGGGTTGGGATTTGAAATATACTGTATCTGAAAAATAGCCTCAAACTGCCATTTTTTTAAAAAGCTGTTTGTGCCCGTTGTCACAAAGTTCTTGCCTGTTAGCTATGCTAAAGATAAAATTGTTTTAATTACTGAAAATATTTGTTTATGTACCGCCTCCTGATCTCAGCATGCCGCCTTACACTACTAAAATGTTGGTCACTCTACACTAATCTTTTTTTTGTCCAAAAATGCCGGAAGCACATAATTAGTCACAGCACAGGTTACCCACTTATTTTAGTTCGACTGTACATACATTCCATGTAAAACACGATATATAGAAATGATTTTTTAAGGAGAAATATAAACATTATATACCGGTGTCACAAAACTCAACGTCATGTCTTGGAGGTCTGATAATAAGCCCTCTCATGACTGACCAGAATAATTTTTGTAACTTTATTATACGTAGTACGACAAAGTATTGTAAATTCAATATATCAATTCAATATATAGTATTGAAATATGTCCTTTTGGGCCCCTGATCATTTTTGACCAAGGTACAAAAAAATGTCTGTGTGTGTGTGTACCCATTTGCTGTGGCGACGATTCTGGAGTTACTATACTAAAGGTATCGGGACAAAACTTCAAATTCATAAGTTTCATCACTAAACTTAGAGCTGAAAAGCTTTTTGTTCAAATGGATCTAATGGAACTGGATGCTTACTGTTAGCATTTTTTAAGGATTTTGCAAATGAGCAGACATTTCTGTAATTGTCAAAATGTTAAATAATAAATTAAAGTAGAGGAAATTCAGAATAATTTATATCTACGACATTTTTTGGCAATATTAATAGTTTAGCTGCATGAGCAAATTCTATTTGATCGAGATCGGTCATGTCTGCATTACTATAAAACTAGTTAGGCAGGATTTGACAGACACGACCGATCTCGTTCCAATAGAATCTCATGCATCTAAACTATTAATTTTATATTATAGTGATAAAGTCATGTGCCTGGCCACATGAAGAAAGTCATATTTAACTAAACGAAATATTTTATTGGTTTTTTAATGGGATTTAAAATTATAATCTTGGAATAAAGTAATATGTAGCCAATTGGCAATTTCAGCAGTTTGAAGTAAAAAAGATTTTTGCTTAAATCGTAAAGGGCCAATATCTGAAACTAACATTTTACGAAGGTCATACTTTGATATTCTGGTCAGTCATGAGCTGACCTATTGCCCTCCAAGGGACAGCGTTGAGTTATAAGGCACCCAGTATTTTTTCTGCAATGCATAAAACTAGGCATTTGTATTTCATGAAAATAACGAAAATACCATTATGAATCTGTAATAATAGTGACTCCGCAAAAAATATGTAATCAATTTTTGCTCATGTTGTTTTAGACATTGAACTGATACATATTGTTATTTTATGTCCTAAGAATTTTTGCAAATAAAACATGGAGTAAGAAATGAAGATCAAGTGTTATAGTAATTATACTACAAATTATTTAGTTAACCCTCGAGCCGCGGGAAACGCGAATTCCCCGTCCATTTTCCCGCATTTTCCCCGTTGCCGCGGCAGGAGGGTTAAATTAAAATAAAACAACAGAATTTAATAGCGTTTCACTTTATTTGATACATTAACCGTAGTTTCTCTTTTTAACAAAATAGACATCATACACATCATCATGGAAATTGACGAGAGATATACAACCAAGTTCAGCACATTTGAAGCATCATATGCTAGTACTGTTTTGCTTGATATGAACAATGTTACCAATAATTTGCATTTACATTTGCTCAAAATAATTCAAGTTACATGGTCCAATCGAACCAATTGTTGGTTTTACATATTTTTCAACCAAAAGTTCTAACAGGTCACAATAATTGATTCGAACCATTGTTTTATTCATATTTTGGTATAATACTATATATTACAGGTACCAACCAGTACCAACTATCACACTGCTCTAACATCAATGAATCAATGGTAACTTGATACAACATCTATATACATCAAACAAATGACAGGAGTTAAAATATCGCACCAAACAAACAAGATAAAAGAAACTTGCGGCGATATTAGAACACCCGTCCAAAACTTGCTTACAATTTTAGTGTTAATATGAAAAAATAATCAATCATCAAAAATATATGTATATATTTTTGTGCCTCATAAAAATAGTTCTTGTTTTATTAATATTATCGACCATTCGTTTCAGTATAACCATTTAAAGCTTGTTCATACCCAATTTATTAAATGAGCACATAAAACCTACGCAATAGACTTTAGTAAATGTACGCAAAGTACCAACCTCGCGAGATTAAAATTGTCGAACGTCAAAATTATCACATGTATCCTAGATCTTTCATATATTTATATTATATGTATAGTATATATTTATTGTAGATAGATAAATAACGATCTTTTTATGTTTCGTATGTACACGTTTAATGCATCTTTCGATGTCAATCAACACACGCACTTATGTACATTACCACAACCTATTGTTGTAAAATATTGCAACAACTGCCAGTACACTTTAATGGGGCTGATTTTCTTAATATTTTCATCGGTTTGATAATTCTGATTAAAAAATATTGATGCAAATATTAAACTATACCGCATATCAAAACTAACGCTTTTTATGTGTTGATAATCAATACACATTTCTCAATATCACCAACAGCTACAATCAAGAGAGAACACTGTAAGCCTAAACTTCAGGAATGATACTCAAATAACAAGAGGAAGTTGATTGTACTAATTTAACCTTATTCAAGAATTTGCATTGGAAAAAACACCAGTACACAACATTTTCTGCCATTGGGTCATAATTGCATAAAAAATTCAAATACATCTATAAAAACTATAACTTTATGAGCAGCATGCGAATATCAATTACAATTTGATGTACAACATCCTCCACAAATAACGCGAGAGATCTTTAAAACTTAAAAAAAAACAATATTTATTAATGTCAAGTAAGTACACAATAGATAATATGCCAATTTACATATACATGTCTATATAAAATATATCAATTGTTCAATAATGAGAAGATCACTGCATTTTTAATTGCACCTAAGTAACAACAATTAACCAACTTTAACAGGCAAAACCTTTTAACAATGTTTTTCTATACATTTCGCTTTGCTCTTAATACTGCAATCAGCAATGTCGACACCATAAAACTCTGCTTTGGGAAAAAAATTCTAACATCACGTTTGAAGGTAGTTTTTTCTCAGGTCCAACGCCTCTAATAGAGTAGAGTTAATTTTGGCAACAGCTGCACGGACAGCCGGTCTCGCCTCATCAAATCGACGAGGTCTTTGGAAACGCCTTCATCACGGATGTTGTTAGCGATATGGGGTCAGCCTGATTAGAAGAGACATGCCTCTCGTGGTACTCCTGGAAACACGGAACGATGCAGAGGTTAGTTTGACACTCCGGACAGTGGTATTTTGTTTTTCTACGCAGAATCCGTCCGTGTGTATCCACCGTATTCCAGCAGTAGTTGCAACCGAGAGCTGGACCTTGTCGTATCATGGGACAGTGACTCGACCTAGCACCAGTCTAGAAAAATCAGAAAAATATCAATAATTAAATTATAATTCATTTTTACTGAATAATGTTTAGAATAGACTTGAAACACGTAACACATTTATTAAAAGTACATACAATCGCTTACAATGACATATCATTCGTTAATTATCAGTAGTAGTCATATTATTATTGTAATTACGATGGTAACTAAACTGTCCAAGGCCGCCTTTGACATCCTTTTGTCCAAGCAACCCTTGACAACCCACGCTCGCACTCCTGACGTCCTGACTCACACTGCGGCATTGTTCACAATAAGGAATTTCATTCTCAATTTTTTAAATATTCATTGTGTCTGCAGATGGAACAACAAGATTAAGAATAGAAGCATTGTCAATGTCGTCAGTTTTGTTCTAGTGTAAATGCCAAATGAACAGAGAATGAACAATGATCTTTATAATATTAAATGACGCAATAAAAGAAATAGGAATAACAGAACCTACCAAAATTAAGAGACCATGTTCTTTATTTAACATGTTTTTTCTATTTTTCGGTCACAATGAATACATTTGTAACACTGATTTAATATTAATAATAATAATAATCTTTATTGTACTAATAACGTAATAGACAATACAAATACAAGATATAGTGCCAATGCGCAGAACTAAAGTCAAAGAAAGATACATGTTATCAGGGTACACGTTCAATCATCCATCAAAATTCAGGTTTTTGGGTTTTTGAAGTCTTCAACATCGTAAAGGGCCTCTTTTGTAAGTATCTGTTTTACTTGTCTTTGAAATAATTTTATTGGAAGTCTTCTCCACTCTTCTGGGATCATATTAAGGAGTTCCAAATGTTGATGTTTGGATGTTGATGTTTCTGTCCGATGTCTGGGGATATGTAATCTGTTTCTGGTGTTGATAGAAGTCAAATCCCCCTAGTCTATAGAGTGGGTGCTACAGCTCTAGCTCTCATCCGTTGATGCAGAGTTTATACAGAGGGCAGCGACATTATCTTTAGTTTGGTGAAAAATGGTTTACAGTGTACTGTCTGGGGTTCTGCTAGTACTGATCTAACAGCTCTCTTTTGTAAAAGAAAGTATTTACTGGCGTGGGCAGAGCCCTCCCAAGCCATTATGCCGTATGACATCTAGGAGTGGGACAAAGCGTAGTAGGAGATTAGTGCTGAGTCTGTTCCCAGAATTTGTTTTATTTGTTTGATTGCATAGATTGCGCTTGCTAGACCAGCCATTAGTTCGTCCACATGACCCATCCATGTGGGTCTGGTGTCGATGTGGATGGCAAGGAACTTAAGGCATTTTGCCAGTTGTCCGTTTCTTCGGTTGGTTGTGAAGTGGATTATTTCAGATTTTGCTTCATTAAGGCATAGGCGATTGGCAGCTTCCAATGCGTTGTTAATCCGAACCGAAAGTTCTTCTTCATCGTTTCCACGAGCAATCAGTGTTGTGTCATCAGCGTACATGACTACATGCCCCGGCACATTCATTGGTAAGTCGTTTGTGAAGATAGAGGAGAAGAGGGGGCCTATAATCGAACCCTGTGTCACTCCACATGGGTTCGTCGCTGAAATTCCAGTATCCCCATTCAGGAACACCGTCCGTCTTCTGTTCTCAAGGTAGATAGTTATCAGCTAGAATGGGATTCCCCTTATGCCGTAGAATTCAAGCTTTTCTAAGAATAAGCTGTGCTGCATGCAGTCAAAGGCCTTCCTGAGGTCACACAGCAAATTGTAAAAAATTCCTCAGAGTTTATGTTGTTTGTTCTCACATAGCTGCTATTGTTCTCATACATACTCATCATGGCCCTTCTTAGTTTAGATGTTATGTTTCTTCATTCTAAACATTCATTCACTACGTGTCTGGGTACTCTGTCGAACACTTTCTCAATGTCTATGTATTATTGTATGCCTCGTATATAACAGAATTGGTATTTCCCATCTTCTCCGTGATCTGCGCCGGGAGGAGCGCCGGGATGATACTGTTTAAATTTCTTTTTACTGAAAGGGTTCTTTAATGTATCAATAATTTATTAATGATGTATGTATGCATAGCATACATAAATAATAAGCATGTTTGTTAGGATTGTCCGATTTTTAAAATTTTCATATTCGGGAATGCAATCAGGGAAAAGTTGTGAGTTAATGAATTAAAGAAAACACCTAATTTATTTTTTTTACTTTGATGTTTTCAGCTGCCGCAAATGCTTTCAAATTAGTTTAATTTTTATTATTTTTGATTTGTTTTTTAAATATGATATCGCGAGCATGATACGCGAGCCGTAGGCGAGCTTGTAAACACGCGAGGGGCAGAGCGACTTCGTTCGCATGAAAATATTTTTTTTTAAATTGTATATTTGTACAATTGCATGTCGAAGTGTTTTTGTGAATCGCATATTACGACAGACCAACTAAGGGTAATAAGATGCGATATTTCGATAAATTGGGTGTTTTCTTTAATTCATTAACTTTTCCATGATAGCATATTCCGGAATTTGCAATAGAAAAAAAAAAACGTAGTCCTCATTGTTCATATTTTAGTCCATTTCTGTTACAAATAAATTTTTTAATTAAATTTTTACTGCACCCGACGACGGTATTAACAGGATACTACCCTTAAGACACCCTACCCTAATGCGTCTGTAAAATATGAAATAGCTGCGCAATTCGCCAGGTGAATTCGCCGGTAGCCAGAGATAATGGTTGATAACTTTTACAAATATTATTGCATAACTTTCTTTCATACACCAAATTGTAGGTAATTACAAGGGTTACCCACCTACGAACGCTCGGAGTTTTGCACCGTTGCTAACAACCCCTAAATGGCGATAGTACGTAACCACCCATATAGTAAAACTTCGCCGGTAGCCAGAGATAATTGTTTATAACTTTTACAAATATTATTGCATAACTTTCTTTCATACGCCAAATTGTAGGTAATTACAAGGGCTAACCACCCTCGAACGCTCGGAGTTTTGCACTGTTGCTAATAACCCCTAAATGGCGATAGTACGTAACCACCCATATAGTAAAAATTCGCCGGCAGCCAGAGATAATTGTTTATAACTTTTACATTTGTTAGCGCATCAGGGGCTACTGCTGTGAGGAAAAGTTAATTTGCGGGAAAACTATTAGGAGAAAGGCGAAAATATTTCATCGTTGTTACTTTCCATTTCGACCGAATTGATAATATGGTGGGCTAATTTCACAACAGATTTCGGAAAAAATCATGATTTGTTTATGATAGGAAATAGGAAAAATCGGTTTGTGAAGCAAAAAAGAGCAAAATGCTATTAATTTCATGTATTTGAATTTCTGAAAATTAACAATTGATGGGTGGGGGGCTGGGTCAGCATGAAGTTAGTTGTGGCTGTCGGCGAATTTTTACATAAGAGTGGTTACGTACTATTGCCATTTAGGGGTTGTTAGCAACGGTGCAAAACACCGAGCGTTCGTGGGTGGCTAGTCCATGTAATAACCTACAATATCATGTATGAAAGAAAGTTATGCATTAATATTTGTAAAAGTTATAAACCATTATCTCTGGCTACCGGCGAATTTTTACTATATTTGCGGTTACGTACTATCGCCATTTAGGGCTTGTTAGCAACGGTGCAAAACTCCGAGCGTTCGTGGGTGGGTAGCCGTTGTAATTACCTACAATTTGATGTATGAAAGAATGTTATGCAATAATATTTGTATAAGTTATAAACAATTATCTCTGGTTGCCGGCGAATTTTTACTATATTTGCGGTTACGTACTATCGCCATTTAGGGGTTGTTAGCAACGGTGCAAAACTCCGAGCGTTCGTGGGTTGCTAGCCCTTGTAATTACCTACAATGTGATGTATGAAAGAAAGTTATGCATAATATTTGTAAAAGTTATAAACAATTATCTCTGGCTGCCGGCGAATTTTTACTATATGGGTGGTTACGTACTATCGCCATTTAGGGGTTGTTAGCAACGGTGCAAAACTCCGAGCGTTCGCGGGTGACTAGCCCTTGTAATTACCTACAATTTGATGTATGAAAGAAAGTTATGCAATAATATTTGTGACAGTTATAAACAATTATCTCTGGCTACCAGCAAATTTTTACTATATGGGTGGTTACGTACTATCACCGATTAGGGGTTATTAGCAACGGTGCAAAACTCCGACCATTCGTGGGTGGGTAGCCCTTGTAATTACCTACAATTTGATGTATGAAAGAAAGTTATGCAATAACAATTGTAAAAGTTATAAATATTTATAGCATTCACCTGGCGAATTGCGCAGCAATTTCTCATTTTACAGACGCATTAGGGTAGGATGTCTTAAGGGTAGTATCCTGTTAATACCGTCGTCGGATGCAGAATTTCATGTGATTTACGAATTAACTGACGTCGATTGTTTGTGATATCGGTGGACAGAGTAATTTGCCATTGTTTATATAAACGTCGGGCGCTCTTATTAGCTAACGCTCTCTTAATTAAATCAAATTTTAGGCAAAACTGTTTCATAAATTTTCGGTGCAAAACTATGGCGTATACTACTTGAACAGCTCTATCGTTTGGTATGTTTCATTAAAAAATTCGATAAAAAAAGTTATGGATATCTTTTATGGCTAACTTCTCCGCGGTAAAATCAGATGGTTTGAAATGTCTTTCACAAATCTTTGCTTCTTTTAATTCGTCTGCCTCCATTAAGGCAATTTCTATATTTCCGCACCGTTTCTGCCATTCAATTGTTCTTTTTTTGTCCTTTACGGGAAATCGAAAATAACTATATTCTCCGTCTTGCAAACGATTTCTCCCACAATTCACGTAATAGCATATATTTGTTCGTATCGACATCTTGTGGTTTAGCGATCGCGCCGTTCTTAACCTTCACTAAATCAAGCAACCACACTCCACGAAGATAAAACTCAAATGAGGCGCCGCGGCTCATTTGAGCGCTGCGCTCTAGTACGCAGACTTCGGTTTGCCACTAAAAAGCGCCATCTATTGTTCGGAGCGTGTAGGGAAGACATGTGCGCTATACGGGTGGCGCCTCTTTATTATTCTTTCACTCAACGCTTATTCCCTGTTCTTATATTTTTCAATACTTTGTAGCAGGGCCGTGTTAACACAAAACTGCGCCCGGGGCGAAAACAGAGCGAACGCGTCCCCTCCCCCCATGTTTGCCAAAAATTACTTAAATTGCTATTTACAAAATTGCTGTAAATGTAATACAATAAAAAATAAAAGTCCGAATAAAGAATAAATAATATATTGAAATAGGTACGTACGCTTACATACGCATCCTACCGAAAAAAATAAAACATCTTTCTACACATAATAAGATAACATTAATGAATAAAAAGAACATGCTACTTAATGAAAAGAACAACAATCTATGTGTATTGGGTACATTCTAGTGTAACAGTTTCAAAACTGAATGTTCTTATTGCATATTTTGATTGCACAACATTTAAAGCATACACCCTAAAAATTTCAGAATTTAATTCGAAAAATTAACGATTCCATCGCCAAAAGTCGAGCGGCTCGCCGAGACCGATTATATCTCGATTATCGGAACCTTTTTTAATCACCTCCAATACGTACATCTTTCAATATTTTTCAGAAATTCTTTCCTGTAGTATATCCACATTTTCCTCTTTAAAATGACGTATCATCTATACAGATAAGCTTAATAGTTTTGGAGATATCGATAAAAATATTGTCGGTTGAAACAATGTCGCAAAAACTAACAAACTAGGATTATTAAAAAATATTAATAGTTACAAGTGGAAGTGCAGTGGAACTGGAAGTGACAGGGCTTTTTAGAAAAAAAGATATAAAAAATGCGACTAAAATGATTATTCCAAATAACTTGGATAAAACATTTAGTTATTGATGAAACCGGTGTATTCTAGGTCAATAATATGGTCACATTATTAACCTATAATATTAATTTGACAAAATATGCTGTTAAACATTTTTATCTGGTGTATTCTAGTTTGCTCGATAGCGAGTCAATCCACGAATGCAGGAATCCACGAATCATCCCGTAAGTTTGTGCGAAATCGTGTCAACCGCCCAACGAAACAAGGTTGCGAGAAACCTGCCCTTACATTATTATTATACATTATTATGCACCGACGTTCCAGAACTTTTAATCTTGTCCACTCATTATTTTTATCGATATCACCAAAAATATTAAGCTTATCACAATAAGTGATACGTTATTTTGAGAGGAAATGTGTATACCACAGAAAAGAATTTCTGAAAAATATTGAAAGCCGTGTTGGGGGTGGTTAAAAAATGTGCCAATAATCGACATATACATGTATTTAATTTTTCAAATTCCTTCCTGAATTTTTTACAGTGAATTCTTTAAATATTGCGTAATGAAATACGCAATAAAAAATCTTTTTCGAAAATGCAAAAACAGAATGTACCCGTATTAATATAAAATATATATAATAAGGATAAATATGTCTCTATAACTGTAGCTAATGCAACTTTATTTTCCTAGCCTTCAAAGCGGCAAAATCGTCAATTATTTTTCCATATCTAATAATCGAGCAACACTACATTCGATTGAAAGCAAACTTAAATTGGCAAGCGTGTTCTGAGCCATTGTAGCTCTTAAATATTTTTTTTGCCAATTTAAGTTTACTGAAAGACCTTTCAGCTGATGCAGCAGTTACCGGTGTACTAAGAAATATTCGATATGCAGTTACCATGTTCTTATAATTGGCAGTTAACTCAAATTGATGATTTAATTGGAGGATTTCTAAGTGTTATCATTTAGAGACCGAAAAAACTTTTTGCACTTAAAATTTCTCACACAAAATGTTGCCCGTTTGAATCACTTTCCTTGTAAGGTTCAGAGTATCTTTTTTAATAGTTTCTTCATCATGTGAAATAATGTTCGAACCACTAAGGAAAGCAAAATCTTGTGAAATCTGACGAAGTTTTTCAAATCTCCGTGTAAGTTGCTCCATTATTGTGTCAATAGGCTCGATATATATATATATATATACAATTAAACGAAACTTTTCTGATTCGTTTAAATCGGTATCCGTACTTTAATACTGTACCCATGTTTAGCACTATTTTTGTAGGTTCAGTAATAAATAATTCCACATATGTGCAACAAATAAAACTAGCTACTTATATTTTATTTTATTTTGAATTTATAAATTCTTTTTAATAATTCCTTCATTATATATGTTTATAACACATTTTATAAATATCCTCCCTCCCTTCTGGGTAGGATTTTGCCGCCCCTGAAACTTGGCGCCCGGGGCGGGCGCCCCCTTCGCCCCCCCTTAACACGGCCCTGCTTTGTAGAATAACTTCTGGTTAGTGTGGTAATCCTTTTGCATCTTTTCTCTAAATTCTTCCCATGTCTTCCTCTTTGCTGCCAGCACTAGTTCTTTCACCTTGGTTTGCAATATTCGTACCGGTCTGCGCTTCTCCGGCTTAGGTATCTCTTTCACGTTTGCTTTTTCTTCTCCACCTCTGTTTTGATGGGCTACACTCCACCATGTTGTTTGTTTTTGTGTAGATTGATTTTTGAGATGCCACAAATTTCCTTGCCTGCACTTAATATAATACTTTTGAAGTTGATCCATATTTCTTCAACGTCCTAGTCTGTACTTCTGTTACGGATCTCGAAAATTTTGTCACTTACTCGTTCCTTCAATCTTTATGCCGTTTCAGTCTCGTTCAGTTTGTACCCTCTAATCGCTGTCCTTGTGTGATTGCCAGTTACATTCTCGTATTTGTCTGCCTGGTGTGGTTTCTGGCTTCTTATAGATGTTCGACTACTAGATAGTGGTCACTGTTTATTTCAGCTCCTCTTTTCACCCTAACGTCGATTATATCCCTTCTGTACTCTTTACTGACTAGAACATAATCTATTATCGACCTTTATCCTCTGCTGGCAACCTCTCCGGTGTATTTGTGTATGCTTTTGTGCTCAAAGAATGTATTCATAGCCAGTAAGTTAAATTCTCTACAGAAACTTATAATTCGAGTCCCATTGTTGTTCCGTGGTAGTTCGCCATGCATTCCTATAACATCTGCCATGCTGTCATTTCTTTTGCCAACTCTCCCATTCATGTCTCCCAAAACTACCACTGGCAAAGTGGTAGTTGATGTTACCTACAATTTCTCCAACTTGTTCCCAGAATTCATCCTTAATTGATGCTTTCTCGTCTTCGTTTGTGCCATACAGTACTATCAAGTTCACCCCAGTGATTCCTTGTTGTCAGACGGTTTTCTTGGAGTTCTAGTAAGTTTAGACGAGTTCTGCTTGGAGTTCTAGTAAGTTTAGAGCTTCTCATAAATACTTCATCTGCACCACCCTTTACTCTTTTCATCTTACCGTCATCGGTGGAATGCCGTTCTTCGCACGAACTAATAATTTTTTGCCTAAAAATACTTTAAAATGCTCCTGAATACGGCCCTGAACTTTCTCTATCCGCGACGTAGTTGTTTACAAACTCCCTCAAACACCGCGCAAAAAGCGCTAGACTTGGATCGATTCCGCGGAAGTCGGCTTTTATCAATGGGGGCATTCAGCCGTTCCAGCCAAAGCTGCTTGCGCTGCCGGCGCCGAGACTAAGCGGCCGCGGCGGCTGAACGGTTAGATACAAATACATGTATTTACGCTTTGTGCTGAGTGAAAGCGCTGGAAACTCAGCTCTAAGCGTAAATACATATATTTGTATCTGGCCGTTCAGCCGCCGCGGCCGCTTAGTCTCGGCGCCGGCAGCGCAAGCAACTTTGGCTGGAACGGCTGAATGCCCCCAATGTTGGTACTAATGCTGTTTTAAATCTCACAAAATAAATTCACCTACCTCCAATGTTACCAAGTTACACTACTCACACTAACTTTAATATAAAACAATGACTCAATACAACCAAAATTTTGGGAAATGTTTCAGTGCACTGTTTCACACGTGTTTACTCTTCGTTTGCCCGGACCGGCCTCCCTGTTCTTAGTAACGTTTAGTCAAAAAGCTATCCTATGATACCTCATACCTGACACTATACTGTTTCTAAAGTTGGCACCATCTTGTAAGTAGGTGTACTATAATCTACAGTGTACCATAGGTTTGTAATAGTTACACTAAAAAAAATGAAGCAGTACTCAAGATAGATGAAACCAATAAAAATTAATCCTGATACAACAGGAAGTTTAATTTAAAATAAATTTTAACAAAAAATTTCGTAATTACAAAAATTTAAAATCAAAGTGTTTTCAAGTAAACTTTTTTATACTTTACACGAGTAAAAATATACATGCAAAGCAAAAAATTTATTGATCATACATAACCTGAAGTTTGATCAATAACTCTGTACACATGCCTCGAAGGAAAGTTGTTCGAAGAAGGCGCTGGCCTCTTTTACGAAAGCTTGATCCTAATAAAATGCCACCTCGCAGAGAAACGCCGGAAGCCATTAGAAAACTATTGAGTCCGATGACTATGTTAGACATCGGAGATCCGGATTCGTCGGAAAGTGACATTTCCGATGCTTTTGAGGAAGTGCATGGAGAAAGCTTTCTCAATGCTAAGAAGACTGGCAGGAAGAACATCAGCAAGTATGAAGCCGATACGCTTACAATGGGGCAATTTAGCAATCTATTTAAAAGTACTATGAAAGCTGTAAGGGAAGAAATGAAGGTATGATTTATAAGCAATGATTAACTTTTTTTGTTTCTGTAAAACCAAAGAATTTTTCAAAAGCAAACGTTCCAAAGAATTGTTATAAAGTTGAAGTTAGAATGCACACAAAGATCTAGCCAATTATTAGATATGCAGAGGAATACTCTTCTGTTAAGGTTGGATTTGATAAAAGCGAACACACTAACAAAACCTTGTTTCTCGTGAAATGGGTCCCGAGTGAACAGTTCTTTCACAAACGACCCCAGAAAAGACGGAGAGTTAGAGTAAGTCTGTGATTCAAATACCAAACTGAAGAAAGTCTTACCTATAAACCATACAAGAATAAACTTTCTGAACTTAAATGTACAATCAGTACAAAATAATATAGATGCCCTTCAACACTTTATGGATGGAGAGGATATAGACGTTGCATGCATTACCGACCACTGGTTGAATGAATCCAGTATAAATCTGTTAGGGTTCAGCGGATATAATATCGCAGCATCCTTTTGTAGAAAATAATACTCGCGTGGAGGTATCCTAATAATGAGCACGGATTCTCTAAGCTTTGAGACATTGATTAATGCAGAGGATTTATGCAGATAAACCAGAAACGTAACACCGAAGATTTCAAACGTCTCAACGTTGCAATATGGCCGACTGCGGCAAAGTTTTCCAATTTTTATACCATATTTGTTAGCTGTTTTAGGCAATCATTTCCAGAAAAAGAAGTATCTGAGGTAAAGAAAATACCATTTAAACTCGACTATCCTATAATTAAGAAAAATAGATACTTGGTATACTGCATACAATATCCTACGGTTACACAGTCAATAGAAGCACAACATATGTTCAGACATTATAAAATAGAATACAAAACAGACATTAAGAAAATCAACAGACAAGCCATCACAAATTTCAAGCATGAAAGCAACAATGAACATATGCAGTGGCGTAAATAGCAGGT
Organism: Melinopterus prodromus; assembly: GCA_964023965.1. NCBI lineage: Eukaryota > Metazoa > Arthropoda > Insecta > Coleoptera > Scarabaeidae > Melinopterus > Melinopterus prodromus. Next base: position 70,991,481 of record OZ030390.1, read on the forward strand.
GTGCGAGGTGTGCGGCGCACACGGGCCCACGAGCCAGGGGGGCCCATTGGAGCCGGCAGGGTGTTTGGGAGGTCTCGCGAAAAATATGAGATCGTCGGTTTAAAGGTAAAGTTACTAACTAAAACATAATAATTACGAAAACCTGACTTTAAGAAGGAATACCAGTAAATATAATGTAATTTTCTAGAGATTTAATGGATTTTAGACAACTTAGAACACTTAGTCATCGCCTCCTCGTATAAGATTCACATATTCACACATTCATATAAGCATATGGCTACTATTAATTACTGTTTAAATAAATTGTAAAGATTATAGTTAATGACTTTTTGTTCTAAAAATTAACTGATAGCCCCTCTGAGCGCGGGATACGATTTCGGGCTAAAAAAAAAAGAGATCTGAGCAGTTTCTGGGCCCCTGGGTTGCAATAAGGTGCTAGCATAACGGAAATAAATGAAGTCGAGCATTTGAAAAAGTAGGTACGGAGGCCTCCACGCATACCAATCTAAACTCGATACCATACATTTATTGTTACATAAAGAACAAAAAATATTAGTAATAATACAATTTTATTAAGATCTACAAACACAAACAATAAACTTTTAATTCTAACAATGGAGAAAATAAGTTTCAAGACTGCTTTCGAAGATATTTCGAAAAAACCAAAAAATGTAACTTTTTAATTATGGTCATAACTTCTTTATTTGTGATCCCTCCAAAAAAGCGTTTTGACATTACAAAGGCACTTTTTCCCTACAATTTGAATATGTTAGTTTAAAATTTTTTTTCGCCAATGAATTCGTCAGAAACAAACGAAACTTTTGTGTTTCTTATGGACGCCATATTGGTTTTATACATGTTTGGATTCAGAAATTTTTTCTGAGTAATTTGGTATGCCACTTGCCGTATTTACAACACAACAAGCCGACAGAATTGGAGTTTTTCTTTAATATCTGAAAATCGCATGGTGTCATGAAAAACACATTTGAGTGATACAGTATTTATGTGTCCATAATGAAGTTACAGTAAACTTTTGGAATGTATTTATTTGTACTAACTATACAACATAAAAAAGTAACAACATTTTAACAAACTAAATAATGTTTTCAAAAATCTCGCCATGTTTACGGAGGCATTTTTCACAGCATTCCGTAATCTGGTGACGTTACCGAGGGTTCTTCTGTCAATCGAATTGAAAGCGGCGATGACAGTCATTCCATAGATAAAAATCACAAGGCGTAAGAGTGAGACACACTGTATAAAGTATAAAAAATGTATGAACAGTATAAAAAGTCTTAGTGGGCAGTCAAATAAGGGTTTAAGGGTTTCAAAGTATTAAATAAAGTAGGGGGCCTATTGTTTCTGTTCGCACACGGGCCCACTGACTCCTAGTTACGCCACTGAACATATGGATATGGACTGTGATTAAGACTGAATTCTAACAAAAGAAAAGCAATAAGCATGGTAAAGATGAATGAATATCCAACATCGAATGAACTGAACAGCTTCTTCTGTGACATAGGAAACCAAATGGACTCAATGCTAGTACCAGGTCTTCTCCTCAATCCAGAGCGTTTTGTTGGGCAGTGTAAGTCGACTGAAAGGACCATGTACTATCGTGGCCATATATTATGTCCCTTCTTTTGACGACAATTTTCGCGCAAAATTAGGGGCGAAAATTTAAAAAAAAAAGTGCAACTCATAAAAATTAGAAAGCTGTATATGTTGGCGTTTTCCCGATTTTTCAAATTAAGAAGAATTGGCGCTGTTTTTGCCCCGTAAATTTCTTTAGTTTAACTTTAGCAATTAATTACTCCGGAAATAATTCATAGATTTCAAAGAATTAAAAAGTAAAATCACCTGCGGAATGCTAGCTTTCAATGTGCCAAGGTCTATTACACCCACCACGAATTTATGAAGGAAGACTTCCGTTAATGCCTCTGATCCCAGTGTTTATTGACTTTTCTTGACATGCGATACATGTTTGATGGATAAACTTTACTTTACTTTATTTCAGATCAGCGATAACATGTTTCTCGAAACGTACGACAACATAGTAAAGATTATTACAAAACCCAAAGAACGTAAAGAATTACCAAAGGAGACGTTGGAATCGATTGAGAAGACACTTAGTGACCCAGGCCCTGTCGTTCCAATAGAAATGCCGAAAGAAATGAGTGAGATGAGTTACGATTACATGTCGGGAGTGTGGAAGATAGTCGCGGCCGAGTGCAAAGGCAATGAGTTCACAGTTAGTCCGTTGAATTTCAACGTGTACAATAAACAAGACCCGCACTGGCTTCAACGTCCCGAAGTACCTAAGGAGACGGTGGAGGAATCAAAGACAAAATGCCACAAGTGGCTAGCAGAACACCACACTTAACATATGTGTAAATAGAAATAAATACGTTTTGATTTTTCCATCTAATCCCGTTTTTGTAACTATTTAAGCTGTTGTTTGGTATATAAATGAGTAACTGGGACTTTAACAATGACGTAGGCAATGGGACATTACAATCATGATATTTCTTGATAGCCCAAAAGACACCAATCGTCATTTTATTTTCTAACATATATTTTTGGCTAATTGTATTTAAATATTCCATTCATTTTATTTTAAATCGTCAACGTGAAATATCAATAAAAACACTTGATAATAATGTTTCTCACATTGCCTACAGTCCATTATTTATTACCAACCGGCACCAAGTGGAGAGAAAGTGGAGATCAGATATAGCAAAAGCCCTTGTGACTTTATTTGGACTATCCCTGTTGCAGAAATAACCTACAAAGAACACACAACGTTCAATGTTCAAATCTGTATATATAGTTTTTGTTCGAACAGATTGCCCATTCTGAAATTAAAGAGAAAATAAGTACATCTCTTTTTGCCTAAACTTTCTTCTAAATACTAAAATAATGTATAATAAAAAACGAAAGTAGTATCATGTAAATTAGCCTTTATATGATGTATGTATACAGATATCTACCAACCTGGGGTGAAGAGGCACTCCTCCGCAGTTCGTCCGATCGTACCCGTAACGTAGCCATGGTCTCTGACGGAAAACTTTCTGACCTAGGGGGAGTGTCCCTCGGAGAGGTAGACAGTGGATCCGAATAAATGATGATCGGACTCACCGACCTCTCGTATATCGGCTGCGGAGGTGTCACAGGCTGATGCTACAAAGCCAACAAATTTTGATTACATTGTAATTTTTTAACTCAAAACAAACTGACTAGAGACCAGAAGGCTGACTAGCAACTAAATTGCTCAACTGTGTTGATAGCCCCCAATTTATGCAATTGTCTTTTTCTAAACCGGTTGCTTCGCGGCGCACAGTGCCGGTCAGCCTGATAGGTGGAGTCAGGAGAAAATGGGAGGAGCATGTGTGGCAAGTGTGTATGTCGTAGGCAAAAGGTTATTTTTGGCAAAAGGCTTTTGCATATGCAAAAGCTATTTGCCATGGCAACTGGATATTGGGTCTGTATTTTATATGTTTAAGGCTATTTGCCTATAGTCTATTCACGTTAAGAATAAAGCGTTGAATAAGATAGGGCCATAATTTGCGGCTTGTGATTGGCTGAAAGTTGAACCAAGTTTACACCAGCCAACACGCGCCAACAACTGAATTGTCAAATGAAATGTCAGTCGAAAAAATGTCGAAATTTCCTTTGTACTATCAATATGTAGTGTATTATCAAAACAGTCCAGTGCTTTGAGGGATATAACAAATCAAATACAACGTTAACGTAAACTCGAGGAAGTACTGCAGCATTCAGATATTGTAATGTTTAGAAAATACATAACCACAAAGCTTAACATAACTGAAGATAAAGATATTTTGGAAGTGAAATTCACCACTGCGCTGCACCTTATCGGAGTATGCCTTACCAAGCAAGACCTTGCATCGGGAGTGCTGCGCAAAATGTGTCCCGTACTCCTTATATTCACGCTTGCGAACTGCTGTCGGACCAAATTGGTGCTCGTAGAGATATACGAGGATAAACAGTGATAATTTATTCCTTTTTTTAGTGTCTTATTTCTTTCTTTGTTATTCTTTATTGGTATCATTAAGTGTTTATTGTGTACTAATATTTAATAAAAGAGAGCAGATTTAATATGCATGTATAAGGTGTTAATATAACGCACTACATTACATAACAATGGCTAATTGACAAATCAGTGCGAGGTATGGCACTTGTCGCAACAAAACTATGGTATTGTGTACAGACTACATGTAATGTACTTTGTCCCTGGTCACAACGTCTCAACCAATTCTTTATCTATACTTTTCTTTGTCGTTTCAGGTCTGTCAATTTTCAACGATTTCTTTTGTTCAGTAAAAGTCAGCGGCACTCATTACAATTATTGCTGCAGCTGCTAATAGCTATACTAATACCGTTCTCGTCCACCTAACAATTACATTATGTAAACAATATGAAAAGTGCAAATATACAAGCTTCTATCACGTTTCACTCTTCTATACAACCAATAAATTTATAGGTTATATTTATTTTATCCAACTTTAGGTTATAACCGTGTATATCAGAAAATCGACGTAGGTACTCGTACGCACAACTACATTAGTAGTGAAATTAATTCCCGTTTGTCAAACATCTTTTAACTATCATCCGAAATTAAAAATTAATTTCCAAACACCATTGTCGTGACATAACCTTTCTATTTGCCGCTCTTGACAGCATATTGTTCAGTGTAAATCGGGCTCAGTTTCCACCCCCCACTACTATGTTCTTATCGTGAATAGGGTATAGGCAAATGTATTTGCCCAAGCCGTTGTTAGGCAAATAGCATTTTGTATAGAACTCTATCGGACTAACCTAAAAGTCTTGTTTTAGTGGAATAAAATCCATATGAAATCGTATTCCGCACTCATGAGTATTGATGCTCGTCACAACAAATCATGATGATTAGAATACGATATTACTCAGAAATAATCAACGACCCAATATTAATTATGACGTATTTGAGAACTAACATGCCCGTACTGCACATTTACAATTTTTAACACTTACAATTTTTTTTTTAAATACAGCGTAAAATTTTGATGTATTGTTATTTTATTTATTGCTCAAAAAGCAGGAGATACATACATGTTAATAGTAGTATTCAATTGCTGGCCGCGCTTAGTTCTGTTTAATCTGATTAGCGATCAGTTGGCTAAAGTGCAGTTTCATTGCTCGTTTGACGTCTGCGCCAAACTGATTCCACCAATAGGAACCAAGTATTTTAAATTTGCGCTCAGATTAAACAGATAACAACTGAGCGCGGCCAGCAATCGAACATGACTATTATTGGTTGTTAAAAATGTTCAAATACAATTAAATGTTTAAAATTAAATATACCTGATGGAGTTGACTAGGTAATAGGGGATGTGAGTGCTGCTTCACCAGAACGTTTCCTGGAACGGATAGTAAATGCCCAGGAGGGGGCGAATGGGCCGGAAGTGGATCGGAACACTGCCTTTCAATGCGGACGTGCGGAACAGAGAGCAGCTGTGGAGACAATGGGTCTCCGTCAGGGTTCTGGCTCGGATCACTCTCTCGTTTTATCCTCGGTTGCCGCATCAAGAATCTGCTGCGCTTTGTGCCCAGCTGGTTCTGATGCAAAGATTGCTGCGATAGCTGTGCGTGTGTCGTTATCGTGGGACGTTCTAGAAAATTGAAGGCTATGAGTAAAAAAAATATTTTGAGATTAAGTGTTATTGACAAAGGGAGAGGGGTTTTAAAAATGAAGGTGCTCACTTGGGTTTATAATGTTTATTTCACAGGTTTAATACAGAATATCATAATCATAATGGTATGTATAGGAATACAAAATACTGTTACTATTAAGGGGGTATTATATATTCAATCATACTGTCAGTATCTTCAAGGACGTCAGTAGTCTTGAAATGTAATATTGACCCTGTAATACCCCCTTTGTGTGTACTGTTTTAAAACTTTTTCTTTATAGTAGAGGAAAAAATTTCAAATGTGAAAAAAGTTGATTTTATTGAGCAGACATGAATAAATTTCAGTGTTTCACCTCAAGTTGCAATAGAAATTTATTTCTTTTAAAAAATGTGTACAAAATTTTCCATTAAACAAACAAAACTCCAACAAAATAATCCAACGGTACATACAGAACAAAACAAAAACCTAACAAACTCTAATTCTTTATAATTACTGAACTTGCTATACATATATATTTGAAAGCGTAATTTAGTACGTCAAACATGAAAAAATATATATACGTCTTAAGATCTAAGTTGACTTACACTATACGATATGTGAAAAGAAAATGACTTAATCGATACTATACAGTCTTTGCATATTGACTTCCGAGACATCTCCAAAAACGAATAAATAAATAAAAATGCTTGCTCATTAGGGTTGTATGGAACAAAAACTTCTTGAAGGATCAATTTTAACTAGATAATAAACATATACTACAGAAAAATTTGGCCCAATTGTAAGAAATTTAGATCTCCCTCTATGTCCAAAGTTTACCACTATGGACCACTATTTTGTTTAATTACATGTATCGCCGTTAAGGAGTTTTATGCAGATATTCTAAAAAAAAGCTAATTATTGTTTAATTATTTTAACCTTTTCCCAAACCTACATATTTCAATATTCTTAAGTAATTCTTTATTTATCATGTACCATATCTTTAAAATGGTGTATAATTCGTTCTGCTAAGCTCAATACTTTTGGAGATATTGATGCCATGATTGGTGGATAACATTTCATGACAAATTTTTATAATTTTTTGCCTAGGGATACTTTGGAAATAGTATATTATTCTATGAGCAAGTGATCTAAGCAATCCTCACGCGAACGAAGTTTGCAGCACAAGCCGTAGGGGGTGAGAAATTGCCATTACTTGTGAATGGAATACTATACTTTTCCGACGACTATGCAATGAAATATTATAAATTAATTTAATGCATATAAAATTGTTTGGTGCACTTGTCACCTAGAGACGTTGTCAATGCCTTGACAATGTCGCTAAGCAGTGTATCAAAACAATATGGAAATGAAAAATCCAGAGCTGTGATTGGTTGTAAAGCCGTGAGAAATGAAATATTTCTCACGACTCGCGGGGTATGTGGAACCAGGAATGAAATACTTGCCATGTGTATGGGGAATGGTTAGTATTACTTATCATGAATTGCCATGATAATGAATGCATTCATCATTAGAAGTAGAAAAAGATATTACACGTATAAAATGGGTGTAAAAGAAGTATGTAAGCCCTTGTAAATTAGTGTTACTGGGTGGGGATGACAAATTTAACAATTCTTTTTTTATAAGTGAGGAAACATCTACTAACATATTTAATATGATCTACAAAAAATAGACAAACAAATACTTTTAAAACATTTTTTTACTTCTGCGGGAGACCTAAATCTTTTTCAATCAAGCCATTTTTTGTAGTATGTGTAGTTTAATAGAAACTATTATTGACCAACTTCAAATGTTTCTTTTCCAAAAAAAATTGTAGACACTATTGTTCATAGAGCAAAATATGATGGCTCCAATATGGCACTGTGTGTAACTTAAAACTGCCATGTCGTGTCATCCAAAAGACAAAACCATACGCTGTAATTACTTTTCTCAACTTTGTGGCTGTGGTAACAATTCCCTTTCATAAAACTGGGAATACTCCCTCATAATAACTGTGTTTTGTCTCAGATATGAACGGGTTGTTATTCGTTATTACGCATAATGCATTTATTTAAAAGGCATGAAATTTTCTAGAAAAGCAGAAGGAAAGCTTCAAAATCGGGAACCTTCTGCTAAAATCGGGAGGTCTGGCAACTGTAATCTCATATAATCAATATACAGAGTGGGCCATTTTAACTTTCACTCCCCCAAGCTAGATTTGTTTTACAAAACTTTTTTTTATGAATGTGCTAGAATTTTTGGATAAATAAAATAACCAAAAAAAAATAGACTTTTCAAAAAAAAAATGGTGCCTTGTTTTCATACTAGCGTCAAAAAATGCTTCATGTCCAAAAATTTTACAACAGGTATGGTCAACACGTGGTCAAGACTAGGGCTGGGCAAAAAGATCGATCGATCATCTTATTTGAAAGACCAATCTGATCAAAAACATCAATCAGATCGATCGGTTTCTTTTGATGTACGTGCCCGGACACGTGTCGTGCGTATATGGAAGGACTGAAAGATCGATCCGATCAATTCTTATCTTATAGATCTGATCGATCTTAAATTATGATCAAAGATCGATCACAAAGTTCCAAGATCGCCCACCCCTAATCAAGACACTACTAGTAGAGCGCAGACAACGAAGTATAGCAGTGTCAGATAGTAAGAAATACGCGATGTAGTCTCTCACGTACAGCGCTCTACTAATAGTGACTCGATCATACGTTAGTACTTTCTAGGTGACAAAATAGGTAGGATTTCATCAATGTTTTAATTTTATTTTGTACTGAATCACAGATAAATTAACGGGAATTATAACAAAAACCTATACAGTTTGAGCAATAATTACAGTATATGATAATTCCCCATTTTGAATAAATCCTTAAATACTCTCAAAATTCATATTCTGCATATTCATATTCTGCCCGTTGACAGCGCTTGCGTCAAAATACCGCGACCTCTGGAATACAGGTGACAATTCGACAGTTCGGCCATCCAAAAATGCGCTACTGATCATAGCTATTGGATTGCTGACAACTAGTTCCGTCGGCTCGAGTTGCGTTCGAACAGGCTGTGCAGCGGTCACCGGAGGGTGCGGATTCTGCGGCTGACCGCTCGGTGGTTGACTGGTTTGCACCTGACTATTTTCTGTGTTTTCTGGTTTGCGACTTTTTATTGATAATCTACTTATCGGGTAGCCGCGCTTCTTGTACTCCAACCAAAGGGTGCGATTGTTGACACCAAACATCCTAGCAGCCTTGCAGAAGCCTATACCACCAGAACGGACAGCTTCCAATGCTCGGATAAAATTTTCGTCCGCTTGCGGATTCAAGCTACGCTTGCGCTTCATGATCTGTGCCGGGGAATTTGTAATTTGCTGCGGAGGTTTCTGATCGATCTGGTGCATGTATTGCATCTGGTCCTGCGGTAAATTTTGGTTGTGAACATTGGCGTGGCCTGAAGCTGTTGTCGTGTTCAAAGAAGTGTACTGGATTTCGTTGTGGGTTGAAATCGGCAAATGGCAGGGTGAATAGTGTCCGGGGGGGTAGCCGTGGTCGATGACACCCCACTGGAAACCTGAAAAGAAGGTGAGACGGACGGTTAGAGAGAACCATTGACAAGGCTATACTCAACGGCTAGTGTGAACATATGAACTTTCGTGATTTTTTTGTCGTCTACTTTGTAATTAATATGAATTATTAATAATGGATCTCGTTGGAAATTGTGATTGCTTTCAACCATTGAGTTATGCCCTTGCCAATGGATCGTACGACGGATTAAAATCGGGAGAGGGGTAAAGGTTTTTTTTTTGGTTTCGGGGTTTTCGAAAATTTTATACGGCCAGTTGACACGTTCACGCTTGCTGTTGGTCCAGAGTATTTAGCCTTCATTCACTAGCACTTAAGCACTGTTTTTCCACAAAACTAAACTGCGATGGTGGTTTAGTATTAGATTTTTCTAATTACTGTATAGGGATATGTTCATGTGTTTCAAGAACGTAAAATAAACAATTTAGTTTATAAATTATGTTTACTTGTACTATATAATTTTAAGAATGTCTCAAGTCTAAGCCTAACTTATGTTGGACTTGCTTTGCACTGCATGCACGTAGGGGTTTCCTATCTAATTTACGCCAGCTTTGCGCAGCCGCTTTTCCTGGGCCCAACATGGGGTTTTCTTAACTGTAGTTATTAATAAATTATTGTTATTTTATAGTTGATGACATAAGTACATACAAATGAGTATTAGAACTTGTGCAAACCTTACCAGAGACAGTCTGCGATGTTGACGACGATGGACCTGGAACATCAAGAGACGCTGAAGATTCAATGCTGTGTGGTATATTGATGTCTTGCTGTTGCGGTATTTGCTGGAAACAAATAAATGTATCATAAAAATAATTAAGCAGTCTTTATTTACCACTTAGAGCTGGTATTTTCACATACCTACAAAGTCCTGAAGAGTTATGTGACATCCGTCATATTTGTAGCGCTATTTTAGAACGTTAAATGAGAAAATGTGATGGCGACGGTTAGCTGATTGTGAACATAAGGAGCACCAATAGCGCAACAAATCTGACAAATGTGTCACAAAACTATTGACTACTTGGTAGGTAGGTAAAAATACCAACCCTTAGTATAATTTATTTAAAAAAGTGCACCAAATTAATAGATTATTTTATACGTACAGAACGCCTTACCAGGGTGATTTGATGTGTTGTATCGCTCTCGCTGTCGTGTGAGCTGTTCCTCTGCACGTCAGAGTCACTGCTATGTTGCTTAGCACCACGTTGGACGTTCGGTTCAGAGGCAAATCCCCCAGGATCTGGTTTTATCACTGTTCCGAGGGTAGAGTTGCTTGACGCAGCCAGGGCCTCAGCGGCGGCATGCTCCTCGGAGGTTCGTTCCGTCGATCCAGAACCTGAACCGGTTGATGATTTCCTCAATCGTTTCCTGTGTGCAAATCTTGTTATAAATATTATAGAATAAACGATTAATACTCATAATTCTTGTTATTAGGCCACTTCATTAGCACACCAAAATCAACAGCGTAAATTCTGTTAAGACAGTAAACACTCACAAATTTGAATGCACCATTCCGTACTACCCCTTTGTCCGAATGCACAACAGCCCTGTACTACCTCGTAATACAAACACCACATTTACTTTGTGACCGTGGTCCCAAAACCATGTTATTCCACTCCCGTATTTCTGTTATTTTTTACTGTTAGTGATTATGTAGTTTTATAGCCGTTTTACATTACGCTATTCTTGCGCAAGAAGTTATACAATAAATTGTTAAGCAACTGAAATCTGCAAACAGATAATGGTTTTATTTCTAGACAAACTAGTCTAGCATAAGAAAATTCACAATTTCTCTTTAAGATGTTGTTGCACCCGCTAATTGCACTAAACGGCGCAATACATCGCGTAGTGTAAAACGGCTATTATAGACAACAGCTGGTGCATGAGTGCCAAAAATAAGTGAATGCATCTCTTAAAGAACGAGTGTATTATAATATTTCTTTCTACTTGAAATTGCTGATCGAAATATCATTGGCTTGATATAAAGATGGCCAAAACTATTGCCATATGTATATTGATTAGCAAAGTTTTACCTCATAGATTATAAGACACTAAATCACTGTAGTATAATATAAATCTTTGCACCCAAAAAATATATAAAGCAGTAGGTCAACAGGTCTATACAAATATAAACCTTTTTCTTTTTGCACCTCTATCGAATTTCTTTTTTTGAAATTTTATCCATTTGAAGATTAGAGCGACGATTAGAACAACGATTTTATATTTCGTATTATTTTCCCTGAACACATCCAATAGGTGCCTAATACGCATATGTTGTATTCTTACCTAACTTTGCCTGAAAGTCTGACGGCATTTTTGTTGTCAGAAACAATATCTGTTTGCAAGCTTTAGCTGGGCGATATTCAACTTTTCTTTCTTATGAATGACATATTGGATTTTTACAGATTGACATATCTATTGTTAGAATAGGTGAACTTTAACGGCGCCAGTATAATAGCGGCCGCTATAGCAACGAACCCTAGCAATGGGGAACAATATCCATCACTCTAGAGTTGTTGACAGAAAATAATATACTAGATTGTTTACAGTCTGACAACATACAAGTACGAATAAAAATAGTTAACAAAATAGCTGTTTACTGATAACAGTATATGTAACATGTTTATGAAGTTTTCACAAAATACTATAAAAGATCCTATTAGGTGGCCTGCCAGAGCGCCTGACTTAACCCCCATGGATTCTTTTCCATGGGGATAGATAAAAACTACCATCTATGCGATGTACTGTGATACTGTACAGGATCTTCAGGCTTCAATGGAGAAGGCGATTATGGACATACCATACCACTTCATTCATTCTAAATTCTTGTTTAGAACAAATGATGGTCACCTATGTATGATTACATTGGAGTAGATTTAAATAGAATATTGAGAATGCTCTATAGTTGCATGTATAACACATTTATAATAGAATAGGATTTTCACAAATTGTTAAAAGTACATATACGTTAAAATCAATGAACTTATCTGTTCACATATTTATGTACATAAATTGCATTATTATTTAGGCCTTGTAACAGCAATGCTTTATTTATTATGAATTACATATTAAAAGCACCCCAAGTAAAGTAATTACTTAAGGGCTTATATCTGGTCAGCAAGTCGACAACAATGGACCCTCATGGTAAAAAAATCCATTGGATTTAAGTCAGGTGATGAGGCGGGCCACATAATGGTATCTTTTGTGATCACATGGTTGTAATTTTAAAGCATTTTCGTCTTTCAATTTTAAATCTTTTAAAACTTATGGTGTCCATAAGAAAAATATATATTACTCGTCAAAAGCTGGCAAACAAGAACATTTTCTGACAAAAAAATGGCTTCAGAGTATGTTCTTATATAAGAATATAGCATTTAGAATTTCAATTTATCATAATAGCAAAGTTATTCAAGAAAGAACAACAGTTGTTACTTTTCCGTAATATGAACTAATCCACGAAATTTATTAAAAAAGTAAAAATTAATACTGAGGAGAGTTGATATTTACGCAACTTATTTCCTATTGATCGACATCGTAGATCTTACAGTTTCCGAGATCCCTTTGTACATCATGTTCTGTTAGACACTGCGTATCGTATATTTAACACAGTGGGTGTCGCAGGTTAATCACTGTCCATTTATGAGCATGTCTTAAAAGGCCACTACATGGCCCACAGCACTCAACCTGTTGAAGTTTTACAACAACCTATCATGTTAACTAAATATTTCTAAGTAAAACATTCTCACTAGTTTTTACTGTTTCATTTATTTTTAAGAGATTAAGGAACATCAATGTTATTTTTGCAGATAGCGCACTTTAACTTTCAAGTAATAGACAGTGACACTAATGTATTGTGATTTGGTAGGGCTATGACTGATTAGCTTGATTCTGCTCATCCCCGATGTGGTTGTACATTATTGACTTTATCTAAAACTACTCTACATAGAAGAAACGTGTATTTCGATGTTTTAATACCATTTAGACTATTACTATTTACTTGGCCTATAGCGTGGGACACTTTGTATTCGCCATGTCCGGATTAAGACTGGGCGTACTGGTCATGGTCAAGTGTTGGACAATTTTGAATACACCTATCACAATCCTAATTATCGCGTAGTGATTGGCCTATTCAAAATTACTTGTCACCAACTCGCCTGGTGGAAATACAGCTTTACTGCAGCGGAGTAACAGAGAAATACCACCCAACAAGTTGGCGTTGTGATCGATTTGTAGTTCTGTCAATTCATTCAGTTTTACAAGCACGTTAAACTTGATACATGTTTGGTAGAAAGACAAGTGCTACATTCTAATCAAAGTACATAGTGCAAGTTGTAAGCTTGCTTTTCGTGCTACTACTAAATATGTAGATTCCAAAAACGTAACCATATACAAAAAGTTCTATTTAAAAAACCAACTTTTGTGGCAGAATCTGTTTACAATACGTTAACCAACATTGTGAATACTCTGTATGCAACTTGTACGTTCTATGTCATTAAACTGCTACTACTGCTAGAATCATTTGTGCTAAGTTGAATATGATATAAAAGGTCATTATAAATGATCGTAGTCGAAGTAGGCCATGCCCGTGTTAGAAATTTTGCCACTATACGCAAACAACTGTCAAACTTGAAATAGGTTATCCAACCAATAATTAACTTTTGCGTGTAGAACAGTGGTATTCCATTCAAATAGAGCGACACCAGAAATCTTTACATTTGATATCATGGCCTACTTCGACTATAACCATTGATAATGACCCTATAAAACGTCAAACAGATTGAGAGTAGTTGAGAAATGTTTTCTTTCTAAACTGCTATTGAGAAACAAAAGAAGGATTTAGTAAGGAAATTAACCCTAGAACACCAGACATTCGTAAATTTTACGACGTGAAAGTCTGGTATCGACGCGATATCAAAATAGGTATTCTAGGGTTAACAATGTGCGAAAATATAGAGTGTTATACTACAAAAACACAAAATTTGAGAAAATAAAATTATTAATGTGCGTCCAGTTGTTCCTCATACCATGGCAAAACTAGTTCTCTTCCGAGGCCATTCCATTGGGACACCTGTAGATCAACTTAATATACTACAGATACTGCCAAAACCCCACAAGGCCGCTAGAGATGCTCAAGTTTTGCACTTGGCCAATGGGTAGATTTATAGCTTTGCATTTCAATATATTAGTCAAACTAAAAGTTGTATCTGTGTAAATCTGCAAATTTAGCAATAAATTGCTCAGATTGTCCAATAAGGTTTGGCCATTTGTGTTTAGACATTCCCTGGGGCCGTTTCTACAATTGTGGTGTATACTTGGTATATTGTTACACTTGGAATAAGCAGTTATTACTATCGAAACACACATGACTGAACCAATGGAACCCAGCGCAGGATAACTTATACCGGGAATAGATATTCCACTGATTATACCACTTGTAAAACGGCCCATAATCAGATAAACTTCCTGAGAAATATAAAAAACAAAAGATATGTAATGTACCGTCTGGATCCAGGGGACAATGGGCAAGGCGAAGGTGTCATAGATTGTCGCTGGCTTTCTGTGGTCCAACCACCTTCATTTGCCGAATGCATCTCAGTGCGTTCCAATGAATTGCTGTGTCGTGATATTGAAGACTCCACAGGTACCTCAGCCAAACCTAAACCGTAACAACTTAAAAAATAACTATAACCCACCCCACACTCGATAATACCTTTAATTTTCAACATTTCGGCAGTCTTCAATATGTGTGGCAATTGTTCCTGCGACACGTTTACCTCGCCATAATACATAAAATCAACCATAACCTTCAAATCGGTAAATTTGACATCTTTCAAGATGACAATAGGATGCTGGCACGGGTTTATCGTGAACAGAGACTAAAAATAGATAGTATTAGAGTTTGAGGAGGTAAACAAACGTTAGTAATTACTTGAAAATAGGAGCTACAAGCGGATAGCACGAGTTTGTGCGCTTGGACATGCCTGCCTTCCGCTGATAACGTGACATCGACTAGCGATTCACTATTCAGTAGACTAGAGAAAACTGAGATGAAATTCGGTTGATGGTTGTTCCATTTGAGACAGTACTGTTGCATCGTCATTGTGTATTATTGTGGGAGCCTGAAAATAGTTCCAATAACACATGCGAGTTTAATCAAATTTTGTTTTGAGGGTTTAATGCACGCTCACTCACAATCAATATACTCCTCAAATTGTAACCTTGAAGCGCTGAGATGACATCAAAATTATAACTGACAACTGGAGTAGGCTATGCTAAATGGTAAGGTCAAACAGAAAACCCGTCGAGGTGACGTCATTGGTAATCTTACACTTGCGACAAGGAACCCGAACTGCGTAAATAAATTCTAAACCCGATACCGAATATCAAATAAACATTAGGTTGTGAAAACATAAACCACCATTTTTTTTGTCGTCGTTCGCATTCGGCCCGAACTGACGTAACTAGCAGCATACAGGAAACTGTAATCGGCCTCCTCGTAACCAGCACTTTCCTTGATGATGTCATCGCTAATTATAGACGTCAAGGCTTAACTCGTCACCATAAGTAAGTTATTTAATTTATCAGGACAAAAGTTATCCTCATACATATTGAAAGAAATCAATAGAATTTTCTGATTTAAATTCATTAATTTACACCAGAAACGTTACCTTTATATCACGCTAGAGAGCGCTAGATACCCCTTGAGTATGTATGGCGTTTCTAATTTGTTAATTTTATTTATAAAATTCAGCAAATGACTCATTTATTACGATAACAATGTTGTACAGTCGGTAGAATAAGTAAAACGATAAACCTCATTTATTTATGATCGAAAAAGTCGATCACAAATGTTTAAAGGTGCAAACTGACATGCCGTGACGAGCCCGCGACGCTCCCGCGCCGCGCCGCTCGCTCTCCTGGCGCGTCGCTAGTTTTATTTTAATGAAGATACGACCGATCTCGATCAAATAGAATCTCATGCAGTTAAACTGTTAATTTTATATATAGTATGACAAAGTCATGTGCTTGACCACATCAGATTTTAACTTTATCACACATAGTATGATAAAGGCATTTTTTGGTCCCCTGCACATTTCCGGCCAAGGTACAAAAATCTGATGTGGCCAGGCACATGACTTTATCATACGATATATAAAATTAATAGTTTAGCTGCATGAGAATCTATTGGACTGAGATAAGTCGTGTCTGCATTAAAATTAAACTAGTCAGCCAGGATTTGACCGTTTTTTTGATACTATTGACAGTAGGTATTGTCAAAGCATCAGCATTTGACACTTACTGTCATTAGCATAAAAATATTTGTCAAATCCTGGTTTCATATTAATGCACATGCGACCCAGCGACCGATCTCGATCAAATAGAATTTGCTATTGCAGCTAAACTATTAATTTTACGAAAAAATGTCAGACATAAATTATTCAGAATTTCCTCTACTCATGTTTATTATTTAACTTATCGTTAAAAATAGCTAAGAGTAAACATCCAGTCCCTTTGGATCCTTTTGAACCAAAATCTTTTCAGCTGTAAGTTTGGTCATGAAACTTCTAAATATGAAGTTTCGTCCCGATACCTTTAGTAATTTCTCCGGAATCGTCGCCACAAAAATCTGGTAAATAATTTTCAGCAAGGTTACTATACTTTGTCATACTACGTATGATAAAGTAAAAAGGTTGTTGGCTCTGATGATTAATATATTATATTGGCTTCCAGCATACTATATTTTCGGGTTACCCCTTCTTCAGTGCTAACTACAAAAGAACATAAATAATTATGTTCAATATTCCAAGTAAGTTTTAAGGTTAACATACCGTCCTACAATCTTTCTTGTATTTATTCGCGAAAACATAACAACATTGCTATCCGCACTAGAAATACACATTGACTTCTCCAATGTTGAATTGACGCTTCGCAACCGCTGACGTTCTGAATTCTGAAATTTTTTGGTAAAATTAATAGTTTAGCTGTATGAGCAAATCGTGTCATGATCGTGTCAGCATTAAAACTTAATTAGCCAGTGGTTTCTTGGTTTTTTGACAATACCTACTCTACTGTCAATATTATCAATCAAAATATCTGTCAAATCCTACCTACTTATTTTATATTAATGCAGACAAGATCGATCTCGGTCAAATAGAATCTCTTGCAGCTAAACTATTAATTTTATTTATTGTATGATAAAGTTATGGGCCTGGCCACATCAGATTTTTCTCTAATGTAGCTGATAAAGAATTAACCATTCAGATTGTAGGCTACGTAAATCTTTTTGAAATTAATCTTTTTTATTTCGAAACCTATACACGTTGGGGATATTTTCTTGATATTTCTCTAAAGTCCGGATTGTATAAATTGGCAATTTTTCGGATATTTGCGTGTTTTTTTGGCGTAATAAAAAGAAGCTAATACCCTCAGATACCCTCAGAATATTATATTAAGTTAAAACCATGGAGGAAGGGTTAAAACGATTTAAATTATTTTATTCGTGTACGGTGCGTACAACAATGCGACATATTTTCATGGTTTTCATGCTGTGGACTAAGGTAGCCCCATCAATCAAAATGTTAAATTACCCATGCAGATTAAGAATTTGAACTTTGATTTCTTAAATCTTTGTCAACTATGTTACCTTATGTTTGCTTTATACAATTGATATTTAGGATATTGTTTTATGTATAACACATACATTATATGTATTAACATAGGTACATTGTTTTCTAGTAGACACAGTGACACCCTTCCAATTTTAATTTTAGTTCAACAGGGCCACAGAGCGCGAAGGACCCTTTTGTTTGCTATCTTGCTAGTAGGACTGATTCCGCTATCACACCCTAGAGTGCATCAACTACACTGAGTAATATTTTTGTATCAGCGGACTTGAATTCAAATTTATTAGTTCGAAACGTATGAATCATCGATTACGATAAACGTTTATATAACAAAGCTTATAACACAATCAATTTACAAGTGGAGATTAAAATGCGCCGTAATATTGGTACCATTGTGTCTAGTCGTAATAATCAATTAATCACGCTATAAATTCCGGCACCCGATGAAATGAAATCCCATCGAAACGTATGCATCGCTATTGACGTTTATTAAATTTAAGCGCATCATAAATATTTGTTTAACGCTTTTTGATAACTTAAAGTGCGCTAGTTTTGAAATAGCCGCTCGTCAGCATTCGTTCGTATGTTTAGCATCACGCATGATTATTAATAAATTTATTAAAAGCTATAACGTTTAAAGAAGATAAAACATATAAATTTGTGATTAATTAACGCATGAAGCGGTTGCGTGTGATCGGAAACCTGCAATTCCAACTTTTTGTTTTAATAAAATTTAACAAAGCCGTTGATCAAAATATTTCTAAATTCTATAATAATGATACATAGCAGTAATTTACGGAGTCCATGTTTTAATCCTATGGGGTAATATAACGGTAAACTACGCTGTTATAAAATACGCCGGTATTACCCATAAGATTAACATGGGGTCCGTAAACTACTGCGGTTATTTAACACGTTGACTGTTGACTGTTGAACACGAAATAACTCGTAGGTTTTCAATTGAGATATCTCGTGGCTTTCCAATGCACATTTCCAAATAATCTTATTACATAGCCTGACGTTGATTTTCTATCTATATTATCACCGGCCCAATCTGCGTCAACAAAGCAATCAAAAATCTCAGAAGTCTTGGTTTTACTGTAAGTCATCTTAAAACATTTTGTAAAATATATTATAGTATTTCAAAACTCTCAATGCATATTTAAAATGCGTTTGATTAAAACAATTTTGAAATCTACTTAAATAGTTAACACTAACTTATATCTGGCCTTGTTGCGGAATATACCGGGTGATTCAAATTCGAGCCTCACCATGGGGATCTCGCTTATTAGTGAAGATAGAGCCTATATTTAAATTTGGCAAAGTTTCGTATTTTTGTGCTAATCAATTAACTGAAAAAAAATTTAACCTATCATTTTTCATTTTGAAGATATCCACAAAAAACTGAAATTTTAAGATATCGTTTTTAATTTTTTATTCAGAACCAAATGTAGCTAGACATTTGAAACAAAAACATTCTAGAGGTACTTTTTAACAAGGAATGCAGTGTCATTTTTTAATTTGAAATAACATCAAAGATGGCGGCGAAACCATGGCCAACTTTTGTTTTTCTTATGGGCGCCATATTGAATTTTGGCATTTTCAGATGCTCGTGTTTTTTTCTCATTTCCGCAATGTATAACATGTACTTATTCTTTTTTTAAATAATGGTGTAACAATCAAAAAACCTTCAGGTACCCAACTGGAGCTTGGTTACAGACCGCCGGAGTCGTTGCCAAGCAACGCCAGCAAAATGCACTTGGATCAAGCGGCGCCCTCAGCGTTAGGTTTGCCATTTAACCAAATAAACCTTAATTGTGGTTGATTGTGGATGTAAAATGCCGTTTAGCAATAACGAAAAGCGTGATATAATAAGGGTTTATTATTGTTCTCTTAGAAATGTCGCATCGTACAATATTCCTAACATTGGGCGAAAATTTAGCGGACCATGGATCGTTTAGTAAACCCTCCAATTCTTATAATCCTCATGGAAATGTTGAAACTAATGGTATTTTAGGAATGGTAAACGTTAAATTACCATGATTTGCAGTGGTTCAACTACTGGTTTTTACATAAAGGACGATTCTTGGATTTCTAAGCGGGAATTAGCCCTTAATTTGTAATTGCTGCAAACACGTACATATTTGCAGACCACGAACAAAGATATTGAAACCGTACAAACCCCACACAAGCCAAACTTTGCAATTGTACGAAATTATTTAAATCAACAATTTCCAAATCGCTGAATTGGTAAGGGTGGAGTGGTGGATCTCCTGGTTTAAGTCCTCTGGACTATTTTCTTTGGGGAACTGTGAACGACAAAATTTATCGCGATACTCGCAGAACTATCGTCGATCTGCGGGATCGAATAACAAATGCGGTCAATGCTATTCCGGGAAGAACAGTTAGAAGAGCATAACAGCATGTAGAAAATCGGGCCCGCTTTTAAGAATTCAAGAAAAAAGCGGCCAATTTGAACATTTACTTAAAAAATAATCTTTATGTTGTATAAACTTGCTTCTTATCCAATCTGAATGTTTTAAATCCAAAGCACTCTTGGTCGGTCCGGCGCCGGCGGTCTGTATCCAAGCTGCAGTTGGTTACTTGATAAGCACGACAAACAACAAGAAAAAGAAGAACGTGTTTTTTGATTATTAAACCATTGTTTTAAAAAATAATGCCAACATGTTATACATTTCGAAAATGAGAAAAGACACGACTATCGGAAAATGTCAAAATTCAATTAAACTCTGAATTATATCACACTTTTCGTTATTGGTAAACGGCATTTTACATCCACAATCAACCACAATTAAGGTTTATTTGGTTAAATGGCAAACCTAACGCTGAGGGCGCCGCTTGATTCAAGTGCATTTTGCTGGTGTTGCTTGGCAACGACTCCGGCGGTCTGTAACCAAGCTCCAGTTGGGTACCTGAAGGTTTTTTGATTATTACACCATTATTTTTAAATAGAATGGTAACATGTTATACATTGCGGAAATGAGAAAAAACACGAGCATCTGAAAATGCCAAAATTCAATATGGCGCCCATAAGGAAAACAAAAGTTGGCCATGGTTACGCCGCCATCTTTGATGTTATTACAAATTTAAAAATGACACTGCGTTCCTTGTTAAAAAGTACCTATAGAATGTTTTTGTTTCAAATGTCTAGCTACATTTGGTTTTGAATAAAAAAATTAAAAACGATATGTTAAAATTTCAGTTTTTTGTCGATATCTTCAAAATGAAAAATGATAGCTTAAATTTCTTTTCAGATAATTGATTACCACAAAAATACGAAACTTTGCCAAATTTAAACATAGGGTCTATCTCCACTAATAAGCGAGATCCCCATGGTGAGGATCGAAATTGAATCACCCGGTATATAAAAGTGCTCTTACTAGATTTCTATAATTGATATTGTCAGATATCTCTTGTGCAGGTTCTAGTTTCAAATTTACATCCATTGGTGTATTAAATAATTTTGCATTTTGTATTTTATATTTCTCGACAACAGATTCGATATAATTCTCTTGGCTTAAAGTCATGAAATTGTTCACGTAATCATATGTAATGTTAATTCCAAGATAGGTTTTAACTTCACCTAAATCATTCATTCTAAATCTGGCGGACAATAAGCCTTTTATATATCGTATCTTTTCCATATTTTTAAAACATATCAATAAATCGTCAAGAAATAAAAGTGAAAATCTTTTATATGGAATAGACCTTTTTTTGCTCCCGTATTGTCTTTTTTGCTCGTTTTTCTTCTCTGTACTAGGCCTTCCAATGCTTACAAAATATTTGGTAACAGATTATGAACTGCAGATATTGCTTGTTTTTTGACAACCACCGAGTCTCACAGTGTTTCAATGTGTCAAAGAGAAAAAAAAAACACAAACAAATTTGCGAGAGTTCCAAAGAATGTCATCATTTTTGGAAAAATGCTTGCGACGTCCAACTAACTTTTTACGGATGAGAGGAACATGGTAGTACTATTTTTCTAGGTTCAGCATTAAATAATTACAACAATAATAATAAATAATGATGTACAACAAATAAAAATAGCTACTAATATTCATATTATTTTAAATTTATATATCACTATGTATATATTTTTTAAAATACGTATTTATACATTTCGTTACTCTTTTCTGGGTAGGATTGTGGCGCCCTCTGAAACTTGGCGCCCGGGGAGGGCGCCCCCTTCGCCCCCCTTTAACACGGACCTGCCTGAACAGACAGACCAAGAGATATACCATCGTTAGTGGTTTATATACCGGGTGACCCACGCCATAAGTATCTACCTCCGTTTATTTTTAAAATTTACTGCTCTAGGTCTAGAGTCTAAACGAATGAAATTTTGAGAAGTGCTAATACCGGGTGCGGCAAAAGTCAGTTTACGCTGTCGGGTATTCGTGCATGCGCGTTTTTTTTTTTTTTTTTTTTTGATGTTATATCTTTTTGGAAATAAATTTTTTTGCCATTATTTTTTTTGCGTTTTTCTCTCATATGCAAATCGGTAAACTGACTTTTGCCGTACCCTGTAGGTAAAAAAGCCGGTTTTTGAAATACTTTTGGAGTTACTGTGGTTTATGATATTTGATACTTTAAATGGCACCCGCACTCTATATAATGTGTGTGATATTTTCAATCAGGATGACATTCTGAACACAAAAACATGTCGATCGTCAATTTGTATCACCAACGGTAGGAAAAGATAACTTTTATCTACGACTCACATATAATAAGTTCATTGCATACGTATCTATGACTATATAATCCCCATCATTATACGCGCCAATGATTATAATGACACTAGCGTTGTATGATAATGACAGTTCGTTCAAATAATGACCTCATTATTTGAACGAACTGTCATCATTATACAACGCTAGTGTCAAAGTCTGTCAAAACCTACGTGGATGACAGTTATCTGACAGTTTGCCTCGCCATCATTGGCAAATACATTTAAATTATTTAGCATAAAATGGAATTTATGAGTCGTACATAAAACGTCGTATTTGACTCACACATAACGGATATAAATCGCTCGAATGATTACACGCTCGCCTACGGCTCGCGTGTAACTTTCATGCTCGCGATTTATATCCTTAATTATGTGCTCGTCAAATAATATACTATTTTTCTGTGACGGGAAAAAAGTTTGACATTTTATCTCTGTTGACAGGTAATAAAATGTCACTTTTTATGAAATTACTGTTTTCTCTGGGAAAAAAGTGAGTAGTTTTCTCCCGGATATACAGTGTGTCTTGTTATTAATAGAGATAGAAGGTCGGTTAAATGGACAAAATAGTGCATATTTATGTGCTCTTTTATAATCTGTTCAGAAAACAGATGAATTCCAAATGGTTTCCAAACCAAAAAGATTTAATTTTTTAAATATTGTCAGAACTTCTTTATTTGTAATCCCATCAGAAACGCGTTTTGACAATATAAAGGCACCCTTTTGTGTACAATTTGAATATGTTAGTTTAAAATATTTTCCGCCAATGAATTTGTCAGAAACAAACGAAACTTTTGTTTTTCTTATGGACGCCATATTGGTTTTATACCTGTTTGGATTCAGAATTTTTTCTGAGTAATTTGGTATGCCACTTGCCGTATTTACAACACAACAAGCCGACAAAATTGAAGTTCTTTAATATTTGAAAATCGCATGGTGTCACAACGTTGAGCTAAAATCTAATACTTTTTACCCTGTATAATAAATAACTATTTTTGTTTATTAATCTAGGTGCACTTAAAGGTTATGTAGACTGCACCGTCAATAATGTGAACCTTAAAAATCGCAAAGCTTCCCTTATTTTAGGTCGAAGAATACGAGGTTATGTTTATACACATTTTTCAGTTCTGTCATCTTGTATATCACAACGATGACAACCAATCCAAAAATTGATTAATGTCAATAATATTTATGATGAACTATGATGTAATCATGGACAATGGTGTAGATGGAGCTACAATAGACGTGTTTGTTTCTTCTTAAAAAGTTCATAGCAGATCCAATAATTTAATAAATCTGATCAATAAGGCAATTATAAAATAGATTATCTAAAAAGAGGAGGCATATTGTTATGAATTCCATAGAAAGTTGACTTGGATATTAAATTAAATGGTAATTAACAAATCAATAAATAAATCCATCTACAAATCAATGATAATAATAGGTAGTGCTTTTAGGTGCTGAAACTATCTAATTATTACAAAAATCAAATCGATAAATCAATATTTAATGTTTTTAATTTATAGTTCAACATGTAAAACAATGTAAATTAACAAATCGAAGAATATAATTATCAATTCAACACAAATAATATCGCAACATTAAGATAGCATTAATCAATTAACATATTGAAAAATAATATCTCAGTCGGTTGAAATTTGTCATAATTTTTATTAACGAATTAAATAAGAGTCACCAGCAATTAATAACGAACAATAGTTAAGTTAAACAAGATAGTGGAAAGTTCAACTTAAACCGCTTGATGCAAGTCATAACTCATAACACAGCTAAATTAAAAGTAAAGAAAAAGTGCGACTACTGCAAGAACAACCTAATCGACAAACTCCCAAAAACTGTTTAATAACAACAGTTGCTACGAGAGAAACCGCAAAATATGTGACTTCATTCCATGCGAAGAAACCATGAACATGGCAAAGTAAACGTACTAGAGCACAAAAACACGGAAAAGACAACCTACAGCAAGGCTTGTACCGGCAATCCAGAGCAGTCACGGCAGGGGAGCAAGTTACAACCCACCAGTAAAGATAGAATACCGAGATCAATTCCTTTGCAGCATGCCGGCAAGCAACACTAACTTCAAACAATAGCGATACCAGAGAAGCATGTAAGGTGACAATTGATCCACCCAACATTACAAAAAGATCCAAGGATAACATTATGGAGGAGATCCAACAGAAAAACTTAATAAACGATATAATCGGGCTAGGCGGAGAAGAAAACGATGATGGATTCACAGAAATACAACGAAATGCAAGAAAAAACAGAAGTACTGTCACAACAATTCAATGCGCGCCGAAAGACTCTAAATCAAAAGGTAGTAGTAAGAAGGGATGGGTTTTCATGAATCGAGACAAAACCGCAGTATAGATGGTTCAAACTGGGAATTGATTTCGATCATAAAAATTAAATAATGTACGCAGAAAACTGGCCGGAAAGTGTGTCTACCTATATCGCAGTATCTTGGAACTAAGTAAGTTCGTATCAGTATTTCAGGAGTGTATCGATGACACATCCATGTATGGGTTTTTACTTTATCATACGCAGTATGTCAAGTATTGTAATCATGCCGAAAAAAAAGTTGAGATTTTAGCGGAAATAGGTCTTTATGGGTCCCCTGAACATTTTTGACCAAGGTACAAAAAAATGTCTGTGTGTGTGTGTGTGTGCGTGTGTAAACGATTTTTGTGACGACGATTCCGGAGAAACTACTAAAGGTATCGGGACGAAAGTTTATATTTAGAAGTTTTATGACTAAACTTAGAGCTGAAAAGCTTTTGGTTCAAAAAGGACGAAAGGAACTGGTAGTTTATTCTAAGCCTTTTTCAATGATTTTGCAAATGAGCCGCCATTTCTGTAATTTCGACAAAATAGTTAAATAATAAATTAAAGTAGAGGAAATTTTGAATAATTTATGCCTATGACTTTTTTTGGTAAAATTAATAGTTTAGCTTCAGGAGCAAATTCTATTTGATCGAGATCGATCGCATCTGCATTGATATGAAATTACATTCCGGAGAAACTACTAAAGGTATCGGGCCGAAAGTTCATATTTAGAAGTTTCATGACTGAACTTAGAGGTCAAAAGCTTTTGGTTCAAAAGGGTCCAAAGGAAGTGGGTATTTACTCTTAGTATTTTGCAACGATTTTGCAAATTAGCTGCCATTTCTATCATTTCGTCAAAATAGTTAAATAATAAATTAAAGTAGAGGAAATTTTGAATAATTTATGCCTATGTTATAATTGGGTAAAATTAATAGTTTAGCTTCAAGAACAAATTCTATTTGATCGAGATCGGTC
Organism: Melinopterus prodromus; assembly: GCA_964023965.1. Taxonomy (NCBI): domain Eukaryota; kingdom Metazoa; phylum Arthropoda; class Insecta; order Coleoptera; family Scarabaeidae; genus Melinopterus; species Melinopterus prodromus. The sequence goes on from OZ030390.1 coordinate 71,017,430, forward strand.
GCATCTGCATTGATATGAAACGACATAGTAGCCTAGATTTGACAAATATTTTTTTGTGCTGTCACCACAGAAATGTCTATGGCTGTCACACTCGAAAACAGCTGATTTCATCATAGGTTGGAGAACCGCTATGGAACGTTGCCGCTCTAGTGCGGCAAAGTACAAAATACGAAATTCAAATAAAATAAGATCACCAATTTGATTGTTTGTTGATAAGAAATATCAACCCGTTGTTATATCTAATTGTAAAAACGATAAATAGAGAAAATTGTAAATAAAGTATAGCGATGAGTGTAGTTATATTTTAGTATGGTGGTACGGTAGTATGTGGCATCTACAGTGTCATGAACGAATATAAATCTGTCAGAATTTGAATTAGCTTTTCAAACTTGACGTTTCGTAGAAGTAGTAGGTATCAACCCAACCCATTATCAACCTAACATTTCCTATACAAAAATATAACCATTTTTGAATTTTTTTAAATACTTATTTCTCAAAACGGAACACAAAAAACGTTGATGTGACTCCTGCCGAAAACTACATAGCGCGACTCGCTCACATGCGACGGCGACGCGCCGCCATCGGTGACGCGCCGCATCAGCGCTCGTCACGCTATTCTGTACTTTCCGCACTTGTGAGATAATTAACTATTATTCTGATGACAGTAGGTAGTGTCAAACGCGGATTTTTTACAATACCTACTGTCAATATTGTAAAAATATCTGACAAATCCTGGCTAACTAGTTTAATTTTAATGCAGACACGATTTATCTCAATCAAATAGCAGCTAAACTATTTTATATTTTGTATGATAAAGTCATGTGCCTGGCCACATCAGATTTTTTGTTATTCTAGTCGGCCGTTCGGCCGCTAAGTGCAAAAAAATTTCCGTTTACGCTGCATACAGATATATCGGAAATTTAATATTTGCGAAACCTTCTTCGTATGCTTTGAATTGGTTTATAATGATTTATATTATAGGTTAATAAATAATATAGTGACATACAGGCGGAATGTAAATTTTTAAAGCAGAAATTACAGCCGCAACCTGGATTTTAACCAGGGACCGCGCTAACACAATGCTCTCCTATATGACCTATTGATATTGTGCTAGCGACGCAAAGGGCATTGTTCAAATCCAGGTTGTGGCTGTAATTTTTGATTTATTTAAAATTTACATCCCACCTGTTTGTCACTATATTATTAACCTATAATATTACTTTGACAAAGTATGCCGTTAAACATTTTCAGTTATAGTTTATATTGTTTGGAAATTAAAAAGACCTTTCTTTTTATGTAAATGCATTTTAATTAAGCTTACAGTCCATTATTCTTAAGTGAAAATGTTATTTTAAACTTATTATCGTTGTTTATGCACGCCTCTTAATTAATTTAGAAATTTAGAAATAAAATTTCCAAAAGTGCCCCACCTAATATATTGTAAATGATAAATCTGTGCTTATTGAACTGGAACTATATTACAATAAAACTTCAGTAGAGCCCCAGAGAAAATTATTTTCTTATCAAACAATGCAAACCCAAAAATGTAACACAATAAATACATATTACAACAATAAAAAATTATTAATTTTAAGTAAAATTTTAATAATTTGAACTAACAAATGAACTAAAGGATACACCAAAATGTTTTGTTTTCTTATTCTACAAAATAAAAAGTCAAGTTTCATATGATCTTATTGTTTGTCTTTGTTCCTTCAGAAGTTGCAGCCGTTTAAAATAAGATATTGTTAATAATTCAAACGGCTATAACTTTTTAATGAATTAAAAAGATAATTTACTTTCTGAAAAAATGATGTGCGAAAGAAACGTGGGACACCCCCTATATATCATTGCTATAATTTTAATTATTTTGGTTGTCAAGCATGAAAGATAATTGAAACATTAGCTGCTGCAAAGTAAATACAGATAACATATTTCCATTGGTCTACATACAAAAAACATGCTCCCGTCCTAAATATAAATTAGATTAGAGTATTTATTGACATTTAGTGAATATATTTTAATATTACAAATCTGAAATAGTCTACATTCAGTGATAATCCTTGGAAACTTGATTTGTGCATTTACTGACTTACTTACTTAAGCCCACTGCTGGGCAAAGGTTTATTAATTACTTACGTAATTAGTATATGTATTAGATAAATAAAATTTATATGTGTCGTGAAATTACGTAATATCTTAAAATGAGTATTTCGTATCATATAGTATCAAATTGTATGTTATTTAATATTATTATAAAAGTAATTCTATATTTAATTAAATGGATTAGCTACTCGTAAACTTAACTGTAGTGGTCATAAAGTCATAATACATTGCAATGAAGGTATCACATTAAGGAAAACGTCGGACACGCTCAAAATAAACTAAATCCCGTTACATTACATCCAATGGATAACTTTTTGCGAAGCAGCCGGGTCGAGGGAGAACAGTACACGAATATATAACCGACATACTATTTTCAAATCCTGCAATAGCGATACGAACATACTTATTTCCATGACTGCACACCAGACCACGACTTAGAACTGAAAATAACCAACAAAATAAGACTAACGATTTTCAATATAGAAGGTTTGGAACGGAAAGAAGAGGAATGATAAGTGATTCTGGAGAGAGAAGGGGTTGAGATTGCCTGGGTATCTGAACCTTGGTTCGCCGAAGGTGAGATAACATTCCCGAATGTGAACGGTTTCAAAACAACAACATAGATGTGCAGAAAACAGCGCAAAAGAGGAAGTGTGGGTCTCCTAATAATTAAACTTGCTTCAAAACTTCTACACAAAATAGCCATAGTGACACGACAGAACTTTAACAGAGCGTTAACTGAACCACACAAACCCAATTTTTATCATTTTCGACACGTATAATTACATTAGGTACTCATAAAGCGCTTATTCATATGGCTGTCCGCTTAAATTCAATAGATTTTGTGTTTTGAATAGATTTAACCCAATTATTATTTATACACAAAAATGGCGAAGGCGCCGGAACATAATTTTTTATCAAATTCATCTTTATACAAGGCATTTACCTAAATTAATCGTTCAAGGGAGAAGAAAAACGACGGTGGTAAACTTTTATCAACCTCTGAAGATAAATTGGGGTTCTCGGGCCACCACATTTTCTCCCACCCGCCGCGCCGCGGAGACAAAAATAACCTAAAAAAAAGATGGAGAAGCAGGGGGAGTTTATTAAAGGTAGCGATGAATTTAATAACCCCCGTCACTTTCGCCGCCGAGAAAAGCGAACGAGTGGGAGATGCGAGGAAGGGTGCGAGGGGGCGAGACCTCGCGGTGTCGGCCTTCGCTAAATGGAAAATAATTAGTTGCTGATGGCGGAGTTCTCCTCATCCCATTCATTCATTGATTTTCCGTGCGGCCGCCCGCGTAGTTTATTACAAAATTAATTCGCAATAAAATCATTTATGGAAACTTTACAATGGCCGGAGGGTATGCCGGCGACTGTAATTATTAATTGGTTCCTCCGACCCCGTCTGCTGTCGATTTGCCCTTTTCAATTTGTGCTTTTGATCTTCAGTTCAGTTTCTTTTATCGGTCGTGAAACTGTTTGATATAAAAACTTCTTCGGAAAAAAGACATAGAGAGTATTATTATTTATACGCCATCTTAAAGTTGGTACATAGTACATACACCTAATCGGCGTTTTTTATGCAAAAATAATTATTTAATATTATTTTGTTAAAAATATTGATGCCCGACAAATGAATTATTGACTCAAATGTGCACCACTAGACCATCATCTTAAATTTCCTGGTATAATAGGTAAGCTTTCTTTCAGTTTGTGAAGTCCCGTGATAGCCTTGATATATTTGTTTACGTGCTGAAAGAATAATTCAAATCAGTTATAGTTTCCAGAAGTTTGACATTAAAGCTAAAATTGCAACGTTTTACTTGTAAAGTTGAATCGTTTACACACATTCCAAGAAATTGAAACAAATCAAAAGCAAAACATTGGTAGTTAATACGGATATGCTACTTGCAAACCTAAACAAACTTATAATTTCTCTGCAGGGATTCTTGCAACGTCATGTTGCTTCCCTCGGTGCAGCAGCTGGAGGTAGTAATTTTTCAAAATTGCAGTGGACTGAACGGCGATGGTATTAAAATCGATCAAATATTATAAAAGTTATAAGAAATATTATAAAAATATTATTCTCTGTTTATTTCTTTTTCTGCGGATTGTATGATTACTGAAAATTAAAAAAATATATTTAAAGATACGTACTAAAGCAGCCAATTTTTTTCAAATATTTTTCTCAGAATGCTGTTTGAAATAAAAAACACTGTTTTTATTGTATTTTACTGTATATTTTACTGTATTTTATTATTTAACTATTTTGACGAAATTACAGAAACGGCAAAATCCCTGAAAAATGTTTTGAGGAAACTTTCAGTTCCTTTGGACCCTTTTGAACAAAAAGCTTTTCAGCTCTAAGTTTGGTCATAAAACTTCTAAATATGAACGTTTGCCCGATGCCTTTAAGGTTCCTCCGGAATCGTCGCCACAAAAATCGGGTACGCATATACACACATACACACACGCACACACACAGACAGTTTTTTGTACCTTGGTCAAAAATGTTCAGGGGACCCAAAAATACCTATTTCCGCTAAAAGCTCATTTTTTTCGGAATGATTGCAATACTTTACCATACTATGTATGATAAAGTAATAAGCATCAGTTTATAAGTGAAGGTAGATTTTGATATGAAATTTGACACTGATCTCTAATAAGGTGAGAAATTTTACTTATACATAATTTAACAACACAAATACTTTCGAAAATGAAAAAAAATTCTATGTGGCCAGGCACATGACTTTATCGTACTATTTATAAAAGAAACAGAACGTCAGCGTTTGACAGTATGTTAACCTTAAAACTTATATGGAATATTGAGCATATTTCTTTATGATCTTTTGAAGTTAGCACTGAAGACGGGGTAAAACCCGAAACTATAGTATGCTAGAAGCCAATATAATATATTAAGCATCAGAACAACCTTTTTACTTTATCATACGTAGTATGACAAAGTATTATAACCGTCCCGCAAAAAAATAGGTTTTAGCGGAAATATGTCCTATTGTGTGTGTGTGTGTGTGTACCCGTTTTTGTGGCGACGATTCCGGATAAACTACTAAAGACTTTTTTCAAAACGGTCCATGACCAAAGGTTTTGTTCAAAACGGTCCAAAGGAACCGGATGTATCATCTAAGCATTTTTCAAAAAATTTGCAAATGAGACGCCATTTCAGTTTTTTCGTCAAAATAGTTAAATAATAAATTAAAGTAGATAACATTTAGTATAATTTATGTCTATGATATTGTTTGGTAAAATTAATACTTTAGCTGCATGAGCAAATTCTATTTGATCGAGATCGGTCGTGTCTGCATTATTATAAAACTATAGTTAGCCAGGAATTGACAGATATTTTCAGTCCACTCACAGTACGTAGTGTCAAACGCTGATCTTTTGACAATCCTGGCTAATTAGTTTTATTTTAATGCAGACACGACCGATCTCGATCAAATAGAATCTCATTTACAATTAATTTTATATACCGGGTGATTCAAATTCGAGCCTCACCATGGGGATCTCGCTAATTAGTGGAGATAGAGCCTATGTTTAACTTTGGCAGAGTTTCGTATTTTTGTGCTAATCAATTATCTGAAAAAAAATTGAATCTGTCATTTTTCGTTTTGAAGATATCCACAAAAACTGAAATTTTAAGATATCGTTTTTAATTTTTTATTTAATCTTTTTTTAAATAATGATGTAATAATCAAAATACCTTCAGGTACCCAACTGGAGCTTGTTTACAGACCGCCGGAGTCGTTGCCAAGCAACGCCAGCAAAATGCACTTGGATCAAGCGGCGGCCTCAGCGTTAGGTTTGCCATTTAACCAAATAAACCTTAATTGTGGTTGATTCTGGATGTAAAATGCCGTTTACCAAATAACGAAAAGCGTGATATAATAAGGGTTTATTATTGTCCTTTTAGAAATGTCGCATCGTGCAATATTCCTAACATTGGACGGAAATTTAGCGGACCATGGATCGTTTAGTAAACCCTGCAATTCTTATAATCCTCATGGAAATGTTGAAACAATCAAAGAGGTATTTTAGAAATGGTAAACGTTAAATTACCATGATTTGCAATGCTTCAGCTACTGGTTTTTACATAAATGACGATTCTTGGATTTCTAAGCGGGAATTAGCCCTTAATTTGTAATTGCCGCAAACACGTATTTGCAGACCACGAACAAAGATATTGAAACCGTACAAACCCCACACAAGTCAAAATTTGCAATTGTACGAAATTATTTAAATCAACAATTTCCAAATCGCTGATTGGTAATGGCAGAGTGGTGGATCTCCGGGTTTAAGTCCTCTGGACTATTTTCTTTGGGGAACTGTGAACGACAAAATTTATCACGATACTCGCAGAAATATCGTCGATCTGCGGGATCGAATAACAAATGCGGTCAATGCTTTTCCGGGAAGAACAGTTAGAAGAGCATAACAACATGTAGAAAAGCGGGCACGCTTTTATGCCTTCAAGAAAATACCGGCCAATTTGAACAAAAATAATCTTTATGTTGTATAAACTTGCTTCTTTTACAATCTGAATGCTTTCAATCCAAACCACTCTTGCCAACTTTGCCAAATTTAAACATAGGCACTATCTCCACTAATAAGCGAGATCCCCATGGTGAAGAGCGAAATTGAATCACCCGGTATACCTAGTATGAAAAGTCATGTGCCTGGCCACATCAGATTTTTTGTATTTATGTTCATGTGCATTTAAATTTCCATTTCCATATAATGTTCATCAAATGTAGTGGATTTTTATCATCACCAGATGAAATGTATTACCCTCTCCTCTCTATTTGTAGTTCCTGCAAAATCTCCACTACCTGGAAAATTCCTATTCCTATGCAAATAGACGGTTAAATGTACGCAATTCCACAGAACTAATCTTACACCTGTCAGAAACGGAAAGCGAGGTACGACAACTAATTCCGTCCAGAATATCCGGCTGAATATCACGACATATAGCTCACTCGAATTGTATGTCGGCACGTATGCGGCAAAAACAAACGTACGCGTGAACTCCGGTCGTCATTTGTTTTGAGCGCGAGCGAGAGAGGTACGTACGCATGTCTGCCGCTCAGAGGGCGCTTGCAGAGGCGGCAAATACGCCACCACCCTTAGGGGTGTGCTCCACCCCCACCGTCAATAATTTATTGGGCCCCTGATGTTCCGCGAAGAGGGAATCCGGGTGACAAACTGATAAATATCTTTTAGTTTCGGTTAGTTGCGAGATCCGTGAATGGGATTACCCTATTTCGAACGATACCCCGCACTCCCGCACCCTCCGACTCATCCCCTGAAACGCTTCACCGGTCGTTTCGATTTTGTACGATATTCAGATGTTCTTCTAATCTGGTCGTAAACAAAGTACTGCCATCGAAATATGTAGATAATGCCATGTGTTGAATTTTTTGTAAATTAAATAAATTGACACGCGACGTAACATTAGCGGTATACGCAGGTGAATCCAAACGACCACAAGTAACATTTCAATATTTTTAAGGTTTTCCTTTATCAACACCAATTATAAGAGAATATATGTTGCTATGGTTGTATAAAGTCGCTTCTACTATTTATGAGGTTTCACTAGAGCGTATGTGGTGCATCCCTAAAAACAGTTATCGTTGTTGTGGTTGTTATCGAAAGTCTAAAATTAGTGGTTTATTTGGTCACATTTAATAGCTCTAATTCTATGAAACACCGAGTTTTATCGTATGATAGTTATATTTCTCGCTAAATCTGTATATAGCTGTAAATGTTGAGAGTTTGACCTTTAGATATAATAAGCAATATACTCATGTACATTATATTATCGATTAGATTATTGTTACCATAATAAATTTTAGTATCAATGAAAAATTATTGGGTTTTACATTCCCAAAAAAAATTTCGCCATTTTGTTTAATTAACGTGTGACGTCTTAAATGCATTTGACACAAATATTCTGAAAAATGCGAAGATTTAATGCAGGGTTGGGTAGGTATAATACATGAGGTAAAATACATGGTTTTCAGTAGAAATCATGTAATTTACATTAGACAGTTTTCTACATTCAGGTAATCTACGTAGAAAACGTACAAAACTCAAAATTCTAGTGATTGTTGAGAAGTAGTATTGTCATAAATTATTCATCGTCATAATATATGGAACAACTATATTTTTTATTTTATTTATTAAACTTGAAAATGCAATACCTATATGTATCTATTCTATTTAAGTTTCATATGTGATATAGCAATATAGAAAAAGTAATAATAAAAAATATTGATTTCTTACGTTGGTTCTTGCGTTGAGCAACGAATAAGCAATATAATAAACGCGCGGCGAAGAACCGAGGCGGTAAAATCAAATAAGCTGTGTTTGTTTTTGTGAATCGAGCGATCATTCGTTTTGGCACGTCAGCATATGCGCCGTAACTACCGCGGGGCGTCCTACAGAAGATGAAATTCGTTAATCTGTAATGTTTTCAATCTTCCAAACCGAATGTGAACAACAGAAAGTGAACGAACATACCATAGAAACATTGCCAGCTCCAACAAATAAAGAAATTCGAAATGCTTTAGAACGCACTTCTTCGCAACCACCTGAGGCAAACAGCTATTGAGGATTATTTCTAATTTTGTTTGTGTACCTACATAACTCAAGTAAAGCATCGATATTGATTTTATTTTATGAAGAATATGTATGTAATATTAACTTTCTAAATAAAATTTTTCTTTCGAATTTTTGTCTTCTTTCAGCTATTATTGGCAATCGGTTATGGTTATCAAAAACTTCGAGTTCCGATGTGATCACATTAAGCGGCGTGCACTGTACTAGGTATTTGTTTGTTTAATAGGCGCATGTACCTGCAACACTCTTCTAATAGCACCAATAAGTAGGAATGACTATCACCACAAATACAATGGTATTCTACGTATCATACGTATTCTACATTTTTAGTAGTTTTCGACGTCGTTTTCTACGCGTAATGTAGAAAACAGTTTTCTACGCGTATTTACCCAACCCTGATTTAATGTTGACAGATGTCTTGAGAGAATATATATGAACCATTAATGATATTTGACAACGATTGTCGGGTCCATTTTTAGGCTCCTTCCATATCTACATATATTAATAGTATATTATTTGTGTAAACAAGCGAGCGATTTATATCCGTTGTGTGCGAGTCAAATACGACGTTTTATATAGAGTAGGTGTATACTACGTATAACTGGAACGGAACCGCGCTTTATATTGGCTGGCGAGAAGTGATGCAGGAGCAAGCAAAAGAGACAGAACGATACTGTGGGCAATGTGTCACTGTCTGACTACCGTAGGTAGATAGCGGAAGGCAGTAGTGTTTCGCTTTTTATTTTATTCTAGCTGAACCCATTGTCCTAGACACCTCAAAATGGTCTCATAGTAAACCTAAATCTTTGTATTTTTACGTGAAATTCCAAAAATTTGTTCCCAAATGGTTTTGACCCATTTACAGCGATTCTTTAAGTGGGGTGCGGACGGCTTCATAAAAAAACGCAATAACCTGACAAGATAAGCAGCTTTTGAAAACGCCTATTCGCTAACCACAAACAAAAGTTATCAATATAACATTAAGTTTCAACTCTCTTTTTCTCGATATTTTTTAAATGTTTTACTTTACAATTATCTTTACAATTAACAGACCTACCAATACCAGTACAAAAAATATGGGGTTGCAATTTAGAAAGTGTCGATGGCGTCAAAAGTCGAAAACAATTCAGTCGGAAATTAAATTTTATGTAAATATGTATATTATGATAATTAAAATCGACGAAATTTTTCAAATAATAAACCGTTCCATACATTGTGTCATGTTTCCTTACTTTACGCGCTCAATGCATACATATTTCGAATGAATAAAAATTTTAAATTGGGGAAAATAATTTATAAGTATTAATATTATCGAATAAATATAATTAGCATCATGTGCGCTACTTTTAATGTCAGAATGCGTTTCCTTAATTCAATATTACAAAGAGCACTTAGTTATTGGATTATTTGGACTGCAAATGTTTCAAATTAAAGAATAACTACTAATATACAATTTGAGAGTACCATCGCGAGCATAAAAAATCTGATGTGGCCAGGCACATGACTTTATCATACAATATATAAAATTAATTGTTTAGCTGCATGAGAATCTATTTGATTGAGATCAGTCGTGTCTGCATTAAAATAAAACTAGTTAGCCAGGATTTAACAGATAAATAAATAATTAAATAAATAAATAATTCCTTTATTAAAATAAGACAATATTAATTGCAACAAAATATTATTTATATTTAGGGCACAGTTCAGCACACGTGTTTCCAAATTGCCTTACTCTTCCACTCAACCCCTTACGCAATCTAGAACTAAGCCATAATTGTAGCAATAATATAAAAATAGTTCCGAGAACTTATCAAAACAAAAACAAACAACAAAGTTACTCTAGAGTCTAATTACACGTAATTGCAGCAAATCCAACTCAACAAAACATCGCACCTGTCCATAAAAAATAAAAATTAAAAAGCCTCCAATGTGCGCTCGATGCCTAAAGTCCCCCCTGTTGAGCAAACAGCCAACGCTTCACCTTTCCCCCAAAACTGTTTCAGTATAAATTTTTCATATCTTCGACCGTTAATACAGCTCAGTGCGATGGGCAGGTGGACGAAACAAACCCCCGAATCTTAAATTAAGGTTATGGACATACGTTCTACAGCATATCTTCCGCATGAGGTATTGTGGGATCCTAGTGGATAGCAACTTATGATACAATATTTCTGCATGCAACACCCTAGTGTTATCCATGTTCAACAGTTCAACCACCCCAAGTCGCCCAGCCCATTCGATGCATGATCATACTTCGTCAAACCAAAAACAAACAGAACACATGCATTTTGGACACGCTGAACACGCTGCCTATCCGACGCCGTCAGGCAAGGACCGTACACGGTATCACAATATGAGATCTTTTGATACTATTAACTACGGTCAATATTAATTGTGAGATAATGTCAAAACATCAGCATTTGACACTACGGTTACTGTCAGCATTTGACACTACCGGTACTGTCATTAGACTGAAAAATTTGCAAATCCTGGGTCACTATATAGTATTAAATCAATGCAGATGCGACCGATCTCGATCAAATAGAATTTGCTCTTGCAGCTAAACTATTAATTTTACCAAAAAATGTCATAGGCATAAATTATTCAAAATTTCCTCTGCTTTAATTTATTATTTACTATTTTGATGAAATTACAGAAATGGCGGCTCATTTCTAAAATCTTTGAAAAAGGCATAGAGTAAACACCCAGTTCCGTTGGACCCAGACACACACACACACACACACACACACACACACACACACACACACACACACACACACACACACACACACACACACACACACACACACACGCACACACGCACACACGCACACACGCACACACGCACACACGCACCCACGCACCCACGCACACACGCACACACGCACCCACGCACTCACGCACGCACGCACGCACGCACGCACGCACGCACGCACGCACGCACTCACGCACGCACGCACGCACGCACGCACACACACACACACACACACACACACACACACACACACACACACACACACACACACACACACACACACACACACACACACATTTTTTTTACCTTGGTCAAAAATGTTCAGGGGATCCATAAAGACCTATTTCCGCTAAAATCTCATTTTTTTTTTCGGCACGATTACAATACTTCATCATACTGCGTATGATAAAGTAAAAAGACTGAATATTAAAAATCTACCAGTAGACGGAAAATTATATACCTATGTTATTGGTGTATCGCTGAGAAACCCCTGTGAACTTTAACGTGTTTTGCCCTTAAACGTCAAACACAGTTCTAAAAAGCTAGTTCAATAGGAACCTGTCCAGCTAACTTTTTAATACATTTTGACAACTTCAAACTTGTTAACAGTTAACATAATATTCGAAACTGATAAACGGACGAAATCTAAATTATCTAATCTAAGTGATAGCTATCAAGTATGGTTAACAAAATCAGAAATTATCTTTACATAAAAAGCTGAATCGCTATATTTTGATCAAACACATTAATCCTAAAAAGCAATATTGCCCCTTTGCCTTCGTTCAAAATGCTTCAGACTCATGACAGTATGCAATCGACGTTGTCAAACAGGCCCTGCTAATTACGTTTCTAGTTAGTTAGAGTTCTAGTTAGCGGTCATACGACCGGGAGGTGCAATAAATAGAGAATAACCACGATCCATCGTCGCGATTTCGACCGGTTATTGGATTCCGTAGGTCGGCCAGCACAGCCAACTTAATTTCAATCCCACGTCCGCGGCCTCCTCTTCATTCGATCTCTTCATCAAGTTAGCTGGCGGCGAGTTTCAGAGAGAGCCCACAGTCCACTTCATAAAGAGTTTTCCGTAGCCGACTGCGATGAGTTATAACTCTCCACGAACAGCACGACATGATGTGATTTTCGTCCAGCGAAAGCCCCATGGGATTAAACTAGCCGTAACAAAAATAAAGTTATTCTTCCCTCAAGTTTTCTCCTATCTCAAAATAAATACAATTCCTTACGGCGTTGCTCTGTACTGCTTTCGGTGGTCAGACTAACTTTGTTATCGAAGATTTTTATCATTATTACTGGTCACGCTAATCCTATCCTTAAGAAGGGACGAATCAGTGTTACCGCCGTCAACATTTTTCCAACCCACACCCACGGGTCGAGGGCTTTAGTTGGATTATCTATGTAACGAAAATTCCGCCTCGAACTCTGTTTGGCCTTGCTCTTTTACTCGGTTGTTTTACAAAACAATCGCTTGAGAGTGGAAAACAAACGCTAGCACGCGTCGAAGTTCCTCGAGAAAACTTCACTCGAGTATCTCTCGTTCTGGAAATATAAATATGTACCTAGGTACTTCGAGAGAAGTTACGCTTGCGTTTGTTTTTTTAAACGTTATGTTTAATTTCTGTTTAAGTTTTTTGAAGTTTCTTATTGACAATAATACGCACGTCGACAACTCATGACGTTTCTATTGGAACTACGGTTCGATTAGACAACTTTTCTTTTCCGCTTTTGATAACGAGTTATGCTTATCCCGTACGTTTCCCCGAACGCTACGCATAGCATTTACGGAAGAACGGCAACATCGCTCTCCCCACCCGGCGTATTTGTCAGCGGCTAAGCGGGTCCCCCAGGTTCCCCGGTGCGCGCTTCGTGTGCTAGTAGCTAGTAGTTTGTTGTTCGCAGGACTGTGTGCGCTCGCTTTTGTGCTTCTTTAAAAATGCACGTACATGGTGCATACATAATTCTAAATTCTCTTTTATTGTCAGAAAATAATCAGTAAAAATAAAAACGCTATTTTCAAAAAATATATAAATTAACTAATATTCTACTACGAATAAACAATTAAAAAAACATTATTTAAACTCGGGCTCAAAGATTCCGCCTTGCGCTGCAAGACAGTAGCCGAGCCGGTTGTAAAAGTTGTCCCTCACGCCAGAGAGCGTTTCGGCTGTTGCAGTGTTAGCAGCTTCTGTAATTTTTGCTCTCAACTCCTGTAAGCTATGTGCCCTATTGACTTCATCAACATAAATGGTATTTTTAAGATAACAAGAAAAAATCGTTCGGGGACAGATTAGGTGATCTTGGGGCCCAACGAATGTCGTCTGTCCCACTAATAAGACGGTAAGGAAATGCGGTTGTTAAAAACTCTCGCATCCTGGCCGCGTTATGGGCAGGACAGCCGTCTTGCTATAACCAAACATCATTCTGATCTACTCCGGGAAGGTTATAAATGGCGGGAAGTACTTGCTCTTGCAGCAAAGTGAGTTTTTTTCTGAGCGTTAAGAGCTCCATCTATAAAAAATGGACAACTAAATGATTGCCTAGAGTACCAGCCCAAACATTTAGTTTTCGGGATATTGAGTACGGTAAGCATAACTTTGGTGCTGATTTTGTTGGGCCCAATATCGAAGAATGGAAGGATTATGTTTACCATGTAACGGAAAGTCGATTCATCACTAAAAATAATACTTTGTATAAAATTTTCATCTGCGTTCGCCTTTTCCATTAAAGTTTCACAAAACTCCATTCTACGAATACTGTCCTCTGCGAAGGTTTCGTGAGTCTTTGAGTACTTATAACTACGGAAATCACCCTTCTTCAGAGCCTTAGCAACGGTTTTGTTACCAATACCGAATTCCTCGCCAATCCCTCGAGTAGATATCTTATCGTCCAGTACTACAGAACCGCAGATTAGTACATCCCGTCGTTCGTTTGCCTCAATTTCTTGTGGACTTATCTCCCTTGGATGACAAGTACTGCAGCTCTTTAGACAAAGATCTTTTGCAAATTGATGAACAATATTGAAAATGGTTTGTTTGCACGGGATAGGTCTGCCTTCAAAAGTGATTGCAAACAAATCCACGCACTGTTGCGCCGAATTGCCACCGTAATACCACTTGATGATCTGATGCTGTTCTAGCGGAGGGTACATCGCGATTGCATAGATATGAATGTTATGAAGCGTTGTTAGATCTGCGATAGTTCTGCCTTGCGTGCATGTGCTCCGAAACGCAAAACTAGACTGACCTGACCAGACCTGCTCTCCCACCAGTCGGCAGTCCCACTTTAATTGGCTGCCCCACTGAACCGACGTTGACAGTGTTGTCGCATGATACGCTAGTTTCTATAGACGTATGCCCAATTTTTGCGGACACAATCTGTATAAAATCTAAGGTTAGAGAATCTGTATCCATCACCTGTTTGCGCACGCGAAGTAAACATCCTATATATGGCGTCAATTGGAGGTGCGCAAGTGTCTCACGATGATGAAATTACAAGCGAATTGATCTGTTCTTATTGTGAGTCGGTAGTAAAAAATGCGTTAAGATGGGTAAAATGTGAAGAACATGTTCATCCATCTTGTCTTCGCCGCGCGGCAAATAAGAAGTCACAAAGTTTATGTGTCCACGTGGCCGACTCCACGGAGAACAACAGGTCGATTACACCGCAACGCATGAAACCCCGGCTAGCGCGAATGAAACTACTCATTGCTTTTAGAAAACTGCCAATTATGGAAAGATAGAGCATTTATGGCCGAAGAGCTTCGGCCTGAAAAATAGCTGAAAAAGCGTAAAATACATCAAAAAGGCAGCTCCTGAGGGAAGCTCACATAGAGGTCGTCAACAACCTCTGAAATTGCGAAAAGAAACAACACGGCCAACAGCAGGGAGACCAGGAACTTCGGAGATAAACATGTTTTGAGCAAAACCAAGGAGAAAACCCTGTTAAGCACAGCTGAAAACGAAACTCATCGGTTGGAAAATACTGAAAATACGCTAAATAAACAACACAAACAACTTGACAACGAAATAAATAAAAATATGTTCATAGGCGGTGATTTTAACATTGAAATGAAAGCGGAAAACAAGGAATAACACGAATTGTTGTCATTGATGGATTATTTTTCTTTAAACGGTTGTGTGCTCAAAATATTTGATAGACAATATTGTCACAAATGTGGGTGTAGAAAGTAGTTGTGTCCTGGAGAACCATAACACAGACCATACAGCACAAAAGGTTGTTTTTAGTCATAAGTTTGTTCAGTGCTAAAGCTCAAGAGAACTTTAGATTATTGGTGAAGAAGGAAAATGTATATAGTCTAAAAACTGTAATGTGGACCAACAATGGTCGTCTTTTGTTAATGAATGTCTGCAGATCTTCAATGAGTGCTTTCGAAAAAAAAACTTAATAAGAATAGGCCCACTAGAGACAAATTGTTCAAACATGAAAATATAAAACGATGTAAAAATACGTTAGACATATAGTTAGTATTGATTAGATATAATAAGGATTTATCGAAGGAGTACAAAACTGCAAAAAGGGAATATGATGAATTATTGACCAATCACTCAAAAAATATACCTATTCAAACAAAATCCAATCGGGTGACAATAAAAATAAACGATGTGGTTGAAATGTAATGAGATAAATGGAACATTTAATACTAATATTTACTGTGACATACCAGAGACAACAAATAATAAAGCAAATGTGCTCAATAACTATTTAATAAATATTGTACCTAAGTTAATGGAAGGTCTCGGTAATGATGATTATCTTAAAGTTCAGGATAATATAAGAGAAAATGACTGTTCAACGTTCCTAAACCCTTTCACGGATGGAGAAATAATAAAAATTAAAAAAAAAAATAAAAAGCAAATTTTGTTGTGGCATAGATGAAATCCTGGTAAGGATTAGGAAGCATTCCGGGAGTTAAATCAGTCATATAATAAACAACTCTTTTCGATATGGTATCTTTCCAAAACAATTAAAAAGGTCCTCGATTAAACCAATGTTTAAAAAGGCGATTCGGAAAAAATTGAAAACTATTGTCCAATCACTCTGCTAAACAGATTTTCAATTTTTTTTTGTGTTAGCAACGGTAAAGGGACTTATAGATTTTTGCAATGAATGTAAATTGTTTATTCCAACTTAACACGGATATTTAAAAGGAAAATCGATTAACACAGCTATCGTTAGTTCACCCAATCGCTGATTGCTTTCCTAGAGAGCGGCTTGACAGTTGCCGGTGCCTGTGTTGATCTCTCGAAGGCATATGATTGTTTGGATCACGACGGGTTGTTGAGAATGCTAGAGAGATACCGTATAAGAAACAAATCAGCAGATCGGGTCGTCGTATTTGGTATCACCAAACCGGGGAAGGACGAAAATCTTTTGTTACAGATACATGTGTTGGAATTCCACAGGGTAGTATTTTGGGACCTTCCATTTTTTTAATTATTATAAACGTCAAGTAGCATTATCGTTACGGAAACAGAGAAAAAAAATTCTCAACTTTGTAGACGACGCAATTTTGTTAGTAGTCCGCAATCAAGCTAAAAATTGATACAAAAATGCGGAAAGCTTTTCGATAAATCAAAAGATTGGTTCCATTCTAACAAATTAAGGATAAGGCATGACTAAATAAATGTACTAATATTCAATACCACCAGTCGGAAAGAGACCATATCAAACATCAACTTGGGAGGGAGAGACAGACATAGTAAAAAAACAAAATTTTTTGGTGTAGTAATTGATTATATTCTTTAAAATGCGATACGCATATTGAACTCTTAAACAAAAATGTATATCAACAATTTCTAGCATACTATCAACTGATTTTTGGAGAAAACTTTGTGTTTGACTACATGCAATTTCTCTCAGTAAAATTTTTGTGTTCGAATCCTGGCATTTTTCCTCAAATTGGCAAATTCGCCGATAAATTTCCACTGCCTAGGTAGCTCAACTGGGACACCTCTCGCCCTGAAATTGGGAGGTTTCACGTTCAAATACCAGCTAAATTTTTAAGTTTTCAACATTTTTAAAAAAGCGCATTTTAAAAAATTCTAATCTAAGATTTAAATTTTTAATAAAAAAAAATAATTTCGGTACAACTACAATAAGTGCTATATATCAAGGGAAACCGAAAATTGATACGATGTTCTCCAGCTCAATTAGGGATGATATACTAAAATAAAATTTGGTTGGTATTTTTTCTTAAAAACTGATGAACTTGACATGAACTTAACCGTGTTCGTAGGTCGTGAACTAGGAGAATGCTATACGTTTCATATCGGTTGATGGTGATTATTTTTCATAACTACCTTCAGAAGCCTACACTTTGTCAATATCTATAAACTACAATTTTGATAACTATCTTTTTATCCCTGAAAAGTTGATAGTTTCGAACTTCGGACAAACGATGAAAAATCTCCTTACTTTCTGGGTTCTTTTGATTTAGTTAAAAAGTCTAAATAAAGCACCACAAAAAATCCATGTTATTACGAATATTTTTTGTAACTAAGTTTAACCTTTGTTGGACCTAATTTCACTGGATTAATATGCCAGAAACCTTTCGAAAAAAGACAGGTGATTGATGTAATGTTTTTGTCGCGATTTTATTTAATTACGTATAACGTCATAAAGCTATTTGCTGCAAAGAAACTCTGGTGATAACAGATCACTTGACAGAAGAGATATTAATCATTATTGACTCAAGCTCGAATCTGAAAATCCTTTATTCAACCTTCTCACAAACCCACATCTTTCAATATTTTTAAGTAAATTAGTAGATCCAAATATTAGTGTCGTTTGACTTATATGCCAGAACAACAGTTTGTTCTCTTGGTACGAATTTTGTATTGCTATTACCTAATACCTATCGAAGTCATATTTTCCCTTTTGTTTTAACGATGGTTCTTTTGCGAAACTAAACAATAGGTAAATTGATGTAAATTTATATTTCCCTTGTTATAGTTCTTCTAAAAAGACATAAAATGCGTTTTTATTTATATTTTTAGAAACAGCTATGATGAAATCCATGTCTAAGGTCAAACTGTACCTATTATATACAACACACCCATCAACCTTTATTATGTACTACAGAATTATGTAGCAATGAAAAGCAAAACGCTAGCTTTGATTGCAAACCAGGTAGATGCTGACATACCCTCCAACGATATCCAGAAATATCCACCTGAGATTTGGATGGATTTTTAATGGTGTGTTTTATTTGCAATCCACACCTTCAAATTTTCCTCACTCCTGTCGACATTTTATGTGCTCGTGGCACGTACGGATAATAAATACATAAATAAACAAGCCATTAGTACACGTGCCACCTTTATGTCCTCGAGAACTAGACCCGACGGACGTGCAAGAGGCGGTAAAATGCTCTCAATCCCTCTTCGTGTACCCTTCAGTCAGGGCGAAAAGAGAAACTCCTGTACACAAAAAAATATAAACCGAACAACGGTGGACACGTGCGTTGGATGCTTTTCCTATGCAGTGGTCACCACTTTCCTCACATTTTATTATTAACACCAGTTATGGAAAAATAGGTAAATCTAAAAATACAGTGGAAGTAACTGTGTTTCAATGACATTTTCAGACAACACGGTGGAAAAGATAAAGAGCCTCCTCGAGACTACCTTTCGGTTTTCATACAGCAAAAACTGTACACTATCCTCTCCCATAAGTCTGGTCAAAATGAGATCGCCTAGGTCTTCCTAACACCACCGCGGGGGAGCAGTATACGGAATAGTAATAGTAATAGTAATTAAAAAAATTAAAATACCATGTCAAGTGACGCAAAGCAGTGGCGGATTAAGGATAGCCGGAGCGCCTAGGCAAATTATCTTTGGAGGCCACACCCCTACCCATAAAGTTTTTTAAATTTTAATCGTTTATGAACAGTTTCAGAACTGTAAGAATTTTCATATAACAGTTTATAAAGTTTTATAAATAATAAAAAATATTTTGAAGATTTTCATGTTTTTTTCAAAATAATTTTGTTAATTTTAGAGTGTGCAAATAAGGCATCTAAGCGGTCTTGTTCCATTCAGCCCACTTTTGATTCTGACTAACAGGGCGCTAAAAATGAAGAAAGGCAACCCAATATACTTCTTGTCTTTTAATAACAATTACACCGGAATGTACAGGTATCTATATCCGTTCAAACAATAAAACAATTCAAAACATATCGGGCTCAATTCTGTCGAGTCTCGGTAACGTATTTAAGAATATTACCTATTGCCTACGGCGGCAAAATTTAGGGGCGTCAAAACCGATTGAACTACAACAACAAAAACTCTAATAATTGCCTGAATCTAGTAAATAAAACAATAGTAAAATAATATAACCCAAGAAAACAAACTAGAAAAGAATACTAGACCAGAATACTACATGGAAAGACGATACGACATGACGACACACAATGTATAGCATCTCTTCAGAATAGTATGAATTCCATAAATACTATAAATAAGCACATGACTGTTCAAGAGCTGTATGACAAACTGGAGAAACGTATTACAGACGCTGCCAAACAAATACCCGTAAATCAAAAGAAAAATGACAACAAACTATCACAGAATACAATACAACTAATGTCCCAATGATTACAACTAGAAAAAATAAAACTATTTTTCAAACTGACAGAAACAAGAAAGCTTGTTAAAAAGGGAATAAAAGAAGATCTTAGAATTTACAAAGAAACACAGATACTAGATACACTACAAGCAAATGTGTCGAAAAAAAGAAGTAGGAAGGAAACTAAACACAAGCAAGCAATGGATTTACTCTATACAAAAGAATAATAGAAGTGAGTTCTACAGACAGGAAATCTTGGAGACTGCTACAAAATTTTATGAAAACTTATTCGCTACAACGAACATAGATACAGGGACTACATTAAAAATAAGAAACAAGACAGCCACCCCAGAGTTCATGTTGGAAGAAATCAAAAAGGCAATAGACGAGTTGAAATACGACAAATGTCCAGGAAAGGATAGAATATCGAATGAATTACTTAAAATCGGCCAAGCAGAATTATCCAAGACGTTACAAATATTATTCAATAAAATTTTACAAATGGAACAAATCCCTAAACAATGGAGGCAGACGGAAATTGGTCTACTACAAAAAAAGGTGATAGGTCAAAAGTCGACAACTACAGGCCAAGTAGTCTCATAGCCACAATAAGCAAAATTTTCACAAAACTGATCCAGTATCAAACTCCAGAACAGGCTGGTTTTAGAAGAAATTTTTCTACAATTCACCATCTCCAAGACATTAATCAATTGATAGAGAAAAGTATTGAATACAATTACACATTATATATGTTTCATCGATTATCGAAAAGCATTTGATTCACTGGAAGATCACAGTATTTGGAAAGCCCTGAACAACGCATATATTGAAGCAAAATTTGTATAAGAACAATGTGGCAAATATTAAAACTGAAAGGCCCGAAAGAACATTTAGAATACAAAAAGGAGTAAGACAAGGCAATCCACTTTCACCCGACCTTTTCAACTGCGTCCTTCACTTCGCCATGGCTGGATTACCGTCTAGATATAGAATAAACGTCAACGGAAGGAGTTTATTCAATTTGCGGTTTGCGGACGACGTGGCCCTTTTCTGCACTTAGAAAGAAGAGCTGAGTCAACTAATTAACGAAGTCGAACAAGTGTGTAAAGAAGTGGGACTAACAATAAACTTGAACAAGACCAAAATCCTCACAAACGCCGATAAAATCCCACACATAAAAATTAAAAATGTACTAATGGCAAGTGTAGATGACTACATTTATTTGGGCCAAGTCTTTTGAGAGTCGACTTGAAAAGGAAGTACAAAGGCGCACAACACTAGCATGGAGAAAACACTGGTCCCTCAAAAAAAAAAACATATTCACAAAAAGAAGAAAATTTTATATGTGTTAACATACGGCAGCCAACCCTGGGCACTTACAGAAAAACAAACAAAAACAAACAAAAACAATCAGAACATGCCAACAAAATGGACCGCAATATATTAAATATTACTTGGAAACACAAAATGCCAATAACAGAAATAAAAGCCAAAACAAAAATAGCAGATGTGATTGGTACCACGCGATGGTTGAAGTGGAGCTGGGCGGGATACATTGGGCGAATAGCTACGGAACGGATCCCACTAGAAAACGAAAGATCACGAGGCCGACAAAGGAAGAGATGGGTGGATGAGCTGTTGGAGGTGGCGGGACCAACATGGGCAAGAATCGCCACAGACAGGACGAAATGGAAGGAAATGAGGGAGACCTTCATCCGAAAGGATGGTTGACCTAATTTAATTTTTTTTAAATTTGAATTTCAATTGAGTTACATTTTATTTTATATATTCATTCTGAAATTATATACATCAATCTAAAAATTTATTTGTTGTGCATTGCAATATTGGAGATACACAATTATAATATGTAATTACTAAAATGGGTAAAATAAAGGTTATTATTATTATTATTATAAAACAAAATAAAATACCACAAAAATTGACAGGCTTCCGGCCATTCCTACATTTTAAGATGCACTGCCGACTATAATAGACAAGCTTAAATAAATCCGCTGATAACTTTTTAAAAAATTAAGATCGCGTAGATGCTTTGACAACGTTATCCTAGAAGCTGAAAAATTATCGAAATAAAACAATTTCATATGAAAGTGTATACTAACATATACAAAAATCAAAAGAGAAATATAAAATAGTCAAAACGACTCGTTTGAGTATTTATACGCTATCCACAAACTTTAGAAATTATTATAAGTAAATTTGAATTACTGACACATTGCAAAGATATGGAAAATGTCTGGATGATGATTCCTCCGAACATGATGCTTTACAATTTGCTGACAAAAGCATGCTTAAAACTAACATGCTTATTACTAGCAAAAGTAATAAGCAAAGTAACAGCTGACAAGCGTGCTCGATTTAAGCATGCTCAGTAGCATGCTTATTTATTTATTTTTTTATTTGTCAGCTGTTCACATTTGCTAGTAATAAGCATGCTAGTTTTAAGCATGCTTCTTAAATAAGCATGCAACAACTCTGTTCACACGTGCTCCGAGCACTCCCCCATCCACAGCACCGCGGGTAGCATGCTCGAAAATCAAACGACTGTTGATTCTTGAGCATGCTCGAAATAAGCATGCTTATTACTAGCAATGTATAGACACACATACTACTAAGTAGCAAGTGCTCGAAACTAGCAAGCTTTCGTGCTACTAATAAGCATGAGTGTCCGTACCTAAGTCGTATAACGCTACAACTGTTGGTGTAGGAAATAAATAAATCAAACAATTTTTTTACAACTACAGTTTATTTATAAGTAATATTTTAATATAACAAAACACACAAACAAATTATTTATTTTACGCCAGTTAATAATAATAAAAATTTGATAATTATACTCATGCACAAATATTCTGCACACCTACTGTGTAATTTATATTTTAATATTTGATAAAATTTTAACTATTTCAGCGATTTTTATGAGTTGTTCGGCACAGTGTAAATCATGAGAATTGTAAAATGCAATTTGAAAAAATACAGATTATTATGTAATATACTGGGAGAACCAAAATGGTGTTTTGTTGTGAAAGTTATATGGGAAATATGGGCCTTCGTCAGGTCTCAAGTACTCTATTGCAAACATGTACCTACTTTCATTCATCATTTTGTTTGTAGGTACTCCCAATAACTATTTTTTTTGGGAAAGTAACAAAGTTGTAAGCAAACTTTTGCAATGTCGCTGGTACCAGAAAACAGGTGAAATTGTGGTTAGCCCTGTAGCATAGCCAAATATTATGGCACATCCCTCAGGATCAAATTTTAAAGCTTACTCATACGATGTCAAAACCAGATACTGGATCAAAGAGAAAACGATTCGTTGATGTGATGCCATGCAAAGTTCTTTACCATTAATACAATTAATAGGTCTACCAATATCAGTAACGGGATAAGGGGTTGCCATTAGAAAAAGTGTCAGTAACATTGCCGATACGAAATTTATTATAAATTAATATAAAATTATTAATTATTATAAAAATGTACTTTTAATAATTGAAAATCGAGTTTATCTCATGTTTCCAAAAATATTTTATTACTAATTTTTATCGGGGTTTTCTGCATTATTCATTATATTATAAAATCTTTGCTTGTAAAAGTCCGATAAAAATTCATTAAATAGGTTTTTAGATATATCGCCGAGCATATCTAAGACGTTCCGCGAGTCAATAATTCTGTTTGTTCGTTTATACTTTATACGAAAAACAAAGTAAGGTATGATCGAATGACCAGTCACTATTAGTAGTGCGCTGAGAATATAGACCTCTCAGATATTAGGAAATACCTACACGATGTAGTTGATTTCTCTCAGCACTC
This sequence comes from Melinopterus prodromus, assembly GCA_964023965.1. Lineage (NCBI taxonomy): Eukaryota > Metazoa > Arthropoda > Insecta > Coleoptera > Scarabaeidae > Melinopterus > Melinopterus prodromus. The sequence continues at coordinate 71,041,359 of OZ030390.1, forward strand.
TACTAATAGTAAAAACCTTATCATCATAAATAGTTTCATACAAATTTTAAAAAAATGACTTTTAAATGTTTAAATATCTACTTAAACATTATTGATTTTTACATAACGCAAATTACGTATAGTTTACGTTTATTTTAGATATATTGCACAGAACACCTTCCTAATCTTAAAAACTAATTGAAATAATATTTACGAGTTAAAAAGTTTTTTAAGGAAAAAATAGTTTTTAATTTTTTTATACGTATTTTTACGGTTTTGGGTATCTCTTGCGTACGCATTGCAATGGAGGATAGTACCGACAAGAATGAAGTTGCAATACGAGCCGGAAGATCACGTTGACGAAAGAAATCACATTTGTTACCACAGTTTCCAATTTCCTCTTTTCGGACACTATTAGGGAAAGAGTTCGTCCTTGGATTGAACCCACAATCACGTGCGGGGGGAGGGTTACGGAGATAGACCGCAGCCGATATATTCTGTAATTGGGGAAGGTGGCAAGTCGATCGGAATAAAATGTAGGCAATTAAACTGGCTCGGCCTACAAAACGAAATTCCCGTGCGTTACTAACGGCTCGTTGCGTTAGGGCGGCCGTACGGGGTTTTCTTTTCTGCTCGGTGACCCTCGTTCCTTCCTCGATGTTTATTTTTCCTGTTGGATGGCCTTTCTATGCGCACGGAGGAGCCCCCTCGATGTTTATTCGTCTCTCAAGGACCACCGCGCGCAAGGGGCAAGGAAGAAGGGAAACATTATTTTTTATTTATTGATCACTTGAAGAATTGTACTTAATCTAATACAAATAGGGCACGTCATAGTTTTCTTTTTCAAAAGTTATTTTTCAAATGTATGCACACATGTATATACGCAGGGTCTGGAGGCTGCTTGTATCCCATAGCATCTAGGCCCTTAGTGCAAAAGATGTCTATGAGATGAAATATTTTTTTTATTCAATGAAAGCATTACAATCTAGTCATAATTGACTAATGAGTAAGTTAATTTTAACTTATTGTACTAGTGTAACTTGAGATGAAATATGGATGAAAGAGTAAACATAACCGAATTAATTTTAGTATGATTTCATGCACGGTTTGCTATTTATCTTTAAGGTTATGATACGAATTAGTAAATAGTTCGTTCATTGTGGGAGTATATAAGAATAAAGCTTCTTCTAGGGCAGAGCAAATCACTGTATTTGTGATAGTGTCACCGCCTCATTTGAAATACATTGTGAAAGATTTGCTGGAATTCCCGTACGGTCTGGGTGTATCTTTACTTCCATCGATTATATATATATTAATTTTTTTCTGCATAGCTGATACATATCCAAAATCAGCATATTGGTTTCATGAAATCCCATTAACACGCTGGAAGTGTAATTACTGGTCATCTATATCTACTTCCACATAAACTTAACATTAATTAACTTTCTAAGACAAATGTGCATTGTTGTGTCTTTCTTCGTTCAACTTGCGTAATAAAAAGATCAAAACAGTGATAAGAATACGGTTATAGGACACAATACTTCTTTTGTCAAGAACTCTAAACTTTTTATTCAGATTCTACAGAAAGTTGCCATTGTCTTTTGTTTTCGATTCGACTTACTGTCGATTGCGATGTTGGCGGACGGTCCAGGTGCGTTTCATTGAAGAAAACGCTAACTTCTTCATGCGTCCGACTTCTATCTCCAAACCCAATCATTATTAAAACTTCGATTCTTTCGGTTTCATAAGTCTAATTTTGCTACTATTCCTTCTACTATTTCTGCTACTTCCACGAAAAACTCTTAATTGTGTTTGACATAACCTGCAAATCATTGCACTGTCTGTAGTAGTCTGTGTTGCAATTGTTTTAACGATATTTCTATGACCGATTCAACAGCGCGTACTCAAATATTGCCAATCTTCTTTGAATACGTTTTGGTAAATATCGCCGTTATTTATCAACTGATTTGGATAATTTTTTCTTCGTTGTATTAAGTATAAAAAAATCTATCAATTGAGGTATTGCAAGTGGTACTTTGCTATTAGAATTTCTAAACTTGGGATTACCACCCCTTAGAGATGAAGGGGTGGGGGGCTGAAAAGTGTATCTCAGGATAGTAATTTAAAAATGAAAATCGTCGTGACAGAGCTTTTTCCTGAAATATTTCTATTTAAGATTTTATAGAATTTATCCGTTACTTTTGGGAAGCACTGTATATGTAATATATTATCATTAATTATTGAACGGATTGCTTAATACATCAAATCACACATAGCAGTCACGTCCTAAGTGGATACTACTATTGACTAAACATTTGTTGTGTCCGAATTTAGTATTTCACTCTTGTTAGCTTTTCTGTGATTGCTTAGCCAAGAGTCTTTATGGTGATGATAAAACAAACACTACGAGAGAATAAGTTTTTAAAATAATCCATATTTAATAACAATAATTCAACAATCATTATCGTCGATCGCACTAAAAAATAAATCACTATCGCTATCAGTATTAATGTCAACAGTGGTTCTAAAATTTTGTCATTATTTCTTACCCATTCATGATTTTCTTCACAATTTGTGCTGCTGGTTTGTTTTTTGAATGTCTTGTAACAAAAGGCGTTTCACGCCCGTTAATTTAGACTTAGCTGCAAATAATCAAAATACAACGCTGTTTATATTTAGTTCAGCTGATTTAATTGAAGTAAAGTCTAAAATAGCACCAACTAAATCGTTTTGAATGTTTGGTTACATGCGAACTAACCTGTTCAGTGCCATATCGTGAATTTGTCCAGTGTAAAACAGTGTGTGATCCAGCCAACCACGGGACAGGTAAAAAGTTCGTAAAATGATAAAACATACAAAATCATGTGTTTTAAATAAAAATTCAATTAGTTAACTCATAAGTTAATAAAATAATGAATGAACACTATATTAATTTCTCCTGACGCTGACGGTGAAATGTCCATTACTAGGTGGTGCCGGATAAATTAGCCAAATTATCAATTAGACAAAACGTCACATATTAAAACTGTTTACCAGAAACTAGTGGACTTGGAATTTTATCCAAATGAAAAAACTGAAACTGGTATGTCCTTGAACTAAAGCAGTCGCGAAGATGGAAAGAGCTGCAGAAGCAAGGTCGTCTACATGATGACTTAAGCAATACGTAGCGAGATATTCATCGAGTCGAGTATAAAAGGAGATAGCCGTTGATTACCGTTTCAAATACTTAAGTAAAAACTGCCAGTATGAAAGTAATGTTCATATTTTTAGCATTCATAATACATTATACCTTATCATACGTGTACCTGGAAATGGGAACAAAAATAACTGGTATTATACAGTATACCATTCTCTTGAACAGGCTGATGTTGTATCTATTTCAGCTCTTAATTTATGCTTAACAAATTAAAACATGTAACAGATAAAATAATGATAATTTTCAGATAGAAGGTTGATCGGACAAGGATACGTGTGTCAAACTGACGATGGAATTCTTTTGAAAGACGGCGAAGAAAACAATAATTATTCACCAGAAATATGTGAATCCCTCGGTTGTTATCATGGTAGATTAAGCCACACCGGGTATGTACTTATTTTTATTTGTTTCCGATTTTCTCAGTTTTCCGTTCACATTTTACTAATTTCTTGGTTTTAAGAATGACGATAATTCTGTGTACACTGTATAATAAAGTCACTTTTTCTCATAAAGCCGTTTGAAATATTTGCACAATTAAGACTCATTTTTACAACTGTGGTATATACGTGGAATCGTATATATGTCGTAGGCAAATGGCTATTTTAGCCCAAAGGGTTTTGCCTAGGCAAAAGATATTTGCCTGGGCGAATAGCTATGAATCTTTTATTTATATTTTAAAAGCTATTTGCCCAGGCAAATGTATTTGCCAAGACCGTTGGTAGGCAAATAGCATTTTGTTTTCAATCGCGTTTGTTTTAAAATTATGTGAGGTTATGTGCAATCCGTGAATGTTTGTTCTCAAATACGTCATAATTAATATTTAGTCGTTGATTACTTCTGAGTAACATAGTATTCTATTCATCATTGTTCTAATGAAGTTACCCCTGATTTGTAGTGACAAGCGTCAATACTTATGAGTGCGGAGATAGATTTCATATGGATTTTAATCCACTAAAACAAGACTGTTAGGTTAGGAATGTTTAGTTATCTTTTACCAGGAAAAAGTTATACTAGACTAGAAAACACTAAATTTCTGTTTTTTTTTATCGACTGGATTATTTGACTCTGCGATGCAGATGATGATACCAGCATACGGAAATCAATACGACAAATTGCTTTTGCCTAGGCAAAAGCCTTTTGCCAGAAATAACCATTTGCCTACGACATATACATATGTACTTGAAATAGGCTGGTTCGAATAGGCTATGGAAACACAGATTGCTGAACCAATGGGAGGCGGCGCCGGCGCAGGAGTATTTATTCCGGGAATAGCTACGCCTATGATTATACCACATTTTAAAATAACAAAATGAATAACAAAGATAATAAATGTGAATTGCAAAAATGAAGGAAAACTGTTTTTTGTTCTTTAATATTGTTGTAATTTAAATTTTGTTATAAACATGGGAAGTTGTCGATACGAATTGTTTGTTGTACGGGATACTCTGTTTCCAGTTTCCCCGCAATGTTAATTTCATTTTAGTTAATTTGGTTAGCTCGTTCATCATTTGTTTTACCGGGTCGAGGTGGCAACTACTTAAGAATTTAATCCAAATGATTTTTTAAGAGCTTTTGCCATCATAATTTGGAGCTAAGTAACAATGTTGCCAATGTACAGCGGGTGTACGAACAACTATTCTCTTTAAATTTAAATTACTACTTTATAAATTTTGCATTTAAGAAATATTTTTATAGTTTTATTACACACCCTATTGTTAAAATTTCAAAAGAAAACTTACTCGTCAAAATGTCGACATAACTTCACCGTCATTCTATTGATCATACAATAAGTTGTTTTTAATTGAACTTTCGTATGCCGATTGCCAATTATATACAGGGTGCGGCAAAAGTCAGTTTACCGATTTGCATATGAGAGAAAAACGCAAAAAAATAATGGCAAAAAAAATTATTTCCGAAAAGATATAACATCAAAAATTAAAAAAAAAAAACGCGCATGCACGAATACCCGACAGCGTAAACTGACTTTTGCCGCACCCGGTATTTAATTGATTTTTTATACATAGTTTAAATTAATTAAAGTGCCCATTGAAAGAAAAGGTAAAAATGTGTGAACAAATTGTATGTAAACAATTGTGTGGGGAATCCTGCAACAACAATGACAAAACGTATGTTTTGTTGAACGTTCTTTACTATTTCATCCAATATTTCGCGTTCTGGTTGCACGGGTTATCAGGGTCATCTGAAGGAGAGATAAATCAGTCAGACTTTATAATAATGATTAAAATCTCCTTACAGTTTGAACGATAATCAGAAGGATAACACCAATAGTAAACAGTGGTGATCTATGCTGTTTTCTGTAGTTTTTTCCGTGATGCAGCGAGCGAAATTTTCGTGTCATTTCGTTGTAAAATGACGATGGCAACTGCTACACGACTAAGGCCAGTTCAGCATATTTCAGAATATAAGGACTATTATTGCTGCAACAGACAACCTCAAAACAAGAATTTAGTATTTTAAATCAGAATTCTGGAAAAATTGGTTAATAATTAGCCCAATTGAAATATTAACAAAACAAAGGAAAAAACACATGTTAAACAACGCGAAAACAAAGGAAGGAAATAAACAACACCCATTATAATAATAAATAGCAATTAAATATTAATAGTTAAACCTATATATACAAGTTCTGACTATTGAAATTCAAAACTTTAGAATTTTAACACCAAAGTGCAAAAAGCTTACAAATTTCAAAACACCTACAGAGTTAGCGTTTTATTTCAAATATTTGACACAGGGCAAGATTTTAATTTAAAGCACCTGGTCAATTAATACATACGAAGAAAAAATTTTGAAATCGGAAATCGGACAAAAACTGTCCGCAGGACGTTCTTAGTTCCAATAATCTCTGTTTTATTAAAAATAGTTAACTTAAAAAGACGATTTCACTTTTTGTTTTGTTCTCAAAATTTGGCTTTTCAAATATTTTGCGGATTATCTTTTTGTGAGTATTTTCTTCTTGTTTCTTTCAATCTTAAAGCAATTTTTCATGAAGAAACCTAGAAGACACTGTACTTACAGCTTCTTCCAAGCATGACCAGTCTCTAGCGGCTGTTGGTGAACTACAAAGATAATACATTTGAATCGCTTATTATTAAAACGGACTAACTCACACGACTTTCCTATATAGTTAGTCTCTTTTAATAATAAGCGGTTCTCTGTCATGTAAAATATAATTTTAAACTTACTCCTACATATGTAGGCATTAACATATTTTTTAGTTAATCACTGCTACCAACCTGAGACAGAACTACGACGCTCCCAACTAGTGCAGTTATTTTGATGCAATGTGTGTCGGAGTTCGTAACTTACAACAGCTGATCAAACGATTGCTATAACGTTATCAAAATAGTAAAATCACAACGTACGTCGTAATTTTACTATTCTAAGCTATATTTCCTTTGTAATTTTACCAAACGATCTTTGTAAGGGAAATAAACCAGCAATATCGTTATAATATCACACAGATTAGTAAACATAGTTGGAGTTCCGTGCAATTTTTAGACTTACTACACTTTACAGCAATTTTTCTCAGTGTACGGTCCCATAATATAAATAAAAATGGACTAGTATACTATACATCTAATTTTGACCCATATTAGATATTATCTACTTTATTTTTATTTTCAGTTGTTCACCTCGTCCGCCGGGCGTAGTCTACAAGATAAACCGTGCCAGGCCATACCCAGAGTGCTGCGGATAAGTTTTTAACCTATTATTGTTAATAAATTATGCTTAAATAATTAGATTAGTACAATGTAATAGTTTTGTGAACAAACGATTTGGGTTATAATACTTTTAACGCCACTTTAGCTATAGGTGCTCAATAAAAAGTGAACACTTGTCGGTGATTAGATTTCTGTTGAAGAGAATTATTGTCTCATCTACTATTTCAACAAAAAACATTTTACCGTCCGACTGATATCAAGTGAGATATTCAAGAAAACCCAATATTCGTGACGTTGTTCCTCCTCAAGCATTTTGAGGCAAGCTGCTATGGATGAGGATTAAATGCAGGTGTTAAAATCTAGCCTGCTGCTTATTGGTTATGCTAACTGTTTTCTTTTCTCGTTTAAGAGACTGACCTATTGCCATATTCGACATAACTTCGGTCGACGCCCGATTCTAAGCTAACCTCTGTTAACTTTGCTTGTATTTTAATCGACGGAAATCACTGTAATCACTAATTGTAATCACAATTTTTCTAAATCAGCGGCCAATTCCTTGATTGGTGCCAATCTCTCTAACTTATATAATTAGTGATAAATGTTAGCCATTATGCTGTAATACGTAAATTTATGAATAATATACCTATATGAATATAATTTATGAATATATGAAGTCAATTGTACACAGAGAAAAAAATAGTTTTTATCAAAGAAATCAGTTTTTAGAAATATATATTGCACTAAATAAGCTATTAATAGGAAAAAATAAATAATTTATGTTATTTTTAATATTTAAGTTATGTTTTAGCTAATATTTTTTAAATAAAATATGCTTGTTAACAAGAAATATTTTTTGTTTATTTCAAGTAACGATATTATCAATTCAAAAGTACGGCTGTGTTACTTGAAAACAAAAATAAATGTTAAATACTGGAATAATTTTTATAAATGTGTGCCTGGATATGAAAAGGGACCAGTTGTCCGAAATTGAGTTATAAGTGTTTTTGGATAGAATAAGTTATGACAAAAGTGCTCCAACATTTTAAAGCTATTGCCATAAAGGGAAATTGAAAAAAAAAATAATAATTAAGTTGCTGATACAAAAAGTAAACTTTTTCGCTATGACGCTTCAAACTTTTGCAAAGTTTAAAAGTTAACAACTACATATAAGTTAATAACGATATTATAAGATTTTAGATTTATAGATTTTTTTTGATAAGATTTTGAGTAGAATTTATTATTTCATCATTCCGTTTAGGTTTTATACGTTTTTTTAATCTATGGGCCTGGGGGCTACAAAATAGTCTAACCTTCATTTTTTTATTGATGTATGCATTGTCACCGAGAAATTGTCCACAACCAAAATTTTAACTCGATCGGAAAAATTTTCAACATTTTCAAAATCTTTGCAAATTTTGGAAAATTTTCCAGTTTTCTTTTATTGATTCATGCAGTCTGGGAAATAGGTAAAATATGATAATGCGCAAGACCGTAGCGTAATATGGACAAGTGGTCCCTTTTCTTTCGCAACAAAAACGCATTTTTTCATGCGTTTCCAACCACACACGGGTTTCAGACGAACACATCTGATAAGAAACTCAATAAAGAGACTAATTAGCGAATAAAAACAAAAATGTGTATCTCAAACCAGTTTAAGCTTATTTGCGATTATATGTGTAACTAGAAACGGACAACTGGTCCCTTTTCACATCCACGCACACACATTTAAAATGTATTAAAATTACACAAACGATTTAATGAATACAAAAACGTCAACTAGGCTGAATCGGTGATAATATTATTATTGAAATTAATTAAAAACTATCAGTAATTTAAAAAATCATCACGAAATGCTTGCATCAATATCTCCGAAAGTATTAAGCTTAGCAGAACAGATTACACACACAAAAAATTTTAAATCTTCACCAAATTTCATTTTAAAAATTTTCATGTTGATTTTTTTTTAATATAGTTTTTAATTAATTTAATTAATTATGTCATCAGAGATTCAGCATAGACATATTCTCATAGGCCGGCGAATTGTGTCTACTCAAATCTAAAGTGACTACTATTTCGTCAGTCAATTCTAAAGTGTTAAGATCGGGGAAATGACCATATCTATATCTTTGCAATGTGCCAGTTCTTATAATATTTTCGTAGTTTGTGGATATCGTATAAAAACTCAAAAGTGTCGTTATAACTAATTTTTTATTTCACTTTTGATTTTTGTTTAGGTTCATCTACACTTTCATATGAACGTGTTATATTTCGTTAGCTCGTTTTTCAGCTTCTAAGATAAAATTGTCAAAGCATTCATCCGATCTTAATTCTTTAGAAAAACTGAATCAGCTATTTTATTTAAGCTTGTCTATTATTGTCTGCTGTGCATCTAACATACTTTACTATTCCTTTATTTACTAGATTCAGGCAATATTTTTAAAGTTTTGTTGTTGTTGTAGTTCAGTTGGTTTTGCCGTCCCTACATTTTCCGCCGTAGGCAGTTACCTATATCTTGCCTATTCGGTGTTAGCAGTAAAAAGCACTCCTATTATTATTTTGTGCACGATTGTGAGTATTATCTTTTATATGATTATCTATACATTAACCATTATAATAAGCTGTATATTTATTTATTAAGTAATGACGGGTTCTGAAACGCCACTGGTCGAATATGAGTAAAGTCGAGGAGAGAATAAATGGCTTAAAATATATCATATGCAAAATTAACAAATTGTAATTCTGCTGTTAACATTGTTCTGGCCATATACAGTTACAATTTTATCGATTATGTTTATGAAGTAGCGGGATGTATATTTCTTAAAATAATAAAATCATTTCATTTAAATAAAAATATACAATTTCATCAATTATTTTATATTAAGTAGCAGTATGCATTATTCTTAAAATGATAAAAACCATTTCTTTTAAATAATAATTTATTTAGTTAATATGATTCCCTAATAAATGTTCGAGAATACCAAATCAATTAATAAAATGCCAAAACGTCTCATATGTATACGGTCACTTATTAAAAAGAATGTATTTGATGTTTACCAGTTAGTAGTCGGATTTGGAATATTAGACAATTGAAACAGGAAACCAAAATGTCTTTGAACTCAAGCAGACGCGATGATCGAAAGATCTGTAAACATATGAACCATTTACTGTGAACGGCTGACATTAAATTGACGTACTATAGAGTATAGGAGCGTTACTCACGTAACGTCAATTTGACGTCATTCGTTTACGGCAAATCGTTCACGTGTTTACAGAATCGAGGTGCTGTAGAAGCAAGGTCGTCTACGTGATAAAATAAACAATACGTAGCGAGATATTGAACGTCTCGAGTATAAAAGGAGATGAGCTATCGCTACCTGTTTCAAATACCAGTAAGAACCGCAAATATGAAAGGAATGTTCATATTTTTAGCAGCCATAATAATCCATCTTGCCGTGTCATACGTATTCATTGAAGGAGGGACCAAAATAACTGGTATTATACAGTATAATATAATTATGAACAGTGTGATATTGTGTCTAGATCGAATCTACTTCAGCTCTTAATGTATGCTTAAGAAATTAATAAATATCAGATAATATAAATCAAAAATAACTAGAAGAAATATAAATTTCAGATAGAAAGTTGATCGGACAAGGATACGTATGTCAAACTCATGATGGAATTCTTTTGAAAGAGGGCGAATATAACAATAATTTCTCACCACAAAGATGTGAATCACTGGGTTGTTATAACGGTCGTATAAGCCACACCGGGTATGTATTACTTTTCAATTTTTTTTCTTATTTTTACTTTACCATACGCAGTATGATAGTAATTGTAATCGTACCGAAAAAAAAATGAGATTTTAGCGGAAATAGGTCTTTCTGGGTCCCCTGGTCATTTTTGACCAAGGCACAAAAAAGTGTCTGTGTGTGTACGTCTGTGTGTATGTGTGTGTGTGTGTGTACCCGATTTTTGTGGCCACGATTCTGGGGAAATTACTAAAGGTATCAGGACGAAAGTTCATATTTAGAAGTTTTAGGACTAAACTTGCGCTGAAAAGCTTTTGGTTCAAAAGGGGCCAAAGGATCTGGATATTTCCTCTAAGCATTTTTCAAGGATTTTGCTAATGCGCTGTCATTTCTGTAATTTCGTCAAAATAGTTAAATAATAAATTAAAGTAGAGGAAATTCTGTATAATTTATGTCTATGACACTTTTTGGTAAAATTAAAAGTTTAGCTGTATGAGCAAATTCTTTTTGATCGAGATCGTGTTTGCATTAGAACTTACCCAGTATTTCACAATTATGTTCATTCTGACAGTAGGTAATGTCAAACGCTGTTTTTTTGACAATACCTACTTTTTTTATTTTAATGCAGATACGATTGATCTCCATCAAATACCTAGAGTCTCATGCAGTTAAACTATTAATTTTATATACTGTATGATAAAGTCATGTGCCTGGCAACATCAGATTTTTTCGTTTTGCATCTTATTAATTTCTTACATTCTGTTTTGTAAGAATGATATAATTCAATGAGTACAGTAATGTCTTTCCCATGCAGTTTTATTTGGACTTATATACATCCGTTTGAAATATTAACACAATAAAGGAAAATAGCAAGAAAATAAAGACATATACGAAATGAAACCAGGTATTCTTCACTTCCCCAAAAGACATCCAAATGTTCCATAAGCAAGATCAACCGGAGTTTTTTTGGCTTGAGAAATTACGATTACAAAACTGGTGAATTTACTTTACTATAATATGGACATTAGTCCATATAAGATTACATTAGTAATCTTTGACAATTTAGCCCTATTAAACCAATTTTTTGTTCGTTTTCAGCTGTCCACTGCCCCATGAGGGTAAAATCTACAAGATTAACACTGCCAGACCGTACCCAGAGTGCTGCGGATAATTTATTTTTTAAACGTATTATTATTAATAAAAGAAGGTTAAATAAGATTAGATTAATAATAGTTTTGCGAATAAATATTTAGGTTATTATACGTTCAACATTAATATTTTCAACAATATTTGGAGGTGATTAGTTGGGTTACATGCCAACTCTGCCTAAAAAGGCAATAATAATATATGACATATTTGTTGTAGAAAACTGTCATACCTATAAATTATTTTTACAAAAATCAATCCGACTGATATCAAGTGAGATATTTCAGAAACTCTGATATTCGTGACCTCCTCTAGCTTCATTAGTTCATCTGATATGAAAACTTTTCAAAGTGGAGAAGAGACATGGAGAATTACGCAATCTTAATTTTTATCTGTTGAAAGCTATGCATCAATCTGTAGGAGTAATGGTGTGGAGCTGTAGGTATTGTTCATAGGAGTAGAATAGGTCTGCTTAGCTTAAGCTTCCCATAATTATGAAATTTTCTCATTAAATTAAATTTTCTTCAATTTAACGTATGATAAAAAATTGTGCAGCCATTTTTAGAAATGTTACAAACAGTATGCTACAGTAGAAATAGAAATAGATTTATTAATTGCTCTGCAATAAGTCACAAAAAATTAACAATAATTATTGTATTGTAATAGCTCATATTGTTTCTCTTTCCCTCCAGAGAGGAGACACATTCTTGCAGCGAATAAGGTGGTTTGTTTCTCAGGTGGGCTCTGCATTTTTGAATGAAGAGTTTCTTCGGGAGGCTCCTCCACATCTCCGGAAGCCCATTAAAGAGACGTAAACCCACCGCCATCAGGCCAAGACGCGAGTCAATTAGTATACCTAAAAATTTTGCGCTACCTCTCTCCACTCAGTCTCTCCTACTGCTCGTTATATGTAATGTTTCAGTCTTTTCAATATTCAAAACAAGCTGGTTGTTGGAAAACTATGCTGCTGTCTCTTCTTTAACAAGCTCAGCCGCTACCCTTGAACCAATGACATCCCGACTGCGAACCAAGATTGTTGTGTCATCTGCGTACAGCGTTACTTCACCAGTGAGGATTCCTGGAAGATCGTTGGTATATATTATAAAGAATAATGGGCCAACCAGGCTTTCCTGAGCGATACCGATGTCTACATCCCTCATGCTGCTGGGTTGGCCTCCGCTGGTCACATACTGCTTTCTCTTTGTGAGGTACGACTTAAGCAGGGCGAGTGGAACACCCCGCATGCCATACGAGGCAATCTTTTCAAGAAATCTTCTGTGGCACATACAGTCAAATGCCTTCGATATATCCAAGAACAGGACATCACATCCACACCCGGACTCAAGAATATTGGATATCTTTTCATTCAGGCTCCATGTTGCCTGCTGCGTTCCCCGACCGGGTCTGAACCCATATTGTTCATCGCAGAAATAGTCTTGGCAGAAATAGTTCTTGGCGAAAAAGCGCAATTATCCTTGAAGCAAGGATTCCCTCGAAACCCCAGCACCTAAATTTTCCACTTTTATGGCATGATATTCTTAAATTTCACATACTGCAATAGCTTCTTTAAAGACATGTCAGAGACTAATGAAATGGGATTCTGCTAATCCTGAACGAATTTGCGTGGATACAATACAGGTGTCCCGTAGTTCGATAATTGCTTAACCACAGACTCTTGGGATGAGAATAAGACGATTTAAACCGTCTGATCTAATAGTTTTCAAAGCATGGATGTTATGAGACGTAATAAACTTAAAGCTTTTATGGTCAAAATATGGTAGACATGTTTTCTTTTCTAGAAGATAGATTCATGTGTGATATTTTTTGTCACTTTGCCACTTAATCTTGAAATTAAATGACACGATCTCTTTTTTACAATAACTCTTTTTTTCAAAATAGGATTCGTAATGAAACACAGTTAATAAATAATAACGAAAAATGTACCGCAGAGTGTAGTTCAATGTTCTCCGTCGAATAAATCTGTACATGGGGCAACATTCAACATTTATTGTAAAAATCTGATGACTTTACACATGACTTTATCATACAATATATAAAATTAATAGTTTAACTGCAAAGAGTGAAATTTCGCAATAGTTTAGCTACATGGGCAAATTTTATTAGATTGACATCGGTCGTGTGTGCATTAAAATAAAACTAGTTCGCCTGGATTTGACAGATAATTTGATTCTATTGACAGTAGGTATTGTCAAAACATCAGCTTTTGACACTTCCTACTGTCATTAGAATGAAAATAGCTGTCAAATCCTGGTTAACTAGTTTTATATTAATGCAGACACGACCGATCTCCATCAAATAGAATTTTCTCGTGCAGCTAAAGTATAGCGAAATTTCACTCTTTACGACATTAATTTTACATAAATTTCGCAAAATTGCGATTGTCATCGTATTGTTATCGTGATTGTTATCTTCAACACTTGGTAGTTGTGGTAAAACTGACAAATACAATTGAAGCAAGCGAATAGCGATTGAGATGTCAGCATTATTTGACGATTGATATCAATATCACCAGTCTTGGAAACTAAAAGTTACTAAAAGCTAGTTTTCTGGTGTTTTGATAACGATACCGAAAGCGGTTTCGTTATGAGTTTATAACGAACGAAACGTAGAAATAGTATATTATAATACAAGTTTTATAAGACAAAAATTGGCGCACGAGTCGTTTTGGGCACGACGAGCGTAGCGAGGAGTGCCCAAATGGAACGAGTGCGCCAATACGTCTTATAAAACGAGTGTTATATACTATTTTTTCTACTTTGCGACATTAATTTTACATAAATGTCAAAAATTGCGGTTGTCATCTTACAATCTAGTGTAATTTTTTTCTTCAACAGTTGGTAGTGTTAGTAAAATTCACATATACGATTGAGACGAGCCAATAGCGATTTAGATGTCAGCCTTACCTGACACTTGACGTCAATTTGATCAATCTTGGAAAGCTAAAAGTTACCAAATGTTTGTGATCTAGTGTTTTCATAACGACACCGAAACCGGTTTCGTTATGACTTCATAACGAACGCAAAGTAGAAAATAGTATATTATAATACAAGTTTTATAAAACAAAAGTTGGCGCACGAGTAGTTTTGTGCACGACGAGCGTAGCGAGGAGTGCCCAAATGGAACGTGTGCGCCAATACGTCGTATAAAACGAGTGTTATATACTATTTTTTCTACTTTGCGACATTAAAATTACATAAATTTCGAAAATTGTGGTTGTGATCTTACAATCTAGTCTAGAGAGATTTCAGATTCAACAGTTGGTAGTTGTAGTAAAATGCACAAATACTGTCACGTTAAATATGACTACTTAATAATATTTGGGGCTACTCGCTTGACTAGCTAAATAACTTTATTACGGAGGTACCGTAACTTCTAAATATATTTCAATATTAATAAATATTTAATATATTTAATATATTACTCTAACGCCTCACAGCCACTGGATCACAGTCGGGGACAAGTGAAGTAACACCATAAAGCTCTTTTAATCTACATCTTTATTTGGGACCACCTGTCCCCTTAAGCTGCTACATTACGATTAAACTATTCTACCTTTAGCACAGCGCTCGCTGGCTTCTCCCATCCGGTCGTTTTGTCATGTGTTGCATTTCTAAAAATGCATACATGCAAAACAATATGCGGATTGACCAGCAAACGCTCCATTAAAGCGTAAACAAGAACTTTTCGTGGCATTACCTTCCCTGCTGGAAAATATGCTCCAGCATATTGCTTCAGTTACTACAACTATCAAACAAACAAAAATACCAAGAACAATCAAGGCCCGTCTATGCCACCAAAGTTCTCGCTTATGTCCTTATTCTACATAATCTTTATTTTAGTACTTCCGGGAACATTACAAACAATAAAAGAAAACCAGGCAAACATAATAAAAGAAAGAAAAAAATTACAGTACAATAAACGATGTAGAGATGGTTGTTGGGGGTGTCTTCTCCGGTCTTGAAGATGTGATTGTTGTTCAGCAGTACTTGCAGTTACTAGTTTTGGAGGGTGATAGGACAGCTTTACAGCCTTACTCAATTCAGGCTTCTATCCAACCTCGAAATAGGACAACTTTACAGCCCTACTCAATCCAGACTTCTCTCCTATCTCGACGTTCGACTCTCGACTAGTTACGAGCCCTACTCGATTCAGACTCTCTGCACACACTTGTTACTTGACTGAAACCTCGACTCGGATAACATCGGGACACCCTCACGCAATTATTGTACATGAAAACAAAGAAAACATTACGGCAGTACACATAAAACAACTTAAACAATAACTATAACTACATGGCATTTTTTTGTAGACATTTAATACTAGTAGAAATCCATCTACTCTACATCTACCGTCAGCGTCAGGCAGTACATTCAACGAGATACATATTTCCCTCGCCCTTACTGTACCTGACAACCAATTTGGACCATATATTCCCTTATTTATCCACCTTATCGTGGCTAATACAACAATTTCGAGCACAACCCTTCACACACCGTACAACAATACACTCTCAATAACTAACACGGTGTGTGGTATGCCCTTATCTTTTAGAGAATCTATTTCTCCAACAACATAGTCCAACTTTCTAATACCATGAGTATAGCTTTCTTGTCTTTCAAGAGTTTACGGTACATACTTCGTTTAATTAACTTTTGGAAAAGAAATTATAGAATTATACAGGATGATAAAAACAATAATTTTCTGTACCCGGAAGTATATGTTACAACTACAATAAAAATAAGAGAGTAGAAATTACCTCCCTCCCCCTCCAAACATGAGGTACTGGCAACACAAAAAATTACAAAACATCGAATTTAGAAGTGAGGCAATTTTCTACACTTTCACTAATATTACCTCCAAAATCTATTACATTTTTCTATATTCAAAAAAGCAAACTATTTTCCATTTCATCGTTATTATTATCTTTATCTATTTTTTTTACCAAAGAAAGACCTTAAACAAACTGCTACAAATTCAAAACAATATAGTAACAGTCTCCTAGAAGCCATAACGCGGTAATGCGACGTCAGCAATTGCGGGCCTTTGCACTCGCCTCATATCATCCGGTGCTGACCTAGCACCGTTGGCTTGTGCAAAAAACACTACATTGGAATTTTTATAGTTTACCATTGTTAATTTTATTTTTTAAATTACAATTTTTACTAAAATGAGGATCAATGGAGCCACCAAATGTCACGTTAAATATGACTACTTAATAATATTTGGGGCTACTCGCTTGACTAGCTAAATAACTTTATTACGGAGGTACCGTAACTTCTAAATATATTTCAATATTAATAAATAATATTGCACTTACCTTTAATATATTACTCTAACGCCTCACAGCCACTGGATCACAGTCGGGGACAAGTGAAGTAACACCATAAAGCTCTTTTAATCTACATCTTTATTTGGGACCACCTGTCCCCTTAAGCTGCTACATTACGATTAAACTATTCTACCTTTAGCACAGCGCTCGCTGGCTTCTCCCATCCGGTCGTTTTGTCATGTATTGCATTTCTAAAAATGCATACATGCAAAACAATATGCGGATTGACCAGCAAACGCTCCATTAAAGCGTAAACAAGAACTTTTCGTGGCAATACGACTGACGCGAGCCAATAGCGATTGAGATGTCAGCCTTATTTGACACTTGACGTCAATATCATCAAACTTGGAAAACTAAAAGTTACCAAATGTTTGTGACCTAGTGTTTTCATAACGACACCGAAACCGGTTTCGTTATGAGTTTGTAACGAACGCAAAGTGGAAAAAAATTATACATAAGTCAATCTTAACTTAAAGCACCATACAATACACGTAGACTTTTCCGACCGACATAAAAGCATATTGCGACATTTTTACAAGCAAAATAGTCCGTAGTCTAACCATTTAATCATTCTAAATTCATTTAACCCAATCCACTTACATTAACAGTTCCAAACCAATCCTCAACGTATACATAAACATCTCAAAAAGAATTCAATATATTTCTGTAAGCGAAAGCACTATAAATACGATCAAACGTACGGTTCCCCTTCACTTTTTCCTGCAAAATAAAAGAGCGCGAAATGTTTACAAGCAAAATAAAGTACGCAGTCAAACCATTCCATCACCGAGAATGGCAAATGCGCTCCATAATAAAGGGCGGTAGGAACATATTGCTCAAAAATACAGACAATGTAAACAGGTCGTGCGCCTGTTGGCTTCGGTGAATTGTTGCGTTGGGGTTGAGTGTATGCCCTTACGAGCCGCCGCTGGCGCGCCAGATTTCCATAAAACTGAAATTCTATTAGAGCAGACGTGTAAACAACTTTCTACTTACTATAAACGTAAATCCTTTCGCAGTTTCGGGTACGCTTACACACTGTTTGAATCCGTTATCAGCAACATGTGTGCTTTTGTTTGCAGGTGAGCTTGCTAGTGAACAATAATAATAGCTTATTTGCTTTAAT
The DNA here is from genome assembly GCA_964023965.1 of Melinopterus prodromus. Lineage (NCBI taxonomy): Eukaryota > Metazoa > Arthropoda > Insecta > Coleoptera > Scarabaeidae > Melinopterus > Melinopterus prodromus. The sequence goes on from OZ030390.1 coordinate 71,059,594, forward strand.
AATAGGAAACCGAACAAGAACAGTTGTTTCTATGCCGTATTTTATATATTTTTATAATTGTATTACTTACTTAAAGAATCGCTGTAGTAAATACTAAACATTAGGGAACAACATTTTAGGATTTCAGGTAAAAATGGAAAGATTACGGTTTACTATGAGAACATTTTGAGGATTTTAGGATCACGTTTTTGACGCTTGCACACCACTTTTTCGAAAATTAAGCGCTCAGAACTCAGTTTGCAGGGCAATTCGTTCTGCCCAAAATGATCCGTAAAATGATTAACGTTTTACAATTTTCAAATATCTGTTGTTCGAATATTTTCTCATATAAGGCCATAAAGGATTTCCGATGTCATTTAGACAATTAAAAGATTTTCCAAAAAAGTTAGTGGTTTTTATAAGAGGTAGTCATTGCGCATTTTTTGACATAAGAATTTTGTGTTCATCATTGGCGCGCATACGGGTAAAGATATCACTTTTTTTAAAGGAAAAAATGGTACGCCATTGGGATATTTCAAATTAAAAATCATTCTGGAATTCCTCGTTCAATTTATGACAAAAAAACTCTCTCTGCCTTTTTTTCGTACGGGGCACAGTTTTTATGCAAAAAAATAAAACACTTAATGATCTCATTTTTTTTAAGAACTGTTTAATACAATAACATTAAACTAAAACAATAACAGAAAATAACACTAATAAAATTTTAACCAGGCGCAAAGCTACAAAAATGCTGAAAATGACCTCCCTCAGACGTGACACAACACAATCAATCGTCAGTTTTTAAGAAAAACTTTAACCCCGTATCTCAGAAAACGAAGCATTTGCGGACATACGTTTATATAGCAAACTGTCATTATTTTGTCATGCAGAATCACCCCCTGCAGTTTGTACAACTTATTTACTAACACCCTGTATACACAACACAGCATTTTACAGAACTTTACAATTACCACTGTATCTTACACATAAATCAACTTAGGTTGCATGTGAGGACATTAATAAAATCCCACCAACGAATTTTCAGACGAATAAAATACACCAACGCAACGATAAGGACATCCACAGTTACTTCTAATTAATCAACTTTGAACCCTGATTACCCGTCGTCGCACCGATCGATTGGACATTTGATGTGTACGGCACTTGCGGAGCGCTGCAGTCATATGGCGGTGTCCACCATTTTGTGACGTCACGCCCCTTCACCAGGTTCAAAATTCAAAATCAGGCGGCTAATGCCGACTAGGTCAGAACGTTATGGCTTCGTTGTTTAAACTTTCGGTTTGATTGTGGTAGTCCTTATATAATTCCAGCACATATGTATACAAGACGCTTAGGTCCTGCATATCCGATCATTTGTTTGACACATTTTGAGTTTTGTGTATGTCGTACGTCTCTAAAAAAGCACGTTTGGTGTAATTAGATTCTATGTCCAATTTTATTACTTCTTATACCTTATCTTGTGGTTTTCCTTGTGTTCATGTGCAGTTTTACATCGGCCAGACATCTCAACTGTTAAAAAGCAGATTAGCTGGACACTGAAGCGATTGTTCCAGAAACCCTGATAGATGTATGCTAGCTAGCTACACATGTACACAAGGAAAACAACATTTGATAATATTTTATCAACCGTTTTCAATTTCGCCTCGACTTATGAATCAGCTTGTATATTTAACGTGACGAAACAATTACTTTTTTTTATTATTAATAAATAAAACGTTTTAAAACGTTTATCCAGAATTACAGTGTTTTTTTATATTTTAATGGTTTTTTTTCATATACCTTTTATTTTTCAACATTTGAATCTTCTCACAAATTATATCTATTATTTTAACTTTTTATCTGTTTATAACTTTGAATTTACGGGGTTTAGGGAATTTTGGAAGTTAGGGATTAGGGAAAAACCCCTAATATTATTTCTTGACTTTTCGATTTAGATACGTTAGTTGATATTACACGGTGGGCAAAAAAATCCGTAAAAATGTTTAGTTTACTGATATTTTGAATAATATTAAGTCAATTCAAATATTTCTTTAATAAACTTTTATATTGTGACGATAGTGTATAATCAATAACAGCAATAACGTTTCAAGTCAATCTTATGTTACTTTGTGGATGACTGGTTTGCATTTGTGATAATATCTGGTAAATTCAATGTGAATTGAAATGTGTATTGAAATGACTATACATTAGTTTGGTTTTGCTCAGTAAGAATAGTTGAGATGGTATAGCAGTTTTTACGGGAGTGGGGGGTAATTTAAATTCGACCTGGCCAAAGATAATTTTCTTACTATAAGTGAAATCAGGCCTTGAGTCACCACCGATGCCGGCGAACAACCTTTTTCGGATACCTGCCTAACGTTGACTAACTGGTGGACTGTTTTTCTGATATTGGAGTATTATATCGTGTACCGGGTGGCGATTGCTCATTCTTAGATAGTTGGTGATAAAGATAAGACGTGCATTGTAATTACTAATATTGTCCTGATATTATTATATTTCGTTCAACTTGCATACGACTATTATTTATTTAAATTACGGTCGATAACACTAGCTCCTACTTGAATCTATGTAAGAAACGTAAAGCCATACATTCTTTACTTTTATGCTGTTATTTCCATGTTGTTAGTATATGTTATCACCAGCACCAGTAGGTGTCCTCTAGTTGACTACTGAACAACAACAGTTGCTCATGTTAAATTGATAGAAGAGCAGGGTTAGATGTGGGTGTATGTATTCCGAAAACTTTGAATTGAATTTAGTTACGCGGTCCGCGAACCGCGACTTGAAACTCCAAATTGAATCTGTGGGCCGCACTGTGCAGATTGCACTGTATCTCTTAATTGCTCGGTGGCCATTACTTGAGGTGGCGGATACAGGGTAAGTTAGCGAACTCAGATAGTAATTGTAGTGGGATGATTAATGAATAGATTTCAGTGCGATGGTGAATCTTAATTAGTGTCTGATGTGGCATCATGGACAATCATGTTATTTTATTACTTCGTACAAATTCAGACCAAACTCTCGTACTATAGCAGCAAAATCGAATAAATTATAAATAAAACAAAACTTATAGTACCGAAACCCTTTTATTTAAACAATGTTGACATAACGTAGCAATTAAAACTAGTTAGAATATTATCTTCAGCCGTGCCGAAGTTACAATACCCCCACCGTAAAATACAAAAAAGCACCGATTTTGCCCATTCACGAATTTAATACAATAGAATAATAGAAAAATATTTGTAAATGACAGTGTAATTTGTTAATGAATTTGCGCATGTATTATTTCTTCAACTGCAATTCATGACAAACATAGCATAATTGTCCTTCTAGTATTCCAAGCAGTGGCGTAGCTACATATTCAGCGCCCTGGTGCAAGAAAACTCTGTGGGCTCCCTTGCTTTTCGGGTAAGGTCTGGAGTTTTTTGAACATTTAATTTAATGTATCCCACTTTCAATTCCAAATTTTCAATTTCAGATTGAACCAAACATAGAGTTTATATATACAAAATCCTTGAGAAACCTAGTTTAGGGTTTTATGTATGACAATAAAAAAACTTATAGTCAACAGCTGACTGTTTTCAATTTCTAAGAAATTAAAATCGCCCAAATATTCTTCAAATGACAAAAGTGTTTTATATAAATACCGGTATCGTATTATATGGCATTTTTCTAAAACTAGTATAAGGAACCTAGTACAGGTAGTAGCGTAGATTTAAAAACATAGTTACACTAATTTTGGCTTCCGTAAAATCCAAGGTTACATAAGCCATTTCTTAACCTTCTGAAGGACTATCTCGCATATAGTCAAGTTGTAATTGCACGCTATTGTTCTTCTTATTATTAAATATGTTGCTCAATCATGTTTTCAAATACTAGGGGCGCGGAATGGATCACCCCGCATATAAATACGTTATAGGTGCTTTTGACTATGTTCAGACGCATAACTTGAAAACGCCAACTCGTACTTAAAGGATGTGTACACATTCTACGCAGAGAATTAAAAAAAAATCCGAAAAAAATCCAAAGTTGTCCGATCAAAAAAAAAATCCAATTTGATTATCTTTGACCGTGAATAACTCGCAGCTCAAACACGATATCGATGGGAACGTTCTACACTTTATTTCGAATGCCCAATCAAAGGCATATTTAAAAGTCTTAGCTGGGTTTGAATCATTTCGAAGTGAATAGCTTTATTTGGTTAATTTCACTGGGCTAACACGCGAAAGTCTACTATCCCCGATTTTTGAGTCGGCAAGCTTGCATTTATAACTCATGGCAATAATTTGTGTGTGATGTAATGTAAATAATCATATTTTATTGTCTACAATTTCGTCTTAATTTTTCGTTTTTTGTAATTATTAATTAGAAAATTTTAAAAATTCTAATATGTATCTACAAGTTACAACCACAATATGCAAACGCAATAAAAAAAATAAAATTATCGTTAAACTAATAACATAACCTTGAAAACATTTTCACAGTTCTGGTGAAGGTTGGTTGAGATGCCATATTAATTTTCATAAAAATTATTTGGAAGAAAGTATTTCAGGAAATTGACACTTTTACCTACAACTAAAATTTTGGGATTGGCAATTTCTTTCTTATAAAATAAGTAACATTATGTGTTCCATATTTACAAGTAAATACTGAAAACCACTTACAACAACTTATAAGTTTATGAATAAAAAACACACTTACTTAGTGAAATAATAGCAGCCATATTTAGTGAAATAATAGCAGGCATTTAAACTGAACAATATAAATATATTTTGTATAAAAATATGAAGTGCGCTTGCTTAAAAAGCGAACATTTACCGAAGCTAAATGTACATGGGGTTATATATGTATAAACACAACGCACCAATCTATAAATCAAAATTATGATAATTAGAGTTTTATTTATCCATAGAGTTTAATTTAGAAATTCTGGCCAATAGAGTTTTTTACACAACAGCTTTTTTTTATTTTTCTTCCACATTTGCGCCCCTATACTCGTTTGCTCCCACTGCTCCCCGTAGCTACGCCCCTGATTCCAAGTAGTAACAATGACCGACTCAATGTAGAATCAGCGTTTAGGAGTGCGGCTCGACACCGTTACCGCTCAACACATTTCGGTGTTTTTACTTTATCATACGCAGTATGGTAAAGTATTGTAATCATGCCGAAAAAAAATTGTGATTTTAGCGGAAATAGGTCTTTTTGGGTCCCCTGAACATTTTTGACCAAGGTACAAAAAAATGTCTGTGTGTGTGTGTGTGTGTGTGTGTGTATGTGTGTGTGTGTGTGTGTGTGTGCGTATGTGTGTACTCGATTTTTGTGGAGACGATTCCGGAGAAACTACTAAAGGTATCGGGACGAAAGTTCATATTTGGAAGTTTTATGACCAAACTTAGAGCTGAAAAGCTTTTGGTTCAAAAGGGTCCAAAGGAACTGGTAGTTTATTCTAAGCCTTTTTCAAGGATTTTAGAAATGAGCCGCCATTTCTGTAATTTCGTCAAAATAATTAAATAATAAATTAAAGCAGTGGAAATTTTGAATAATTTATGCCTATGACATTTTTTGGTAAAATTAATAGTTTAGCTGCAAGAGCAAATTCTATTTGATCGAGATCGGTCGCATCTGCATTGATATGCTACATAGTAGCCAGGATTTTGACAAATATTTTTTTGTGCTGTCACCACAGAAATGTCTATGGCTGTCACCACGCTGTCACACTCGGAGAACCATCGACTATAAATCTGTCAGAATTTGAATTAGCTTTTTAAACTTGACATTTCGTAGAAGTGGTATCAACCTAACATTTTCTATACCGAAATATAATCATTTTTGATTTTTTTTAAATACGTATTTCTCAAAAAGCAATACAAAAAACGTTGATGTCACTCCTGCCGAAAACTACATAGCGCGACTCGCTCACATGCGACGACGACGCTCCGCCATCGGTGACGCGCCGCATCACCGATCGTTGTGCTATTCCTTACTTTCGGCACTTGTGAGATAAACAACTATTATTCTGATGACAGTAGGTAGTGTCAAATGCTGATGCTTTGACAATACCTTCGATTGATACTATTGACTATCAAAATATCTGTCAAATGCTGGCTAACTAGTTTAATTTTAATGCAGACACGATTTATCTCAGTCAAATAGATTCTCATGCAGCTAAACTATTAATTTTACATATTGTATGATAAAGTCATGTGCCTGGCCACATCAGATTTTTATTCTAATAGATACATATCTTATATTACAAAAACTTATAATTGTTTAGAACCGCTGTGATAGTTTTTAGGATACTTTTTATGTAGAAACGCAAATACTTTCAAATAAAAATCGGTATTAAAGCTGTATACTCATTCCTTCTACGTACAAAATTATTTTTGTATTCAAATTGGTATTAAATGATCTCATAACAAAAGAAAGCAATTTTTTTATAACTGATTTTCTCAACAATTAACAGCCCACCAGAATTTGTGTTTTCCGATTCGGATTCTACGAAAAAAAGCATATCAAAAGTAGTGGTCACTAGCTAGATTTTGTTTATTGTTGGCTAGTAGTAGTCATTTAGGTTAGATTATTGCATTTTTGATAAAATGGGAACATGGCAGTATTGATTTTTTTTATTTTTAAGTTATAAACTTTGGCTTGCCAATTTATTGCAGTACCTGGAATAAATGAAACCTGTATCATTTTTAGTTTTTTTTTAATAAACTTATTCTCAATTTTAACCCCTTCAGTTAATATTTATTGATCGATCTCAAATTCCACAGGGTAGTATGGAAGTATTGATGTAAAAGAGCAAATGCACAGGGCCTTGCATAAAAAATTAAAAGTTAAAAAATGAGGTTCACCAATATTAATAATATAGAATATACATTTAATATATAAAAAAATCGCGTTTTTATAGTTTTCACTATTCAGAAGAATAATGCGACGTAATAGAACTTGATAGGTATGCTCAATGATGATATGAAAACCTGACCTTGTAACTGTTCCTGACATGATGTGAAAATCATGTAAAAGCTTTGTAAAGTGTAGGAGCTGACTACTTATAGTTTTGCTTCCGCATTTGAGAGAGTGAAGAGCGAGTGAAAAAGCAGAAAATTATAATTATATTATATATTACAAATATACATCAAATATATAATTATAAATTATATATGGCCTTTTTGTCAAATGCGAGAATATGTGACCATAAAAAGCAGTGTCACTGTTGTTTTTGTTTTTCTTTAGAAAATCGTGTAAACTGGTGAAAACTTTTGGTAGGTATTCCTATTCATATTTTTTTTGTAATTTGGATTTTGTATTCCTATACAGACGAGTTTTAAAAAGCTTTTGACTATTTTGTGCTTACTGAATATTTTATAGTTGTTTTACTTATGGTAGCAAGTGTACAAACGCAGCGCCACACCACTGTGAACTTTCTAAAGAAAAGCATCACTTTCACTCCATCTCTTTCTAACCGAATTTCGAGGCCAATTATTAATATCCCCATCAGAAGCTGATTTATTAGAAGCACATTCCCGCTGAAATACAATTTTGCTTTCCACGCAACGGCAGCATAACACAACGGCGACCTTCTGGGGAGTTTACCCAAAAAATGCGGGTGGATATTTTTCACCCCCCGTTTGTTGTCGACGGGCCCTCTGCAGGCGCTCGGTGTTTTTTCTTCCAATTCGATACCGAGATTTATGTTTCCGAAGGAGCGCAACATTCATTAGTGACAGCGGATTCGCCGCCACGCCACACGCCGAACCGCCTCCTACCCTGTCAGAAAATCCGATGTCGGCGCTAAATTTATAGCTTAATTTATATATTTAATTCTGAGCGGGAAAATATATGCTGCTGCAACAATTTTATTAAATATGTTGTTGTTAAGGCCGTCATGTCCGCGGATTAGGGTGGATTTTCTTTCTGGAAGTCGTAAATTTTCAAACGAAAAATTTAGAAAACAACCTTTTGTGCGGAGTAATTTTAAGTTACCTTATATTGTTGAATGATAGATCGCAAAATAATTCATTCAACAAATTCCAGCGCATCCGCCATTTATATAAAACTTGGAAAATGCCCGATTTTGAATAGATATGTGCAGGAAACAAAAATGAACATAGTCATGGAAACTTTAGAAATTGTAAAATATAATAATTATAAATTCACAAAAAGTGCCAAAATTATATTTGGCATGTAGGCTTCAACAAAACACGAAAATCATACTGAATAAGAAATGTTTGATGTCGTATCCATATTCCGCACAAATAAATTACAGTGAATGCTTTTATTCCAACAACTTATCACTCTGGTTGGCGTGAGTTAGACTTGCATACCCTGCTTTCAGAGTAAAGGTTCTTCTGTGTCTCAAACAAACATGCATTTTTGTACTCATTATACTACATTTGCCTTATGAAGCTAGTTGGTTGCATAATAGTAAAACTAAGTATTCCTGCTTTTGAAGTCATAAGAGATTCTAGCAAAAATTAGACAAAACTACAGAAAAAAGTTGAATACAAATGTACGAACGACCAAGAACGACCAAGACAAATAAACAAATCGAAACTGCCATATCCAAACTGTAGACGAAGCAGTTTCTCACTTCCTTAAGAAACAACACTGCTCCAGGTTTCGACAAATTGACAACTCAAAAAATGAAGGAAAACAGAAGAACACTATCACCCGTATTAGTGAAGCTGACGAACAAGATACTAGACGAATGGACATATCCAGAGTAGTTGAAAAACACATTCATAAAACCCATTTATAAATCAGGAGAAAACCAAAACCGGAAAATTACCGCCAGATAGCACTGCTGTCAACACTAAATAAAATCCTTGAAAATACACTACAAAGAAGACTAATCGAAGACCTGGATAGAAACAAGATAAAAGCTGCTCAACAATACGCATATCAACGAAACTCGAGCACCACAGCTGCTGCTTATGACTTGATAAACGAAGTCAAATCTAGCCTAGACGATGGAAGCATAGTGCTGGGTCTCTTTATTGATTTAAAAAAGCCTTCGAGACGATATCAAAGGAAATAATATTAGAAAAACTACAAGCAATAGGAATACGAACAAAAAACCAAAACCTAATAGCGACTTATCTCTCCAAGAGAAGGCAAAAAGCGGAAGTAAATAAAACACAGAGCGAACCCAGCGCCACCAAGTCATATGGAATGCCACAAGGCGGAAACATACCCCCGATACTTTATATCATCTACACGAATGACTTAACCGAGCTAAGACTACACGCAACACTTTACATATATGCTGATGACACTTGCTTTTTATACTCCGCAAAAGCACAGAAGAGCTACAACAATACATCACGGAAAAAGTAACAAATTTCGTTCTTCAACAACTTACTGACAATAAATCCGAAAAAGACGAAAACTTAATACTCAACAACAAAAAGGTAAACAAACATCAATAAAATGATAAGCGGAGAAAAAATAACTCAAGTGAAAAAAGTAACCTACTTAGACCTCATAATTCAGGAAAATCTAAAATGGACTGGACATATAAAGAAGACAACTAACAAAAACGCAAAAACATTAGCCATCCTGACTAAAATAAGAAAATTCATTCCGGAGTCAAACAGAAAGATGCTCTACCATGCACTTTTTACATTACAAAACTACTACATAATCCATACATGGGGAGATACGACAGTAAAACACATAAAACAAGTACAAGTCCAACAAAATAAAGTTCTAAAAACTTTTTACAACTTAGAGAGACTGAAGCCCACAAAAGATGTATAAAAACTCACAGAAGAACTCGACATTAGACAAATGATAACTCTTAACAACTTAACTCTGATACACAAAATAAGCCAGGTCGCACGGTGAAAACAAATATAAGAATAGAAACAAACAACGAATACCATGATTATGGCACAATAACTTGGACACACATTCGAACAAAAAAGTATAGAAGACAGCAACTCAAGCAGACCCTTCTCACAGACACTATACATAAGTGCAACCGATTACCTGACTATACAAAGAATTTATCCGATAACACGTTCAAAGTAAAAATAAAAAGTTTGCTCAGAAACGGCAAACTATAGAATACCCTACCACTTTTACGTTTCCAAATTAAGTATCCAACCTGCACCCTCAATACCGTTAACATGAGGAAGGAAGGCCCGACCCCGAGGTGAGAACAGAGGGAAGAAACATTGAGGCAGAATGTAAAATATTTTACCATATTTTGTTGTATATGTTTATATATTTGTTGCATCAATAAATGTATTAAATCAAATAGGGCTACGTTTTGTTCATTCAACTATTCTATTCCTCATTAATAAGTATTTTACGCAGAAAGTATTGTGCTTGATTTAATGTAACCCAATTAGACTTAGACACATTTGGGGCAGATGTGGTTTATGTATTTCAACAAGGAATTTTTTACGACTACAATGAAAGTTTGAGTTGATTATCTTATTACAATCACATCTGTGAAGTCAGACATCTGTCTGACATCTATAGTTGATATTGCGGCGATAACTGAAGGCTGCAACTGGCGTCTAGACAATCTTCTTAAATAAATAAAATGGCGCACTTGTTTGCATAATATTAAAAATGTGTTTAAGAATATTATTAAATATTATTTGGAGAACTTAGTTTTATAGTAAATTTCTAGAAAAACGAATTAATGAGGTTATTATAGGTTAATAATTTGTCATTTGTAATGAGGTTATTATTCATTTGTCCAAATGTAAATATTATAAGCGCTTTTGGTTGTGTTTTACATAACAATATACAAGTTAATAATCAATAATAAACAATATACAAGTTTATAATCAATAATAAAGTATATAGGTTAATATGTAATAATAAGTACATCAACATCAAATATACAGATCACCTCTCGCCTCTCGATGTCAGTTGAAAAAATTGGCGGATTTGCATGAGACTTTGTTGACCGTGATTTTGAAAATTGCTGATTCCAAATCTAATGACTTCATGATTCATGATTATATAAATTATAATCAAATCTAGCAACCAAAAACTTGACAGTTTTGAAGTCATTACGCTTCAAATATCACAGGAATATCAATTCGAGTATCTATATAAAAATACGAGCCTGGGCCTTTAATAGCAATTTTAGTTTTGCAGTGTAGGCTCATGTTGTGATTTGTCAGTACAGAATATCGAATGTCATTAACTATTTTCAGACATATTGTTTTAAAGAAAATGATATCCGCAAATTACAACTTTTACATTGTGAATGAATCAAAAACTATACATTTTTGAATACCTACTACATTTTAAGTAGAAACAAAAGCAATCATATTCAACTATAGTCTCTATAATATTGACATTTGTTTCTGGTGCATCCTGTATATATGTCTATATTTCTCTATTTTATCCTGGGTCTACTCTAGTATGCAGCGGATAGCTACTTTGACCCATTTACCCTGCCAGGCGAATATTTCAAGTAGCCTCATTGTCCCAGGAGTCTCGCGTCAGCCCATGGATTGCTTCCAGCTAAATCTGGCCAGTACTACACTCGGAGGTATTAAAAGATTAAGGAGACCGCCGTATCTTTGATATTAGAAACATTACGAGAAGGGCAGTTTGATTCCCATTGGAAAATAAAACAGCTCGAACTCGAAGTAATAAGAGAAAAGTAGATTTCAGCCAGATATTTCTATTGTGTAGTTGCAGTTGTACCCAGCCTTGAATGTTATACAGCTTTTTGTTGGATCTTTCATCATTTTCCTAATTAGGAAAATGTAAAACTCATGGGCTACTGTTTGTATAAATTAATGAAAATCTGTGTGAATTAGGTAACTGACACAAAGAGAAGAAAATCGTTTGTGGTGAGAAAATAAATGCACAAGTTTATTTCTTTTTAATTTCGTATTTTACTTTAATGTACAGCGATGACACGGCGGACTTAGATTTTGTGATTAGAAAGTTGATTAAAAAAAGAAGGAATTTCCAGAAAATCTGGAATTAAAAGTAACATCAACAGTAGGTATTTCTAAGGTCAGTGATGACATATTTCTCTACAGATCATTGTTCAGAGGAAGTTTAGTAATTCTGCCGGATAAACACATATGATCGACGACATTCCTACTCCATAATATAGAAAAAGGACAACTCAATCGAAAAATTTACTCGCCATGTTTAATGATAGGTAAAACGTACGTGGCGTTAAAAGCTTGCATCAATTGGTTTTGTTACGAGTTTTATACCTTTAATATAACTTATGCTCTAAATAAATGTTTTTCCGGCCCCCTACAAAACAATTTTCTGTCAACTAAACACCTTTGAACGTCCTTGCGATCATAGATAATCATTTCATTTGGGTTGTTGAAGTCGTACGCGGTTGGCATATTGTCCATGGGCATATCTAGGCCTTTCGCACAGATAATGTTGCGGATCTTCGGTTGACCATTAAGATTTCCTGATTTAGGTTTCTCAGACTGTTTTATCCCAAGGGCACGTATAGCTCCCTCATTTTTCACATGTAGGTGCAGTGCACTGCATCATGGTGTGACATTAAGTAAGGCCTTCATAGCTGGAGTGGGGCATGTTCTCAGGGCCCCTGTGCAGCCTAAGCATTTATGTCCCGGATAGAATTCTTAACAGACTTTTATATCAGTAACAAATCACTCAGATCAAAAAATCGTCCGATAACTGACGCCATCTAGGATCAATTATTGCCAAACTGGTGAATCGGGGATAAGTTTTGAAAACTGGCGTTATAGAAACGTAAAATGGCCTTCAGTCGTACTGGTTTTGTCAACAAAAATGCCCACATGTTATAAGATTTTTCTTTGAGAGATTTAGGGTTACCTTTTCATGAACTTGTCTATGACCAATTCGCACGTTTTCGGCTGTATGTCCTCGGTAACTTCACAAATTCCATCTTTAAGATCTTGAGTCGATTGTGGAGCATTGGCATAGACCTTATCTTTCACGTGGTTCCAAAGAAAAAAGTCTAAAGGTGTTAAGTCACAAGATCTCGATGGCCAATTTTGATCACTTCTTCCAGAGATAACGCGGCCAGAGATTTTTTCTTGCAAAATTGCGATTGTTTCGTTGCTTGTGTGGCACGTAGCGCCGTCTTGCTGAAAATAAACGTCGTCCACATCAATATCTTCCAATTCCCGCCATAAAAATCATTAATCATAGTTCAGTAGCGCAATCAATTCACCGTAACAGTTGCACCACCCTCATTTTCGAAAAAGTAAGTTCCAGTCACACCGCTAGCCCAAAAACCGCACCAAACAGTGACACGTTGAGGATGGAGAGGCTTTTCAACAATCATTCTTGGATTTTATGAGCCACAAATGCGACAATTCTGCCTATTAACGTAGCCTCCGAGGTGAAAATGGGCCTTATCACTGAAGATGATTTTTCGATGAAACTCCGGATCATTTTGATGCATTTGATAGACCCAATCAGCGAAGATACGACGTTTATGGTGATCGACCGGCGGCGGCGTGAGTTCTTGTGTTAACTGAACTTTAAAAGCCTTAAGACCTAAGTCTCTATGCAAAATACGGTGTAATGTCGTTTGTGGAATGTCTAATTCCAATGATATACGTGACGAGGAATCGACAAACGTGGCTTTTTTTCAACACTACGGGTTACAGCACCAATATTATCAGTTGTTCTTGAACAACGCACACGATTTCGATTCTTCACATCACTAACTTGTCCGAACAGCTCAAAATTTTCCACCAGTTTCGAGTATTGCCGGCCGAGAAGGTGCTTCACGACGACCAAAAAGTGCTTTAGTTTTTCGAACTGTTATTGCAAAATGTTCACCATTTTTGTAGTGAATTTTAGTAATTTCAATGTTGTTGAAGCGTGTGTCGTACCAGTTTTAGTAATGGCGTAGTTTTTACTTGTCAAATATCAAAAGATGACAGGTTCAAAATTGACAGCTGTCCAAAAAGCAGGCTTATCAAAATGAAACCTCTTATTGGAAAACCCTGTATATCCAACTATGCTTGTGTTGTGATATGGCTGGTTTTATATATCAGCAGATTGTTGGCACATCTTTCTCAACTGTTTTATCCCGACATTTTGTCTTTGACTAAGATGGGGTATTATCTTTATTGATGTGTGGATCATTTTATTTTAGTTCTTCTACTGCCATATCGATACCAACAAGGGTTTTAAGTCATCTATTCCTCATTTCTTAAAAAGTTTTTGTTAGAGATAAATAGGACAGGCCTATTATTGATACGCACTGTATGCATGTCTGTAATGACTCACGTTGTCCCAGGTACCGGTCATACCCGATCGGACATCAGTGGTTAATCATGAGCCTTGCTGAACGCAGTGTTTATTGCTTTATAGTTATAAGTTATAGTTAACACTTATAACTAATTGTGTACATCTAACAGTTTTATTCGAGAAAATTTCGACGATTTCGATATTTTGTATTCGATGATCGGAATTTACCGACTTGTTTTACCGACAATACAAGCCCACCATTTCCTTTTCATTTAGCAAGTGGCTCCACCCTCTAACATACACCGGGGAGCTGTACAGTGTACACGTAACATTTAACTGCTGTAGTAGGTAGGTACTACACAGGTATAGTTTTCGGTTAATGTCCTCACGTAACGGCTCCGACAAAATAAATAAAGTGAACGTCACCCCCCTTGGGGCTTACTGTCCTCGGTCTCACGAAATCCTATAAAACCGCGCGACGTTAAGACGGCGACGGTGCGGGACAGAACCGGGTTACCACAACGCCGGGAATGCCTCCCTCTGACGTGGGTATTAATAAAAATAAAAATTACGCGTCGAGATGGGCGATACGACATTAAGACTCGGCTGCAGAACGGTAGGTCCGGGGGTTCCCTTGGGCTTGTACATCTTTCCGAGGCATCTCCGCCCTAATGTCCTATGTCATGGAGACTGCATGAAATGATAGCCGACTGATTTGGAAAAAGGTGAAATTATCTACTTATTTTATGATGTTTGAAATGTTGGGTTTATGGGGCTGTATTACGAAAATCTATTCTGCGTTTACATCAGACAGATATATAGTCTGTGTCCATATGGACCTACAAAACGAGGCAACTTTTGGTATAACTCGGGCGCACTAGTTCGAGCGCAGTGGAGCAACTTTTCACGAGTGTAGGGCATGCGAGTGCGATCCCAACAGGACACGCATTAAAGCTATACCAAAAATCATGTTAAAAACTTTTTGAATGGATACGTTGTCGAATTATGAATTTTGTCTTCTTTTTCGGCCGTAGTATCAATATTTGATGTGTATCTTGACTTAGGAACGTCCAATGTGGTCACTCGGCACATCAAATTAACGCTAATCGTATCACCAACAAATATTACTCACATAGTTTTTCAATCGCTTCAGTAGTTTCAAGGCAGTTGACCACAACATGAAAAAATTGTGGCCTAAATGAAAATAAAACATTTGCTCTATCACCGGTGAAAAGTAGAAATCGTGGAAATATGGTCAGATTCTTATTTTTTACATAGTGTATACACTTTTACGAAGACAACAATGAATTTACGATAAAAATCTATGGCAAAATGCCGAACTTATGAGCAATTATGATTGGTAGGTACCAAACTACCAAAAATCCACTTTTTCTCTATGTATCAGTTTGATTAATTTAGTTTATTTTTATTGTATGTTTGCAATATATAATGACATTAGAAGTGATTCTGGCTCCTGCTTCGCCTTCTGTCCTTGTCGTTACATGTTTCTCTTATGAGGAACCAGATATAATCCCCCATCATTCTATCATTCCAAAATCCCTGGTAGTGCCTCTCAATGGTCTTCATCTCCTGGTGGAACCTCTCACCATGCTTCTCACTAACATCGCCAAGATTCTCGGAAAAAAATCCAGGTGCGAATGTAAAAAAAGAATTTTCAGAGACATGTTGACGCCTGTTGGACAATAAAGAAAATTAAAGGCATATAACAGAAAATGAATAGAATAACAGTATTCTGTAATTATTTCTGCATATTTCTGGAGCAAATCTTCTCAACAATAGTCTGGAAGTTCGGGCTTTTATTGTTTCCAAGGAGATCAGAAACAATTTGCTTAAAAGAATTCGAGGCTGCGGCCTCATCCAATGACAAATATGTTTGGCATTTTTCATCTTACAACAGCTTTATTTGTGGACCGTCAAAACCCCCTTCCTTGACTTTCACAAAAGAAAGTGTTTTAAATAAGGTTCCCAAATAAGCAAACACTTGGTCTTCTTTATTCAATGCTTTGACTAATTTTTTGAAGAGTCCAAGTTTAATATGTGGTGGCGGAAGAATGATGTTTTCTTTTTTGATGAGTTGGACATATTTAATGTTGTCTTCGCCCACTGCGTTTGTTTTTTCTCTCCGGCCATTGTTTTCTCTTATAATGATGTTCTCGATCATGGTGTTCTCGATCATCTGTCCCACAACCATAGCAAACAACAATATTTTGTGTAGCCACCTTGCATTCCAAATAACATTCCCACCAGTTTCAAATCGGCATAAACTTTCCAGTCGTGTTCTTCATAGTTTATCAAGGTTAACAATTTGACCATAGTCTCGTAAGATTCCTTAGTTTTCACTGCATGAGCGATGTAAATCGATGGTTTCTCGTTTCCGTTATGCTAAATTACTGCTTTCAAACTTTCTTTACTGCCGTCAATGAATAGCCGCCACTCGGTTGCATTCTAAGGCTGTCCAAGCTGCTCGAACAGACAAGGAATGTCCTTGCAAAAGCATTTCTTATCTTCTGTCGTATAATGCATGGCGTAAGGCTTGGGTTGCGACACAACCCAATCTACACAACTGTTAAACACTGAAGTAAACAGTACAGGGAAATACAACGATTTGCAATACAAAAAGTTGTTCTGTAGAAATGACATGCGCATCTTGGCACAAATCACGTGATGTACTCGTCATCCGAAGGTAACGGGCCTCTACCATGCATTCAACGGCTCTAAATAAAGAAAAATACAAAATAGAAGAAAAGCTGAATTTTGGTAATTTCGTAGACATCAATCATAACTGCTCATAGCTTATTTTTCCATAGATTTTCATCGTAACTACCTTGTCCTCTTCGGAAAAGTACAAAAGTTCAAGTCTATGTAAAAAATAAGAAACTGACCCTATTTTCACGATTTCTACATTTACCCGGCGATTAAGTAACTGTTCGATTTTCATTTGTGCCAATTATTTTCCAAATTGTTTCCCATTGCACAGAAACTACTGGAGCGATTGGAAAACAATATGAATAACTTTTATTGGTGATGCAATTGGATTTAATTTGATGTGCAGAGCGACCAGACAGGATGTTCCAAACTCGAGATTTGCGCGAATTAGTCAAACTAGCACAGAAAAAAATATATATATTTGGTCAAAAATCATATCTCGAAAACGTATCCATTCAAATTGTTTTTAATGCAATTTTTGAGTTTACCGGACTAAGGTATCTAAGAAAAAAATAGTGGCACCTAATGTACATTTTCTTGTTTTAATTTTGTTGACTAGTGTTACCTGTTATACCCTACTGAAAACGCGTTTTTAAATGATGGTGTTATTTATTTATTATTACTAAAATTATTTATTATTGAATTGAAATTTGATGAACATTTCAATGTTCAAATTCTTAGATGTATGTACATATAAGGAGTTTAAAAATACTGATAAAATTATTTTCTTAGACTTTCTAGTAGATTTTTTTTTATATACAGGTACAAATAAAGTACTATAACTACAAATTCATACCAAACTGTTAAGTTTTACACAATTCTACAAGGACCATATTTCTGCTGTCGCGCGTGGATATCTTTTCGTAGACCACAGCAGATTTAGCTTTAGATGGAATGTTGTCTGTGTTGATCTTCGCCTAGATCCCAGATGCCTTATGTGTTTCTATGAAAATACTTCTTGTTCTGGAATTAATTATGATTTCCCTCTGCACTACCCCTATCTTTTTTGTTGTGTATTTGGCGATTTTAACGTAACTAACTAGTGGGGTTCTATAGATTGTTAATTTTTTTATAGTTATTGTTTTTTATTGAATATTATTGTTTCCTTTATACGGAGGAACCACCATAATGTAATTTTGTCCTTGATAGTCTTAAGCGTCTTTGCCCATGTACCTCTGTTCAGGGGTAGTTTTTCTAAGTACTCTAGGAACTTTTTGGAGTATGTGCCCGCTGCGTGCACAGCTATCATTGGGTACTATGCAGTGCTGCCAGATTGTAAATCAAGAAGTACCGTGTTTTGACAGCAAACATTACTGTAACGTTCAATTATTTTTGTCTCATGGCTTCATCGACATTTTTTAATGGCACCCGCATCATTTCCATGCTGATATTGCTAGATCTCCAATAGTGGTAATGTTAACATACAAGTGTTATGGACTTACACAAGAAAATGTTTGAGAAAAAAGGCAGTTGAAGGTGAAAATTAGGGTAACATTGTTGGTGAAGGAGGAGCGATTAGTCGTTTTCGATTGATCTTTTTTTGCAGTGAATGCAACTTAAAGTGCAGACCAACACAGGTTACTGCATTTTTGTGGATATTTTATTGGTACTTTTTAATTTTTTTGTATAAGAAACCGTGTTGTCACTGGGAATTTTGTCTACTTTCTTTTATTATTTTGAGCAGTGTATGTTTTTTTTTTAGTTTTAATAGTATTAATTTTTCTTTCAGAAATAAGTATCTGCAATCCAGTGTAGAGAGAAACTGAAGATTCCTTGATCCGCTTGGTGGCACAGCATTGCAATTCGCAATCGCCATTAAGAACTAGGTACCCAGGCGGGAGGCCACAATTCAGGGCTCTAATGCGTTCGCGTCTCCTTTTATTCGGTTCCCGTCCGGTACAGTCGGCGGTGTCCCGTTCTTTTCCTCACTTGGTTACACCCCTCTAATTCGATAGGAAACTTTCCAGACGGACAAGAAGAGGTACTGTGCAGCTGCCGGTCCCACTGTACAAAACCTTACACTCGCGGCGCGACTGCCCGCCTCGAACTTTATTGTTCGGAAAAATTCGTAATTTAGGATCTGAGAAACATGGGCGCACTCACCTGGTGTCGCCCTCTTCCGATTGGAGCGCGCAAATGCCTCCCGAGGGTACAATTCTAGCTAAAGATAACCAGGAAGTAACATATACATTTAGTTCGTAGATGTGTTTTCAATATTTTTTGGTTCTGGTTTTGGTTCTGGTTTTGGTTCTGTTAATAAATTGCAACCTCGGTCAATATTGGGCCTTCAGAATAAACACATCCTTGATCCATGGGCGTCAGCACGGAATTACAAGGATTTTGTAAGAAGTGGAGTTGATCGGAGTAGATACTTTTTTTTAACAGAATGTTAAATAAAATTACAAAGTTACTTGGCGAAACCACGTTTAATTGTATGAAAACGGTAAATTTGGATTAAAGACTCGCAGTTGTATGCGCACCAAAATTTCCCATCCAAAGATGTCTTATAAAATGTTAAAAAGCACAAAAGTTGACTTTTGTCTGTGACATTTAAAAATGAAAAGCAAAAATATTTGTGTTCCTAAATTTTGCATGATATTTTCAGACGAATACAGTTTGTTCTGCAAGAAGTTTTCCCTTTGATCTAGCACAAAAAAGGTAAACTATAGTCTAGTTAGGATCGAAAATTGATGCCATAGAGATACCCTTTCCTGAAATGGTTAGCTAGAAAATAACATTTTTAATATGACGTCAGCCACTATGGCTAACTAAAATGAGCGAGTAACGGTAAATCTAAAGTAAGTTTTTGTTTAGTTTTTCAAGAACTAAGGCTGGGGTCACAATACAAGCGGCATCGCAGCGGGAGCGACAGCGGAGGGGCATGCTATAAGTCAGACGAATACACGAAAATATTTAAGGAAATATTTGTCTACGTTGTAGGCACACTTAATAATATTATTTGGAGATGTATTATTATTGTAAACTATCTGATCTTCCTACATCAATGTATGTTGTTATTTCCTTTCGACACAATTAATGTATGACAGCATGAGAGTTATAAATCTTACTGCCTATCCTTAAGACTTGATTATAGCGGACGAATTTGATACCTAAGAATCTAGTGCCAGACAATTTCTGATTTTTATTTGAGAAAGGATACTTATCATTAATAAGAAATCAATACAGATCGAATTACAACCCATTTATTTAATGTTTCAATAGTCCAGTTATATGTATACATTTGGAAATGCAAATGAACCCAGAAGGCTAAATTTTTGATATGACGTAGGGGGGGGGGGGGCTAGAAAAGCTTAACTTCAAATTGTCGACCAAGATTTCCTATGTGCATTTTCCGCCATCTTGAAAAAGGGTTAAATTAAGTTTTTTTTTACAATAACTCGGTTCGCCGTTGATATACGATAATTCTCAATGAATACTTTTTTGTTGCCTTCATTCGATCTACAATTAAGGTCTTTTACATTTTTTACCTACCGTTCATCGCTATTGCGATATAGATCGAAGAAGTCAAAATTTAAGACTGTTGAAGATCTTTGCTATTTTGTAGGTCTTCAAAATTTTGTAAAAAAATATTGCCTCCATCAGAAAGATAGAAAATACTAGATATTAATATCACATAATGTGTGTAATGTGTGTGTTCTGCATGAAAGAATCTCATGTACCAACGATAACCATATTATTTAATTTTGCCATTATTTTCCGTCATATTAACTTAATAGAATCGGTAAGTGTAGATATATTATATCATTCATCTGGCGGGGGACTTACGTAAAATATATTCTTGGCTCAATATTAATAAGCTTAGTCTTAACTATGATAAATCAACCCCATAACTTTTTCAATTTATCGAAACACACAACCTCAATTTGACAATATTGTTATCCATTCTAATTCTTGTGCAGGCTTTAATTGCATCTGCGAGCAGGTTATAGAAAGAACTTCGGGTGTAAAATATCTGGACATTTTTCCGTTTAAAATCCTCAAGATATTTTATTTTGGGCTGGTACAGTCTATAATAAACTACAGCATTTTAAGTTGGGGAGGTGCAGCTGCAGATCATATGAGTAAACTGTGTGTTCTTCAGAAACTTATTCTTAAAATAATACTATTTATGCCACGATTGTACTCGTCAAATCAACTTGTCTTGGGCGCCGATGTCTTTTCTATAGATAAACTGTATATCGCGTAGATTGCCAGAATGCTGGTGCGTGATGCGTCGCTGGTGGAGACTCCAGGGCATACCTATGGAACTAGGGCTCGAATTCAGGGTAGAGCTATACCCATGAAATGCCAAAAGCCAATTTCTCAACGTTTTTATTTATGGCATGTTATAGAGTGCACAATTGTTTGTTGAAATGCATTGCGGTTTTCGGTCTGACAATGACGGTGGGTAATGCGTCGGGCTTAGCAAGGCGTTGGTTGTCATCAATAACGGGGGAGGCGGTAGTTCAACTTTTCAATAGAATGGACTGAGCAAATTGTTTTTAGTTTGGGGTGTTTTGTTGTCGGATGAGTATTTTTGTTTGCTTGTCTTTTTTTTTTTCATTTGTGTGTTTGTGCGGGGCGTTTGATTGTTTGTTTGCCCTTGGAGCATGACTGCCACTTCTTAAGAAATTATATTCTTTATTTAGTCACATGCAAAACTTACGTAAGTTTTGTGTGGTGTAACCTCTGCCAAGGAGTTGTTCTGTTATTTAGTGTAATTATCATCTGCAATAGTTTTTACTTCTTTGGTAGATGGCGGATCTTTGTTGCCTATTTAATAATAAATAATTATATTTGTATTTTGTTTTGCATAAAATAAAGATTTTTTTATTGATTGATTGATTTGATCTGTAAAATTGGTGAAATGCAGAAATACAATTCCTCAAAAATTAATTATTAAAATTAAAATCATTCATGTAGAATTAGGACATCTACTATTCCATTCTTATTCTTGTTAGTCCTTATTCCGCAGTTCAGCGCTGAACATCTGCATACGCCGTCGTATTTCAATCGCAAATTTCCCGTAATACCCACCAATGACAACTCGGATAGCTTCCATCCTCAAGATGCACACCAGACCCGCATTCACAGCATCGTCTCCATACTTCAATTGGCAAAGTACATACAGCGCCGGCACCACCGACACGGCCGGCCCGTCCATGAATCAAGGGAATCGCGTCGCCTGCTGCGGTGTGTGTATGTCGCCCGGGGAAACTCGAAATGAAATTACCATTCTGGCCGTCGTCGTTTTCCGTTCTCTACGTTCGGATTATCAAATTACCAGTTTGCATTTTGCATGAGGAAGAGGAGAACCGCCGTTGTCGTTAAACCGCCATGGATGCCTGCATATAATTCATGCGGGACGCGTGCCTCCACATCCGGTCGACTGTGACGCACCGGCGTCATCTTGTGTACACCCGTCGACTACTCGGCGACTGCACTGAAATGAACCCTCCGTGAACATGAACCGGAGGAGGCGATGCGGATGGTAGTTTGGGACGCATCCACGTCACCAGTGACAGTCGTACGCTGGGTATTGTTTGCCCGCCTATGTGTGCACGGCAAATTGATGAATATGGATTATACTCGCAGCTAAGTGAATGTGCATACTGATATGGGAAGGATCTGTTTGCCAGTGACTAGTACGGAGCATTTCATGGGTGTAATTGGTGAGGAAAACGAAAACCAAATGTAAAGAGTGACTATTTACTAAATTAGACCTATCCAAAGAACAGGAATGAAAAATTGAAAACTATGTATTGCACACTGATAGATCTACATGTGGTGAATTACTATGAAAAGTTAAAGGATACAATTTCAAACCCCTTTTTAAACCATTACATAACATTTCAGGGTGGTACATATACATGGACGATATCTAATCAAACCTTAACCAAATGTATCAACAACCTGTCTCCCAACTTAAGCTTTACAACCGCAGTGGATAAAGACAACTATTTCTTTGAAATCGGGAAATTCCCTGTGGCAATCACCTTCTTGTTTTAATGACTTTCTACGGATCAGCGTTTATTCAGTTCCCTTCAAAAATTGCTGAATCACTAGTACAAAATTAGCTGTACGAGTACTTGGAGAGCAAAGGAGTCATGTCTACCATGCAATCTGGTTTCCGGAAGACGCACAGTACTGGATCAGCCCTGCTGGCTGTCCTGGATAAAATTGCGATTTATGTTTCTTCTGGCCATGTCAACGGCATTCGACGGCATATGCTTCGATTGTATTTTCGCCAAACTTCAATATTGTGGAGTTGATGGTGTGGTTTTGAGCTGGTTACTGTGTCACTTGCTGGCGTTCCTCCAGGATCACTGCTTTGTCTATTGCTGTTCTACATCTTACTGCCGATGTGCCGACTGCTTTTTGGCACTGTATTTCCCACTAGGCAGTGAACGACAGACTGGTCTCCATTAATGAAGACTTGGGGGTTGTCTACGGCTGGGCAGCAAGCAATTCACTGGCGCTGAATCCTACAAAGTATCAGGTACTGTTTGTTTGAAACAAGGAGAACGTCGAAACCGTGAGGTTAGCTGGAGTGGAGCTGGGATTGGATGCTGCTCGTCTTCCGGTGTCAATAAAAAAAAAATCTTTTAATTGTCTTTGACAGTGGCCTTACCGTTGATGGACACGTAGATAAGCTTTGTCAGCCTGCGCATGCCAAACTGAAGCTATTGCATCAATTTAATTCGGTTTTATGGTGTGATACTAAGCTTATGGTTGCAGATTGGTTGGTGCTATCTGCCGTAGGTTATGGTTTTCTCTCCCAGGTTTAGAAGAAACATCTTCAAGTGGGTAATGTATTTCGGGAGCACCGACAGCTTCTGGTTACTGAAAGGCAATTCACCTACTATACATAGATGGTTCGTTTAGTTGTTTAGCTTAGTTATCTTTTCTTTACCAAACTCGGCGTTGCGCATAGAATAAAACCAAATCAGGCTGCAAAAATTAAAACACATCAGTTCCACTGAAACTCATACCTTTAAGTTTTGTGCAGTTTTGTGCACGGACACTGGACACGTTAGTTAGAGGAGTACACAAAGGCAGATATTTCTAAAAACACTTTTGTCTAATTCAAGAGTTTAGTAAAATTTATGAGTTTCTTCCACTAATATCAAATTCGACAACAAAGTTAATAACAAATAGATTCCTGCATTTCTGTTGCAAAGCTGAAAATCACTAACTTATTTCTTTTGCGGTCGCTGTTTTGTAATTCGAAGAATCAAATTACAAAAGTTCAATATTGGATCCAATAGATACGTCCTACGTCAGAAATTTAAAAAAAGATTACGATCTTTACGATTTTTATATCAAATTCATAATCAGTGTTATTGCACAAATGATTAGTTTTTACGAAGTCTACGAACATATTTAGGGAAGGAATACATAAAGAAGAGATTACAAAAAGTTACATTCAAATAAATCTACGAGGTAATTATTCTGAAAAGTTGATATGTTTTGATCTTATATTCCTGGACTAATTATGGCAACTTTTAACATTCCGATAAAATATAAACAGAATACATTTGCATATACGACATTTATGTTGAACGCGGTTCGCTAGTACTATATTACTTGTGGTAATCTTTTGTAATAATGTATGTAATGTATTACAATTCTAATGTATGGCAAGGTGTACGAGTTGGCAAATATATTAATTTAGGGGCCCCAGAGAATATCTAAAATTTGCCCCGTTTACTAAAATTTACCTGACAGTTACTATCTTGAAAAAAATTCTTCAACCCTCTGAAATAGTGTCTACTCACGAATACAAAGAACCGAGTAACCCTATGTTTCTGTTCACACCCGACGTGTGCAGCAAGAATGAACATATTTAATATTTATGAACGTCACTTGGACACTCAAGATGCGACAAAAGAATTACAGATCTACATTCAATCACAAAACCTTCAGAATATATTATTATGAAAAAGTTTACATATAGGGTAGAAACTTAACATTTGCACGGAAGACGAGGCTAAACACGAAACCTGATATGGAAGGAACTAAATTAAGTATAAGTTAATTATCGGGCGTATCCGGCATCTAACAAACAAACGTAATCACCGCCGATAAACCATTTTTCGTTTTAAATAAGGTATCTTTATAATCAGTTCAAGGCTATTATTTACGTATATGCAAAGATGTACAATATGTAGCAGAATATGTTCCACCACTTTGATAAATACAAAATATTGTCAGTTTACTAGTTATGGTAGAAGAAAACGTCTTTGTGCAATTTGTAAAAAGATGAGGCGTCCCTAGAAATTTTAATGATCCTTTTTAAACATCATTCTTACTACAATTATACTCCTATAGACAAATCCTTGGGTATCTTGGGAGAACCTAATCTTAAATTTTATTTCAAATTTTGCGTATTGAATTCGATTGCATTCCACATTCATTTCTAGAAATTTTACAAATTTTAAATCAGATTTGGAGACCTTGTGAATTATAGGGTGAATTATTTAACACTGTAGAAATTAAACATTCTTCAATATGTGGGAACAAAATATGATTAACCGTGAAAGTATGCATCTATTCAAAATGAGATCTTTCCGAAAGAAACCTTGAACATTTATACATTACACCATTTATATTGGTGTACTCATTTATATTCTAAATCCTAGTATATATTGAAGATGAAACAAACTAAAGAGAAAAGCGTCGCGCGGCGCTCAACCATGAAAATTGTAGCTCCACATGCGGCCGCTAGACTCCGCCACTGATTGCGTATTTTGTAATATTTACCCCGTAGATATTAAGAAAAATACGAGATGCTTCCCTCTCTTGTTCTCTCTCGCAACTAAGAACCCGTACATCGGGAAACGCGAACAATAAGAAGACTTAACTGCCTTTGTTTGGTCCCTAGTATACGTTCGAAGCAATCAAAACGACGCGACGCGCGTACAAGAAATGGAATAATAGAAGGCCTCGCATGGAGTCCTGCGGTCCGCTCACATTTGTAAATCTCGCACACTTGAATAAGCGGAGACGGAAGAGCAAGGAACAGAAACAGAATCCTTATACCGGTACTCCCCTGGGGCCTAAACGGGGAAACCAGATCAATTTTTCAAAAAGAAACGGATGTAAAGAATCTACCTTGGATAGGAAAATAGTACTTCCAGTTTACTATTTAAAACTTCTTAGGCGGAAGTCTTTTTCAATAGAGTTAGACCGAAATATGTTAACCAACTCGCATAAAAATCTCATATACTTACAGATTGGTTAAGCGTCGGGTCGGCGCTAAACGAAAAAAAAAATCGCGAAGCCCTAAAAAACATGACATTTGGGCTGCATACTTGCAGCACTAATCTTGGCATTTTATGCCAAAGAATTGAAATTCTCATATTGAGCGGAATGTAGGTTTGACCATTCTAGACCAAGACGTGTAGATAACATAACAAATATGAACCTAACCATCAAATTTTTGCAAAGAGGAAAATAATAAACAATAAAATATGTTTGCTAAATTAGGAGACTATTTCTGGGGAATTTCGTATTCCAAAAGCCATAATGTTAATCGATTTATGTTTAAGTATCATTATACGTCATTTCAGCTTTTTAACAGGATTGGCAAGACCAACCGGGGTGTTCTCCCCAAAGAAAATATAAAAAGTTGGCTTTAAATCTGTTAGTTTTTGAAGCTTCTTCAAACTATTTTTACAATAATTAGCAGTTATTAACTAAACCACACGTAAAGTAATTATCGTTCACACAGAACTCAAAAGTGTGCATAATTTTAATTTGTGTGCTCCACTGAGCACACTATATAAGAAAGAATCAAGTAAACATGATAAAAAGAACTTTTACTTTTCCTTAGTGTCATCATACATAAGTTATTATTACACAACAATAACTTTGGAAATATTTACTTCAATACTCCTTTCGATAGCCAAAAGAGCTAACGAGGACAACCTCTCCTAGCCAATCGTGTTTCTGGTCTATGTTTTTACCCGGTGTAAATATGAAAAAGACCTCTCACAAGATGCCAAGTACATTGGAATCACAAAAACAAACGAAAAAGTTCAAAACACATAGGGAACACCCTTTTCAAAGATTTAGTTTTGTTTCTTGATTCTTCCATTTTGCACAAACATCTCAGTTCAGATAGAAAAAGTTCATTGTCTAAATTGTAATATTTACTCACATACTGTATACTGACTGTGACTATATCAGTTCCCCCTAGAACTTTTCTTAAGTGGCTAAGTACATCTAGGTTGTTTTCTTGAAGCCTGGGCTCTATCTCCTTGTTTAGCATATCAATAACTGGCCAGAGGATTAAAATTTTGTAGAACTGCTCTACAGATTCGATTGGAGCGTTACTTCCTCCGCCAGTTTTTGAGGGAATTTTGCCCTTTCTTGGCAGCTGGGCGGCTCTAAACCCGAACATGCGCAGCGATTGATTTCTGTGCAGTGTCTGCGCAACTTCGTAGGTCACATTGCTTGACTGAAGGGTCTTATATAATAAAGAACGCACTGCTTCCACCACTAAAGCTTTTTCCACATTTTGAATGTTTACAAAAATAGCATGTCGCTTAGTTGAGTTCTCAATGAAGTTGTATAGACTTTGAAGTATAAAGAAGTTATTTCTTATGGAAGTCACAGTTGCGCAACAACTGACAATGCACTTCAATATGTGTGCATTACAATGAATGTACATTGCCATTGGGGCTTCTTGAATAATTATAGTATGGGCCCTTCATGTATACGAGTCCTCATCATAGCACTGGGCACGCATATGTTTAATGTTCAAGTCCAGTAAAATCAAAACATTTCGTTTAACTTGCCAGTGTTTCGCTGTCAGTTCTTTTAGCACTGTACAAATGACAAATGACTCATGAACTTCTAACTTATCTCTAACATGCCTCAAGACAATAGGTACTTGTTCATACTTTGCTTTGTCTTGAGTCTCAGCTATTATTATAAGCCCTTTATTATCCCTTTCTATACGATACAAAAAAAATATAAATTCAAATACATATCACTCGCCATACTTTACTTAACAGAATATTAATTCAAAGTTCAATTATTTTCATTTCTTCGCTTATAGGTATCAGTTATTTAGTTTGTAAATGGATATTGCCCATTTTGGACATAGGCCTCTCCCAGTCTAGTCCAGTCTTCTCTCTGTCGTGTCTGTCGCGTCCATGTCGTCCCGGCAATCCTTCGGATATCGTCCGACCATCTCGTCTTCTTCCTTCCTCTGCTTCTTACAAACTCCCGTGGTACCCAGTTCGTAATATCACTGATCCATCCATTCTGCGTTCTTCCCACATGGCCCGCCCATGACCATTTTAAACATTTTATAGTGGTTACTGCATCCGCTATTTTTGTAAAGGTTTTTATTTCGCAAATTGTTTTTCGGTCCTTCCAACATATGCCTAGTATGCTCCTTTCCATGCATTGATGTTTTTTGATGCATTGTGTTGATTTGTTCTTATTTTGTTGAAGTTCCTATCTGTTGGGGCCCATGTTCGACATCCGTATATTAGTACCGGGATCACGCATAGGTCAAATGTTTTTCTCTTCAGATCCATGCTGTACTTGCCCTTGAGTATATTTTTTAAGCTCCAATATTTTGACCAGGCTGCTTGTACTCTGCGTGTAATTTCTTTATCCAGCCGTTTTTCAAATGAAATTAACTGTCCTAGGTAAATATAGTCCTTCACGTACTCGATAGATGTTCCTTCCAGCGTTATTGGCAATTCATTGCAATTAGTAATTATTTTAGTTTTTTCCATATTAATTTTTAGACCTACTTGTTGGCAGAAGTTGCTTAATTCTGAGAGTTGTATCTGCAGTTCTTCTGGTGATCTAGAGAGTAGAATTATGTCGTCCGCGAATCTTAAGTTTGTTAGTTGTTTTCCGTTCACACGGATGCCGTAGTTATTTCGTTCCCAATCCATTTGTCGTATTGCATATTCTAATGTGCAGTTGAAGAGATCTGAGGACAGCGGATCTCCCTGTCGGACTCCTCTTTTTATAGGGAAGCGCTCTCCTTCTCGATCAAGCTGTATTTTTGCAGTGTTTTCAGAATAAAGTTCCTTAATAATGTTTATATATTTGCTATTTATGTTTGCATGCTTTAATGCTTCCCAGATATTGCTATGATACAAACTGTTAAATGCTTTATAGAAATCCACGAAACAAGCATACACGGGTGTGTTGTATTCCGCAGCTTTTTCAATCATCTGGTTAACCATATGCAGGTTATCTATGGTTGATTTATTTTTCCTAAAACCGGATTGTTCGTCTGACTGGTATTCGTCTAAGCTTATTCTTAAACGTTTTTGAATAATTTTGGTGAAGATTTTGCACAGATTCGGAATAAGGCTAATGGGTCTGTAGTTTGATATGTCGGACTTGCACCCTTTTTTGTGCAATAGTATTTAATAGTAGTAGTTATTTGAGATTGTTTACATTGTTTTGGTACAGTTCTTGTCTTGACAATTTTATTAAAAAGACACGTCAGTGGTTGGGTTATTTCTTCCTGTCCAATTTTGATGTATTCGTTAATTATGCCGTCTTCTCCTGGACTTTTGTTATTCTTTAATTCCTTTATAGCTGCCTCTACTTCTTTTTCAAGTATTGTTGGGATCTCTTCCTCTACTATTTCCTGTTCATCCTTCTTTTCTGTACTCTGTGTTTCTCCGTCATTTGAGTACAAGTTGCTGTAATACTGTGTTGCAATTACTGGAAGTTGTTGTCTGCTGTGGTATGCTATTCCATTATATTCAAGTTTTTGAACCCACTCTTTTCCTGTTTGTAGTTTTTTCTTCATTTTTCTCACTGCTATGTTTGGACACATTATTGTACGTGTTATATTTTGTTCATGCATTTTTATGTCTTTTCTTATTTGTTTTTTAACCAATTTCCGTAACTCTTTTAATTCGTGTTTTTCTGTGTCTGATTTGTTTGGTTTTACCTCCATTTTACTTCTTTGTTTAATTAGGTTTAGCGTTTCATCAGTAAATTTAGAATTATTTCCGCCGTTTTTTCCTTTTACTGATCTTGCTGCGCGGCTTAGTGCGTTTTCGATTGAGTTATACATTTCATGAACGTCCATGTTCGGGAATATTTGCTGCCATGGCAATGTATCATTACGCAGTACTAATTTAAAATTATCTATTTGACCCAGAACAGTAGATCCATCTGGTAGCTTTGTTCTGTTGTACTTTGAACTACGGGGTATTGTATTTTGTATGGAATAGGTTGCCCTTACCATCCTGTGGTCAGAGGCGAATTGAAGCTGGTGGATAGTTTCTACGTCTGAGATATTTTGAATTTGTTGGGTTAGAATGAAGTCTATTTCGTTTCTATATCCGCTTGGAGATTCCCAGGTCCATTTCCTGTCGGATGATTTTAAGAAAAATGTATTAGCTATTTTCATTTGATGTTGTGTTGCAAATGTGACCAATAGGTCGCTGCGTTCATTTCTCTGGCCGTAATTTGACGTACCCATTACTGCCTCTTCTCCCATCTGTCTTTGCCCGATTTTGGCGTTAAAGTTGCCTATCACCAAAGTATGGTGCTTAGCTAGCTTCATTTGCTCGATTGTATCTTCCAATTGCTCATAGAATTTGTGTAGTTCTTCATCCGGCGCTTCAGACGTTGGAGCGTGAACTTGGATTATGGCCAGTTTTTGCTTACCTTGAGTATTAAAAACAGTTCGTTCACTTACGCTTTTAAATTGTTCTATGTTCTCTTTCCACTTCTTTTTAACGCAAAATCCTGTCCCGTATTGGCCGTTTTTTGAGATTCCATGACATAATATGATCGATTTTCTCTCCGTGATGGTTTCGTACCTTCGCCGAACTTCTGCTAAGCCTATAATATCCCAGTTTGTGTGTTGGATTGCGTTTTCTAATTCTTGTACTCTTTCTTCGTTCTTAAGTGTGCGGCAGTTTATCGTGCATATATATAAATTATACTGGGAGGGTTTGGTCTTAAATTCCCGCGGTGACCGGCCGTGTTGGGAACTGTTTGGTAAGTTGTTCTTTGGTATGTCCTGCTTGCTGGTAAGTTCTATTGTTTTGTTTAGATCTGTTTTGTTATTTGTTGATTTTTTGTTATCTTCGTTCTGGATTTTTTGATGTTTGTTACTTTTACTTATTTGGCATCGTTGTCGTCTATTTTCTACTTTTTGCTTGTTGTTGATGTCTCTTCTTTGGGTTGTGGATACTTGCGGAGTATTGTATTGTTTGCTAGTGTTTGCAACTTTAAGGGCGTTCTTCCTGTGATCGTTGGTGATGGTTCGTCGTGGAAAGTGTATGTGTGATTCTGTTGGTTGCAATCTATCTGATGTCATGGTATCGGTTTTGTCTTTTGTGTCAGCCACATTCCCCATCCGCTTTCCTGATGCCACTGTCCGGAAGTATTGTTCCAAGAAGCCAACCGTTGCCGGTCTCTGTTGGCCCGGAAGCGAATCTGACCTCTTTCTTGTCGTTGTCGGTTTTGACCTTTTCACATCTTGCTTATCGCCAGCTATCGACTTCTCTTCAGTGTCTTCTCCCCGATCTCTCTTCCTGGCAGCTAACTTCTCGACAATTTTTTGAATGTCTCCCTCACTCATCGGTTTTTTGTCTACAATCAATCTATCGCAGCGTATTATGGCGTGATGGTCCTAGTGATGGTTCCGTAGATAAATCATTACTGGTATCAGTTCCTTCCTTTTTTCTAACATATCCTTGGATAGATCTTCGGATAAGTATATATTCATTCCCTGGCTTAATTCCTTCAGGTTTTTTCTGTGTCTAAGAGTCTCGTATGCTTTCCTAGTCGCGACAAATTTAATTAATATTGGCCTTATCTTGTTATCTGCTTTTATTCCAATTCGCATTATTTGGTCGATTTCAAATAGTTCAGTTTTTACTCGTAGTGTGTTGTTAAGGAAATCCAGACAGACATATTCCAATTCCGGGAGTCCATGGACCAAAACGTTTTTTGCACGTCGAGCTGTGCCTATCATGTCTAAAGTGTGTTCGTGTTCTGAGAGTTTTTTTTGAGTTATTTGCTGTACTTTCTTCTATGGTCTTGTATTTCTACCCAATTTCTCCTCTAATTTTATTCATCTCCGATTCTATGTTATTCATCGATACTTTCAATTCTTGAATTGCGTGTAATATTTCGAGTTGACCAGCCTCCATTTTGTTTTGTTTTTGTTTTGTTTTTTTTTGTTGTTTTCTTTGTTTTTTTTGTGACTGTGTGAAGGGCAGTAAGACGACAATACAGGGATTCTGCACCCAACGGCCTATCTGGGTGTCTCACTAAGACAGGCAAAGAGGGCCACGGACACTGGACACGTTAGTTAGAGGAGTACACAAAGGCAAGGAGACAGTCCGTCTCGTCGGAGACACGTCAACCGGTCTGGACTCGGCGAGCAACGAACACCAACAAAAACTACAACCAGCCTTGCCCGAATTCTAATACGGGGATCTATTCTCAGCAATTACCAGACAAAGCATGATAATGTTAAACTAGAAATACCTGAATCAGAGTCGTCACAATTACTTCCAGTTGCTGTCGAAAGATCAGCTCTCTGCACTTACGAAAACCCTCGAAACTATAGAAAACTTTAGGAGCACTCTTGCTAACACAACCACACGTGTTGATATTTTTACTCTACTGAGTCTCAGCTATAATGGCAAAATTGTTTGCTTCTTTAACTTCTTTGGCAATGTGCAACTTAATATGTTCCCCAATAAAGCTCATTCTGGGAAGTCGCTCATGTATACTGAATTTTTTGAGAGTTAGTACTTCGATGCGAGTTACTCTTCTCATGATTCTCATATACTTTTAGAGTTTTCTTCCATTTGGAAAACCCAGTGAGTGTACATACATCTTCTCCGTTGTTCTTTCTTCTGTGTTATAAAACGAGCGGCAGACAAAGCGGAATGCTTTATCCGTTAGAGGACTGTATTCCAGCCATTTATTTGTATTTTTATTCCAGGCGTTTTATACTACTCTGGCATAAATTTCCTACCATCCGTTTTAGGGAAATTTAAATCTCGCTGTTGAAATGAGCCTCCCGTAAAACATGCCTTAGCCAAACCTGGACTATGAACAGGATCACGTTTATTAATTAGACCAATTGCCAATTGGTTAGTTGAATTAGAGGAACAGCTGGACTTCTGCACTTCAACTACATGTGTGTTGGCCTTTGTAGTTGTGGACAAGCGTAACACATCTTCTACATATGTTTCTGGTTTATGTTCCAAAGTAACTCCTTCTGGCGGTTCATCTTCTAACCGTTTCTCGTTGCTTGCTAAGCCTGAATTATAGCAGGACAGCAACGAACTCTGCCCAGTTTTGTTCTTATGAGCCTCAAACAAAAAAAAAACAGTAGGAACAGCAGAAAAACGTAAATAAAGGCAAAATGCCACTAGAACACAGTGGTGTAGGACAGAGGTGTTTGTGTGTGTATTTTTTTTTTAAGAATAACGTATGTATGATCTGAATTTATAACCAAGCAGATGTTATGTTTTCTTGCGGGCCGCTCATTGAACTCTACGCAAGATAAATATTTTAAACCTTTATCCTGGCTTGATTTCAATAAACTGCTATATTTAATTTTTTTTTGCGCTAGGCCAAGTTTCATGTAAACGTATGAAATAACTGAAATGTTTCAGTCTATGCAATCATACGACGGTTCACTGGAAATGTAATAGAGTAGGTCTAATTAAATTCACTACACTTAACCACTTGTCTATCACCTATTATTATGTGATAATAATAAATAAACATAAAAAATCTAAAATAATATGTGTTTATGTACTATCGTAGCCATATATTATGTCCCCTCTTTTGACGTAGATTGTCCCGCAAATCTAGGCGCAAAAAAATTCTGATGCTATCCTTGATTAATATGCTACAACTCAGAAAAATTAGAAAGCTGTACCTATATGTTGGCGTTTACCAGATTTTTCCAAATTAAGAAGAATTGGCGCTGCTTTTGCAGCGTACATTTCATTCGATTAACTTTAGCAATTAATTACTCCGGAAATAAGGAATAGATTTCAACGAATTAAAAAGTAAAATCACCTGCGAAATAGTGAATTTTAATGTGCACTTTTGTAAAATGATCGGATCAGTGGTTGACCCACAAAAACTATATTTTTGTGGTATGCTGTTTAGGAGAAAAAAAATCGGAAATACGACCGTTAATATAGACATGCAAAAATCGGGTAAATTTTTTTACTTCTCTCCCGCTCATGTTTACAACGAGAGGCAAATTTTGATAGTCATACAACTTATGTAGAAATGACTGAGGAGTATGACACACTTTATTTCAAGTTTTTCTGTTCAGTAGTTTTAGAGTTACGATACGTCAAACAGGAGTCAATACTTACGAAACGAGAGATTGCACGTAGGGCATTTCTCTCGTACCGGGTCATATATTATAACAAAAATTCTGCAAAAATTAAGAATTAAATTCTGTTAGTTAAAATCATTACCTTGACAAGTTATCGTTCTTGTACATTGATAAAATCAGTTGCCCGCGGTTCTCTTACTTTCGACAGCACCGCTAACGGCTCCCTTCCTCACACGACACCAAATAGCGTAGAGCGTCGGAATTCACGCGGCGTTTCAGCACGATCTTTTGTATGGAAAATGCAAGATAAACAATGATTATATAATTAACTTTAAACCTATGAATTATTGGGTAGCCTATAGTCTATATTTCATTATTCTGGCTCTTCCAATAACGGAATTCCTGGCATTGCATAGTATAGCTTTTTGTGGGTCAACCACTAATCCAATCATTTTACAAAAATGCACATTAAAAGTTAGCATTCCGCAGGTGATTTTACAGATATATTTTTATGAACATTCAATTCTTTAAAGACAACACATGGCTGATTGCTATGCCGGGTCTAATGATGCCTACATTGCAGTGCGAAAGTACTCACAATAATATGCTATACATAAGAGAAACCAACAACTTTTCTTCTGAAACGTCTCCTTTTGGGAAATTATATACCCGTTACCAACACTATTGAATATAAAGTACGCACCACATACCTCTACACCTAACCGTAATCCTGGCTAACTAGTGTTATGTTAATGCAGGCACGACCGATCTCGATCAAATAGAATTTGCACCTGCAGCTAAACTCTTAATTTTACCAAAAAAATTCGTCATACTACGATAAAGTAAAAAAACAAATTAATATTATAATTAAAAAGAAATTCCGTCGAATAAGAGCTAGAACACTCGACGCAGCGAACCATTAAATTAGAATTTTTAATAACGTCGACAAGTACGGATCGAAGTTGCCGTTGCCGATCCGCGCTGACAAAGCGACGCCGACGTCTGCGAAGAATGAGCGAGGAGAGACTGGACGAAATGAAATTGCACTTTTGTTTGCACATTTAGGTTAGGTGAGACGGCGGGAGTCCTGGGATGAAAATTAATTAGAAATTCAATCAATTAGCCGTCGCAGCGGTAATAATAAGGCGATAAATTTAATATGCTACGTAGACCAAAGCTGTCGAGAGGGCTGGCTGGTGGTGTTAAAGCGAGCTGGGAGCTGGTGGCATATAATTTTTCTCTTCTTATTACCGGCCACGATCGCGTCGGTAAAGTATTTCGAATTTTAATAAGCACTCGGTAGGATCGTCTGCTGTTTTAAAGGACCTCGCTCTAAGTCGATAGCGGTAGTGCAAGGATCAGTCTTTGAAATTGCAAATGCTCGCAGCGTTGCAGAATTTTTTTCGCAATGAAACCCATAATTAAACAATAGGACGGAAAGGTACTGCTTCTACATAAGAATGTTATGATGAAATTCCTGATAAATGAACAACTTTGCATAGAAGTATACAAAACTTTCTGAATCACAAAATCCTAGTCGATGGACCAAATCTGGTCAATGATTTTTTATTGGCTTTACTAACAACAGTAATATCTGGTCCGATATGGTTGCTATCGCCATCAGTGTGGATGGCTAACTAAATCTTCAGGAATGCTTATTGTTATGGGAAAATCGCTATCATTTATTAGAGCGCTAGAAATATATTACACCTGTTTTTCTTATAAATACACGCATACATACATACTCACACGCTTGGTCACCCCCTGAATTTTGTGTTTTTTATGGGTCACGATAATGGTCCGACGATAAAACAAGTTTTCAAAACCGATCACCAGTCTTATATTAAATTAATCTAAATGATTTTGCAAAGAACAACCACTTTTATTCAATAGTATATATTTTTCAGATTGTAGATGTATGTTAGGTGTTTACCGTCACCCAAATCCGTGAAGCCCGGCTTTAATATAGTGGATCACGGGACAATATTCGTGACAGTTGAATTGTAATATTTCGAGCAAAAGGTTGTGTGCAGTAAAGTGATTTTGTATCAGCGATTTGTTTGTTTTATTGAGTTTTCTTCGATTGGATAACATGTATATAGTACTATGATATTATAGTGTCTCTTGGAACTCTTATAATAGTGACTCGACTACAGATAATTATGTAATACAGGGAATTCTGCTGAATGGTTAACAGAATCTGAGTTTTTCGATAAACAGAGTTATTTTAATTTTCTAGGAAACAAAGTTATTCTTTGACAAAACAACACAACAGCAAACAAATAATATAATAATAAAGATAAATGAAAATTAAAAATATGTTTCTTTAAAAATACACACTCAGAATTCAATTTAATGTTTAAATATTATTTTAGTTTTAATTATTGAGGAAATATTTTAATTGTTGCCCAGTGCGTAGTCTAGCTTCTTCAGGAGCTAAGAAAGGCGAGCACTAAAATTACATAAAACTTTAAAACTATCTTGGAAACTACAGTTTTCTGTTAGAGCAGGACTTCTCAAACATTTTTCATCGACGGCCCACTTGTGCTCAATACATTTTTCCCCGACCCCCACTCAAACTTATAAGTACAATTACTACTAACTGTCTTACATATTATTTTATATTTTGTTAGTAATAAAAATTATATATAATTTACTTATTCAATGTTGACAACAAAGGGGTTTTAAATCCAATCTGATTTATTGTGGTGCTATACCGGCACTAAGTATTTCTTCTAGATTTATTTCTACAAATGCTCATTTAACAAAAGTCTGCTTAACCAAATCAAAGCTCAACTCGACAAGAAAATCCTCAGTATATGAGAACATTTCAAAAGAGTTATCTTCCTCTTTAAGCTTCTCTATATATTTTTTTAGAAACGCCTGAATTTTGAGTTTGATTGTTAAAATGTTCTTGACTTCTCCGAAAATGGGTTAAGATAATTAGTATATTATTTGACGTGCACATAATTAAGGATATAAATCGCGAGCATGAAGTTTACACGCGACCCGTAGGCGAGTGTGTAATCATGCGAGCGATTTATATCCGTTATGTGCGGGTCAAATACGATGTTTTATCTACGACTCATAATTTCCATTTTATGCAAAATATTTTAAATGTATTTGTCAATGATGGCGAGGCGAACTGTCAAAAGACTGTCATCCACGTAGGTTTTGACAGACTTTGACACTAGCGTTGTATGATAATGACAGTTCGTTCAAATAATGAGGTCATTATATGAACGAACTATCGTTATTAAACGACGCTAGTGTCATTATAATTATTGGCGCGTATAATGATGAGGATTATATAGCCATAGATACGTATGCAATGGACTTATTATATGTGAGTCGTAGATAATAGTTATTTATGTACCAAGGGCATTACATGGATGTTTATGCCTCGAGGGCCGGTTAAAAAGCTCGAGATAGGCCCGAGAGCATGTTAAGTGGCATACAAAACTTTATGTCCTACAATGGTTTTGTTCCTCCATTTGAATAATATTAATAAATATTTTGACGTTATCAGGTGATATGCGTATCTACGGAGTTGAATAATAATACAAACAATTCAGAGTTGAGTGACATTGATAACTTAAAATTTACATTTTGAATGACAAATATTTCATATATTTAACATATTACCATGGCAACCCTTAATGCCCGCGCGGGCATTAAGAAGCAGTTTTTGCCCCGGTATCTAAGATGTAAAATGTCACTTTATGATCAATATAGGACACAAAATAATTTACATACCCAATTTTCGTTATGAAACAAATTCTCATATTCTGAATCATTTTTAGAAAGAAATATCATAACTAAATTTGTTAATGCCAATAGTCGGCGCAACTTGCGCCATTGACAGCCATCGCACTTCTGTATGAAGCAGAGGTGCGCTGAAATCGGAAGCCAATTCTTGCCTTAATAAAATTGCAAAGAGACGACTACTAAGTGCACGATTTATAATGAAATTTATTACCCCAACTGCATCTTTTAATATGGCATTAAGTCACTGCAATTCGATTAGTCTCATGTGGATTTTGATAAACCATGCAATGAGTTAAAAAAACAAAAAAAAGTCATGTCATTGCCGCTGCACCGTCTATACAAACTCCACACAGTTATTCCATTCTAGTCCTACTTGCTCGAAAAAATCATTGACATTTTGGAGAATTTCCCCACCTGTTGTACGTCCTTCTGACGAACGACAAAACAGTAAATCTTCATGAACACTGTTGTCATAACAATACCTAAGATAAGCCAAAAGTTGTTCGATTTTTATGATCTCAGTCGATTTATCCGCTGAATTGCAAATTTTAGACTGTATTTTATCATTATAATTAGATAGATGTTCTCGCTGGTCTTTGCTAATTTCCAAAATTCGTGTAATCACCCTATCATTGTTCCGTGGATAATTCAGTAATTTTAATCGCAACTGGTTGAATGAATTCTTCGCTAATTGTGTAAGGTGTTTTAGCAGTTGCGATTATGGAAGCAGCTTCATAGGCTGCTCTTTAAGTATTTTTAGGACTGCAACAGCCGTTAAAAAAACTGCACAGGCTTATTACCAAATGAGGCATATTTGTGTGAAGATGCTTTTTAATTTAGCTTGTTTCATAGTTTTACTATGGCCAAGCATTAGCTACAAACCATGCACACTCGCTTATCTTTAATATTTTCGGAAAATAGTATTAAAAAAATGTTTTATTGTATTGTCTCTTTTTTGCAAAATGTATAATATGCTCACATTTGTTAATACTGGATGGTACAGGTACTGCAGAATCTACAGCTTTCACAGTATTATTTGTAGTTTTAGCAGTTGACTCACGAATTTCTAGCAGTTTCAAATTAATTGAGGATTTTTGATTTTTTGAAACCACGGCCCTAAACTTGGTATATTATTCATAGCCGCTGAATTAGGTCATTTGTTTACTATCTTCATGGGATACAAGTATACAAATTGCCTTATTAATTGTGAGTAACTAAATAATTAATAACCTATAAATAACCTTTTTCCTTGAATATCTTACCGTCGATGAACCTTTTCCATCCATAAATAATTAATCTTTCTTAATACTTCCAGCAGAGGTACACGTGATAGATTCCAGTAGAGGTACACGTGATAGATTTTAGCATTTATGGATGGTTCAAGAATCTAATTTATTTCCCTGACGCTTTACACCTGATGATGGTCGCAAACCGAAATCGATCGTGTTGAAAAGATTTAAAACAAAATATAGTAATTAGTCTGACAAAAACCAACCAAAGAATTTTTATTATTCAGTTAGTTACTTCCACCACAATTTAGGCTTTTATATGAGTACAAAGATCGTATATGTTAAGAATTTATGTCACAAAATGTTGAAAAGTTACAAAGTTACAAATTTTGTTGAAAATTTTGTTTTGTATCAATCAGTTAATCTCTCCAAAAGAAGAATTTAAAAGAATATCGTTTTTAAAAGATATCATTTGTTGAGAAATCATTGATTAAATTAATAGTAATTCTTATTTCGATATTTACCGAAATCCATGAATGGTCGATTATTTACTTACGACTTACGATGACCAGTAGGTATGTTTCATGGCTTCTTTTTCCTTATCCATAATACGACTTTGATACGCCGTTGAACAACAGCCATTGCCCGCGAGATCCAAACATTTCACTTTAACTTAGACAACATATTCTGACCTTCTATTGCCTGTAAATGAAAATGAAATTGAAAATCTAGTCACTACTCACCACTATTTATTTTAAATTTCGATAGTAATATCTTCGATATTTGGTATCGAGCCGATTATTTTGTCAGATATGTAAATCATAGGTGTTTTTGTCCATAATACCTAAAAAAGATATTCATTCAGGATGTCATTAACAAAGGGGCCATTCGGCAAGATAAAGTCTGTTCGGGAACAATAGCATCAAATGTACCTTCAGGGCACTGAAGATCCCCTTCAGCAGTAGCGTTGCTAACTTCACGTTCAATTCAAATCGTTCGGCAAGGTCGGAAGTTGGATCATTTATAATCCGTCGTTTGTCCAAAGTTCTCAGTTTCCGATTATAATTGTTGGCGGAGGAGGGGTAACCGAAAACGCAGAAGGGATAGGAGGGCAAGAGGCATAGGAATCAGTAATAAGCCGTGACGGTACGCAAAGGTTTAGATCTAAGGGTAGGTTGAGGGGGTTGCGGATAGGAGACCGGGTCTGATGCGACCGCAAGAAAACACCGTTCCACCGATGTGCCTCCTTGTGGCGGTGGGTGGCGGCTCCGGCTTCCGCAACTACCCCTAATCTCAGATTAATTAGTTGCCTCAGTCAATGTCGGCTCTTTGTATTGCGGCCGATTAGGACTGACAGCGGGCCTGAAATTGTTACAGGGAAAGTGCATAATGAGAAGGCCTACGCCACCGCCATCTACTTACCTACGACGCGGCGTGCTTAATGTTTGAACTATGTAAAACTAACTTTAGGTTAAATGAATGACGGTTTCTCTAATATGTTTGATATGAACAGTCCATAAGACCCCTCTTCAAGGAAATATTAAATTTTCACCGTTGCGAAAGCACTGTCGTGACTATGGTAATAAAAATTGTCTCAATTTGATATTTCTCTGTAACCGCTCATTCGATTTTGATGATTTGGTTATAGTTTAAATGACACAGATAGAAATGGTTATTAATATTTCAGTTTTGAACAAATTAAAGGTGCAGTAGTCGTTTTTTAATTGGAACTAAATAAATGCCGGAAAGTCCGCTAAAGCCACTTGGTGCATACTTCATGTTTTATAAATACCGACATAACAATTATTTGCGGACCGGCAACCGCCCTGATGACGCCGAATAAAAATCGGCGAAACATAGGCTAAAGTAAGACATTTTGAAACTGATGAGCGACTATTTATTTCAATTCCAATGTCATTCTTTTCCGACCATAGGTTAATTCACAGTCGAAAGAACAAGAACCCTTCAACATGCAAAAGATATTTGTTCACTGCCTAGAATGCCAGAACAGTTTATATTTATGTCATGTTATACCAATATCGCTTATGTGTTTCTTTCGTAGTCATAGAACCAAACTGAGCTAATTCGATTGAAGAAAATTTCCACTCGATCCATATTTAATGTGAAGGCTAAATACCAGTAAACAGGTAAAATATGGAATTTAGTTTAATTCAAGCTGATTTGTTAGATGATCGATTTCGAGACGCCTGGTCTCACCGTCAGATCTAGAGTCTAATTAACTACTCTGTGGCACATATTATAGCGTAAAGTACTAGCGATGAACAATCTTAAATAGTCAAAACATAATATCTCAGGCTCAGCAACAGTTATTGAGTATTAATATTGTTCTTATTATTGCAGACGAGTAGACAATAAAGTAAATAGGAACGAGGTGTCATATGGTCATTATTTTTAATAATGACTACATGACATTCCATATTTTACCTTTTTACTATTATTTAAAATTGAGCTCTTAGATATGTACTTGAAAAGCAACAATAAACAGATTATTTGTTGAACACAACATTGGCTTAATTGTGACAGTATCCTACTTGACAAATTACAAACTATAATGTAATAATCTTTTCCGTCGATCGTTTATTTATGAGTCAGTTTAGTGAATAGGAAATCGTTTATTAAAGTACTCCATTAATGCACGATTTCTATTAATGCAGGATTTGTTATAGCCAATCACAAGACGCAATGACGTCGTTTGATTGGCCAATCGAAATATGTGAAATGAAACCTTCCAATCAAAACATACCGCTCTCTAGAACTGTCAGTGTCAAGTTACATAAATTGTCATATAACCTAAAAAGACATAGGCGAAGAAAAATCTATGTAGAAGACGCTAGAAGAATACGATCGACGGAAAAATTTTGTAACCAACTCGAATATTAAACAGCGATGAATGATCTCTACAATTAACGCGCTCGCTTCGCTCGCGCGTTAAAGAATCTCGATCATTATTCGCTCTTTTTAATATATTTGTTGGTTAAATAACTATTTCCGTCGATCGTTTATTTATGAGTCAGTTTAGTGAATAGGAAATCGTTTATTAAAGTACTCCATTAATGCACGATTTCTATTAATGCATGATTTGTTATAGCCAATCACAAGACGCAATGACGTCGTTTGAATGGCAAATCGAACATATGTGAAATGAAACCTTCCAATCAAAACATATCGCTCTCTAGAACTATCAGTGTCAAGTTACATAAATTATCATATAACCTAAAAAGACATCGGCGAAGAAAATTCTATGTAGACGACGCTAGAAGAATACGATCGACGGAAAAATTTTGTAACCAACTCGAATATTAAACAGCGATTAATGATCTCGACAATTAACGCGCTCGCGAACGCGCTCGCTTCGCTCGCGCGTTAAACAATCTAGATCATTCATCGCTCTTTTTAATATACTTGTTGGTTAAATAACTATTTCCGTCGATCGTTCATTTATGAGTCAGTTTAGTGAATAGGAAGTCGTTTATTAAACAACTCTATTAATGCAGGATTTCTACTAATGCATGATTTGTTATAGCCAATCACACGACGTAAAGACGTCGTTTGATTGGCCAATCGAACATATGTGAGTCAAACTGTGAGCAAACACGAACTGTCAGTGTCAAATTATATAAATTGTCATATAACCTAAAAAGACATTGGCGAAGAAAAATCTATGTAAACGACGCTAGAAGAATACGATTGGCGAAAATATTTTGGAACCAACTCGAATATTAAACGGCGATTAGTGATTTCGACAATTAAACTCTCTACGCTCGAGCATTAAACAGTCTCGATCATTAATCCCTCTTTTTAATATACTTGTTCTATAGGAGGAGGTTGATCAATCTACTCACATGTCTCGTTTGAAATAAAATCAGAATCGTTCGACATTGCCCCAGCGGAGGAACATTTTGAATATTGTAGTGTGAGTTTTACGTGGCATGTAAGCGTCTTGTATTGACGTGCATATATAGATCACCGTCGGGCGATGTTGATACTTTTGTGTCAAAGATGAAATTTTATTGAATCTAGTGTGCGAAAAGTTTTAGTATGCAATTGTCTGTGGTGATTTTAATGTAAATAGTAACAGTCGCTTTTTCCGTGACATCGTCAGCCTGTTTCAGTACTACAATTTCGAGGTGTGTTTTACTGATGCCACTAAGGCTAATAAATTGTATTGACAATATATTCTGGAATCTGGGAGCAGATGGGGTGAAGCTGTAGCTGGAAAACTTCAGCCGCTCCGATTATGTTTAATGTCTTGTAGTTTCTCAATGTTGCGAGAGGCTGAGCCGATGCGGCGCAAAGGGCGTTCTTTTAATGAGTCTAACATAAACGGGTTTTTGACTGACCTATCATCGGAGACTTGGACCGATGTGTTTGATCACGGTGGGCATGAATGATGTTTATGGGACTTTTTTTGATATATTCAATTTTTACTTTGAAAAGCTTTTCCTCTCGCTAAGTCACGTAGTCTTAAGGTTACCGGCTACCCTTGGTTCAACCAATCGCATTAAATATAAGTCAAATGAACTTCGTAACCTCTATTGTGTCTGCAGGGGTGTTGGAGTTCCGGAAATGTGGAAGCGGTACAGGATTATGAAGCGATCTCTCCGCCAATTAGTGATTGATCCAAAGTGTAATTACTATAGCTGTAGGGTGGCCCACTCAAGAATTTAATCGATGACTGTGTGGGCTGTCATTAAGGCAAATACGCTTCAATCTACAGCGCATGCATTGCACCTATTAGTTTACTGGTTGATGGTGAAGTCACTGATGACCATAACCGGCTGGCTGATGCGTTTTATGACAGTTTCTCTACTATGCAATCTTTTGCCCAACCCCATCAGGGGGACGCCTACGGATAAATGTCTCCCAGCCTGTATCATGTATCATGTGGACAACGGGGAGATGCGATGCTTGGTTGATGCAATGCGACCCAAGTATTCGTGTGGCTTGGATGGTATACCACCGTTTGTTATGAAGAGGTGTGCAGTTTGTTTGGTGCCTGTGCTTACCTTCTTGGTTA
The DNA here is from genome assembly GCA_964023965.1 of Melinopterus prodromus. Taxonomy (NCBI): domain Eukaryota; kingdom Metazoa; phylum Arthropoda; class Insecta; order Coleoptera; family Scarabaeidae; genus Melinopterus; species Melinopterus prodromus. The sequence continues at coordinate 71,103,884 of OZ030390.1, forward strand.
ATTTTATGTTATCTTGTGGAGTCTTTCCTGATGCACTTAAGGTGGCAAAGGTTGTGCCGGTCCCTAAGGGTGGTTTCAGGGACTGTGTTGGTAACTACCGCCCCATATCCGTTTTGTGTTGCTTATCAAAGATTTTTGTGAGGGTAATGTATAACAGGTTAATGAATTTCTTTGTGGTGCATTATATGATTTCCCGAAGCCAGTTTGGGTTTTTACGTCGATCTTCATGTGAGCGTGCATTAGACGGGGCGCTCATGGGAGTGTTGACGTCTGCCGTTAGGAGGAGTTCCGTGGATGCGTCTCCTTTGATCTTTCCAGGGAATTTGACACCATTAGCCATGGATTGCAGTTGTCAAAGTTCAAACACTACGGTGTGAGGGGTACGGGTATGGCAAATAGCAGAGTGTGTGTGTGGGAAACCCAATGAGTACCCGTGTCTCTACTGCTTCGGCTGGAGTGCCACAGCCCACAAGAGTCCATTTTCGGTCCGCTAATGTTCCCAATGTATATGAACGATCTGGCTGATGTTCTTCCAGATGGGGAACTTTATCAGTTTGCCGATGATTCTACGCTGATCATTACGAGCGACACTTTGGCCGGTTTTTCTGCCGCGACTGCCGATGATGTGGGTAGAGTGACTGATAGGTGCAGTGGGAACAGAATGATTTTGAACTGCATGAAGACTGCTCTGTCGCAGTTACGATAGGTGATGGCTCGTTGCCGGTTAGTGTTCGCGTAAAGTTTCTGGGTGTCCACTTGCAGGGCAATTTAAAGTTCCAGAGAAGGCTTACTATTATCTATTATTCGTTTAAGTTGAAGGGGATAGTTGACTTCGTCTCTCTCAGGACTCGCCAGTTTTTAATCCATTATAAGCTATGGAATTGTGCTGTGGGGTTCCTCGCCTAACATTATTTCTCTTTCCGGCTGCAAAAAAGGTTTCTCCGACTTTTCCAAGCCTATATGTGTACCGCCTATTATCGTTCTGCAAAGCCAATATAGCCAAGTTTGTGAGAAATGGTGACAACTCTTCATCAATGCAGACACGTAACGCTTCTCTTTTGGTCTGCCCACGACACACCTCATCTCTGTTTGAGAAGGGACCATACTACGAAGAAACTACGAAGAAACGCAGCAACTGCCCAATTCAAACTAAAACTAAAAGAATACTTGATTACTGGAGCATTCTATAGTTCTATACCATTGACGAGTATTTGACTGAGCCAGGTACGCGAAGTCGATATTTTATATGTTTTGTGTTATGTGTATCTTTCTCGGTTTCTGGTTGTATAGCATTGTAAAAGTTTATGACAATTGTCCATGTTTGTAGTAGATCCAACGACAAATATATACATTATTATTATTATTATATTTGGCCTAGGGAGCGAACCCGGGTTCTCCAGCGTAGATAGCACCCGCTCTATCCTATATACGCCAGCGACTTCCAAACATAAGAATAATAATAATAAAAAGTAATATAAATTAGTAACCCCTGACTTTGATATGTCAGTCGGACATACTTGAAGTCGTAAAGACAAAAAATATTCCAATCTTCAGCACTCATCATCCACCCCTAGAAATAAAAGCGAAAGTATTAAAAAAATCTTTCAGTTTACCCCTGTTCAATTTCGGTCGAGAATCCTCACTGGCAATTCCAGCAATTTATCAGAATGTAAAAGTGTAGATTTTTTTTCGGTCCCAGGTGGGGAGGGAGAGCCGTTCTGCTTTCAGGGGGTGGAAAGGGGTGAAGACGGTGCAAAAGGGGAGGCGCCCGCTAAGTATGCGACGCGGGCACAAGCGCTTTCGCCGTCAAGTCTAATCCCCGATGTATAAAAGCTTGGCATTGACTAAGGCGACTAATTAATCTCGAATTAAGGGGGTGGCTGGGTGATAGGGGTGTGTCGTCGGAATGGGGGCACGAGGGACAAAGTTTTCGGACGCGCCGTGCCGTGAACAAAAAAACATACGGAAAAATTAATGCTTTTTCCGTCGAGCTTTTGTTTTATCTTAATCTTGATTGGCGTCCCTAAAAATGCGAGGATAAAAACAGACGTTTTTCGTTTCTGTTTTGTTTGCTTGGTGTGATGGGTTTGGGAATAATAAACTTTAACGAGCTATTCCCAGTATTTATTTGATAGGGTTCTAGAGAATGTAGAGGGTAGATAAAGACAGGGTGCACAAAACACTTTTGGAATGAAACTTTTTGACCAAATAATTACACTATGAAATGAAAAATATCTAATGTTTTCATACTCCGTGTCAAAGTTATCGTTTCACCTTTCCCCATTGCTAACCAACTCTAGATTTTCAAAGGGTGAAATAAAAATAATAAAACTACGATATTAATCACTCTGTAGCTTAGGGATACCAAAGTTGAAAATGCTTCAAATGAATATGGTAATAAAATTCAAGATCTAAACAGTGCATCACTTTTTTTGGGTTTTTGTGTGCTGATTTTGTTGGCGATGTGGGGCGATTTTGTGTTTATTTTGATAGTTTGAAAGTATAGGTGGTGTAGCCATATCTATAGTGAGCGCGTATAGTACGGAAAATCGCAAGACGGTTTGCCATTTTAAAAAATCATCGAACACGTCGATTTATAATTATCAAAGTACACCTTATGATAACAAATTATTTTTTTTTCTTCAATTGTATTTAACAGATAACGCCATCGACCTTTTTCTAAAATGACTACTCGATATTTTTTTAATGAATTTGATAAACCTTTTACTTGTCTTAGTATAATATTTTTAAGGCTTTACATAAGAACATTTTCGAGAAAGAGACAATTGAAGGTTATGAAATAAAAGAGACAAAATGTCCGAAACGACTCGACCGAATTTAACGAATTTTTGGAATTGAATATTTTGCAACCATGTGAAGTCACAGGCGTTACTATCGTTGATGCAACGTTTACTGTTTCTGAGATATAACCTCAAACTTTTGAATTTGAAATAGAACACCCGTATATTTTGACTTTCTGTTACAGTCTTCGATGGCGTATAGGATAGAGCGGCTGAGTAGGAGAGGCGTGCGTTCGGCTGACCTTGAATGACCCCTAACTCCAGTGGTACTCAACCAAGAGGTCACGCGCCTAACTTCAGAGGTTGTCAAGTTCAGAGTGGGCCCCCTCGCCCCTCCAGCTAGGGCTCCGCCCCCTGAGTCCCCTCCGGACTCCGCTCCATCGGTTAGGGCTCTCGTTTTATTATTACTCAGGTGTGTGGTATGTGCATGCTACCAGATGGCGCCACCACCCCGAGATCGTATTCGTTCCATAGCGACCGATGTCATTTATATGCGTTAAACCAAACCCAAAATGCGACTCAAATATATTTGTGATCCAATGTTGCTATGCGCAGTATCCCCACCCACCTAATTACATATACAAAAATACTATAGAAAAATCTAGAATAACTGGTTCGCAAAGTTGCACACACTCACTTAGTACACCTCTACCGCTGAAGAGCTAAACATGTCGATAAATCAGAGAAAACTATTGTTCAAGCTAGAAGCGCTACTGACAATGTCAAAGGTTTACATCCTCAAAGTCTACTTCAGAATCAATCTATTCATTTAGAAGTTGAAGATTCATTCCCATATGATTTACGAGAAAATATCGATAAATCAGAGAAAAATATTGTTCAAGATAGAATTGCCATTGACGACCCCATAGGTTTCCAAGTGCAAAATCTACGTCAGAATCAATCTATTCATTCAGATAATGTTGATGTGGAACCTTACGATAGAGCTACATCCAATAGTTTAGAAGGACACACATTAGAGAATGGAGCAGTGCGCAGACGCTGTACGGAGTGTTATAGAGTTATTTCACAAAAATATGGATGGAAAAAGGCACAGAGAAGGAGTTTAAATACAAAGCTAATTTGTAGTGAATGTGGTAAACCATTTTGTAAAGTTGAATAAGATTAAATAGAAAACTAATTTGAAGAGTGTATGCTAAACCATTTTGTTGTGTCACTTGTATACCAAATAGTGTTATGAATAGCTCCAACATATTTTATAATTATGTAATGATGGGTCTACGATGGTAATAAACGACACTTTTATGTACGCTGTCTATGTTTTTATCCTTAATATAGTTGGTGAATGAATTAGGGGCAATTTTGCTCAACGACTATGTTGTGCATCTCAAGTAGGTATGTACTATTTATCTTAGTATCTTTAGTACATGCTGTACCAGTGAGTTTTAATAAGTATAAATAATTCTAATAATCTGTAAATTCTTGATGATACGTTTTTTGCTCAAAGATATGTTACAGTGCTAAAAGAATGATAGCTTCTAATAAATGGGTATTATGCTATGTAAAAGGCTATTATTATGTAAAACAAAATGAGTTGGATTTTAATAAAAGCATATAGCATCTGGCGAGCCAATCAGAATTCAGCTCTCATTATCGCTAGGTGACCCAACGCACGGACAGGTTTCATCCTATTCAAACATGTTTTGAGATTGATTTCCGGTAATCGACAATCGACCTTATGTATGTATGCTCATTTAACTAAGGTACACCTGTGTGTGTGTGTGAGAGAGAGAGAGAAAGAGAGAGAGCGAAATGGGGTTCTTTTACAACCGTCTTAATGATGAGGGCAGGAGGAATCATATCCGAATTCCTTGTGTGTTTATTTATGGTCTGACGCCTGTTGTTCGTTGTACCCCAATAACACAATTACAATGACAGAAATAGACAACAGTTTGTCTTTTAATTTTGTAGCAAAATTACATAAAGAACCAATTATGGCTATATTTTTTGCCGTATTTACATTTATATGACACTTAAGAAATTAAACCATAATCAATCGTCTCGGGCGGTATTTAAGAGACCGACCTCTTTCTTTTCAGGTAGTCAAAGTCTGACAAAAAAACACCTGCATTCCATGCCGGTATACACTATAGACAGTTATAATCCAGAAAAAAAAAATTAATCGTTTGTAACTTTATTAATTTGGTTAGTTATTAGTTATTATTAATGCATATAAAATTATTATCGATATCTGAGCGTTTTAATTAATATATTCCCCGACCTAATTACATATACAAAAATACTATAGATGAATCTAGAACAAATTGGTTTGTATCCATTAACTCATACTCTTTACCTAAACATGGAAGCAATTTTTAAGTAGCATCAAGGTTAAACATCCAATAGATTAGAATGACATAAATTATAAGATGCGGAGCCCTAGCTTGAGGGGCGAGAAGACCCACTCTGAAGTTATTCCGAGTTGGAGACTGGAGTTAGGCGCGTGCCCTAAATGTAGGAGACCACGAGTGCGGTAAGGGGAAATGACATCGGTCGCTATGGAACGAATACGATCTCGGGGTGGTGGCGCCATCTGGTAGCATGCACATACCACACACCTTAGTAATAATAAAACGAGAGCCCTAACCGATGGAGCGGAGTCCGGAGGGGACTCAGGGGGCGGAGCCCTAGCTGGAGGGGCGAGGGGGCCCACTCTAAACTTGACAACCTCTGAAGTTAGGCGCGTGACCCCTTGGTCGAGTACCACTGGAGTTAGGGGTCATTCAAGGTCAGCCGAACGCACGCCTCTCCTACTCGGCTGCTATCTACGCTGGAGGCCCGGGATCGAATCCAGGCTCGGGCTAAAATCGACTGTCCTGGTATTTTAGGCAGGGAACAAATACCTTTGCATGCCGCCTTCCATCGGATGAGGAAGTAAAGCCGGTGGCCCCGTGTGCTGTCATTGTGCGACGTGCACGTTAAAGAACTCTTACTGGAGGTTGGAATTCCTTTAGTAGGACAAAATTCCTGGGTGTGTGTATGTGTAGCCTGCCGTCAGCGTCGGTGATTCGCCTAAGTTGCGGAAATAGACCGACGTAAAATAAGCAAGTAAAAAGAAATTTTTCGGCCGAGCCTTTCCGGAGATTCTGTCACGTTTATTTCATAATCTTCAATTGTGTTTTTCTCGAAAATATTCTGATGTAAGGCCATAAAAATATTATGCTAGCACTACGACAATTAAAATATCTGTCAAATTCATAATAGTATATTATAATACAAGTGTTATAAGACAAAATTGGAGTTGTTTTGGTTGTTTCCAAATGGAACAAGTACGCCAATGCGTTTTATAAAACGAGTGTTATATGTGACCTGGTCTACGAAAAGGGGGTTTATGTGTGAAGAGGTTGATTTTGACGTTTTGGGTGATTCTAATAGAGAAAATTCCCCTCTTTCTAACGAACCCAAGCCCAGTTTGGTACCTTTCTTAACGACTGAGTTATTCGTAGTTGAAATTACACACAATAAAAACACAAAATGTAAAACAATATTTTCGCTATTTTTTCTTGTACGCAGCAAAATAAATTAGACAAATTGAAATTTCTTATAAAATACAAACCAAATTATAATTTACAAAATAATAAATCTCAGAGGTTTTAATTTGTCACCCACACAATTTACCAACTTTGCAATATGAACAATACTCAACAAAATAATAAATATTATATTCTTATAATATTAATCTATATATAATATTATTCATATTAAATTCAACCTCTCTAATTTTTCGTGATCTTGGTGTCTTTAGCATCTACTTTTTCACTCCGCTTCTTTTCATGATTTGTTTAGTCAGCTTTAGCCTGTGAAGCACATACATGAGGACTTGTTTCGAAGTTTTCCCTTTTACTTTTTCTTTTTCTGCTACTTTTTCAGCGGTTCTGGCGCTAAGTCCTTTTTTCTGGCATCAGTTGCTAAGTTATGAACGCTGTTGAATGTGTAGGTACCACTGCCTTCCGAGTGATAATCCAACTGGTTGGATAATTTCTGCCATTTATTCACTCAATGTCTTAAAAATAAGAGTAACCTGCTCAAATTCTTCACTATTCGCAATATTTTTAATTTTCACGATTCCATTTTCCAAATTATAAATTAGTATTGCGTTATACTTTTCAAGGGCCGCTAGGCCGCTTGGCCGAAACTGGTTTGTTATGACCGCGGCAGATGGGTACCTTATGATACATGTACAATATTTTATTTTCAAAACGTCCCAATCCTCCCGACTTCTATACTTCTTTCGCCCAGATAATTCAGAATACGCCTGTTCTAACTCAATTTTAGAGTTTCCTGCGTCCACTTAGCTAAGAATGGCCAAGTCTTGCTCTACTTTCAATAGTTCTAAAAATCCATTCTGGATATCTCTATTATCCCATGAGGAATTTTGGAAATAGATACATTCCCGGGTGCAACAGCGGTTTTCATCAAATAATTAGGACACAATTTTCAAATCATTATCATCCGTATAACTTAAGCCGAAACCCACTTCTGTATCTCCTGTAGATGGTTCTGGTTCGTCATATCGTTAACAAATTCTAACGCTTCTTCTAAACACATGACTGACTACACTTGTACTGTACATATAATTATAAAAAAAAACTTACGTGCCTATTCAAAATCTTTAACATATTAGACATATGGGCGGTGGGGGGGGGTCAACATTCGTCTTCCGAAAGTGACAACACAGCTAATAAAAAGGTGTGCAAATTTGTGGAAGAAAAGAGCACGCCGTTGTTCAAAACTTCACCAGCGTTTATCTCGGTAACCGGTTTTCGCACATAAACCCCTTTTCCGTAGACCAGGTTACAGGTTATACTATTTTTTTCTACTTTGCGATACTAATTTTACATAAATGTCAAAAATTTCTGTTGTCAGCTTACAATCTAGAGTAATATTTTCTTCAACAGATGGTAGTTGTAGTAAAATTCACAAATACGATTGAAGCGAGCCAATAGCGATTGATTTTTTTTAAAAGGTATGTTATTGGTGTATGGGCTACAATAGCGATTGAGATGTCAGCCTTATTTGACACGACGTCAATTTCATCAATCTTGGAAAACTAAAAGTTACTAAAAGTTTGTGATCTAGTGTTTTCCTAACGACACCGAAAGCGGTTTTGTTATGAGTTTATAACGAACGCAAAGTAGAAAAAAATATTTGGGTTGTCATTTTAAAAACATTTCTATGACATTTGATAGACTGCTTACACACGTAGACGCTGTATGCGAGACGCGCGCGTCTGAGATTCAGCTAATACATGTGTTCAAATGGAGCCTTTCACACGGCGACGCGCGACGGATACAGCGTCGCGATACTGAATTTACGAATTTCAACTTTTCACCCGCCTGCTGCGGAATCCGTGACGAGATACCGATTTTACATTGCAGTATATGGAGCCGTTCAGACGCGCATACTGCCGCGCGAAGGTGTCAATCATAGCATAGGCGTGTGGAGATGGGGTAAGGGTAGGCAGTGGGTGCATTACTTTGGTAAAAGTGTCCCCATGCGAGGATCTTACAATGGAGCGGTTTATGTTCGACCTCAACGTCATCGACTATAGTTTTTTCGGTGGTATTCTTTTTTGCACAAGGCTGCAGACACATTATTCAATCGTGACGTGTTAACTCGTGTTGTCACGTCTGATCTCACTGACACGTGACGTGTTTACACATCAGATCATGATGACCTGACGAGTTATCTCGTGTTGACACGAGTTAAGACGTCAGGTGTGAATATGTAGCCGTAATTCTGTTGTACCGTGACGTGTTAACACGTCAGGTGTGAAGAAGGTGGCGGTAATTTTCTTGTGACGTGACGTAACAATACGAGTTATCACGTCACGTGATTATGCTCTGACGTGTAAACACGAGTTAACACGTCACGTGTGACTAATGTGGTAGTGGCTTACGGTCTCCTCCTTACGCAAATTGCTCGCAATACAGCTGATCAAATGACTTCATTGACATTCATTCATCGTACTTTTACTATTGAATGAACCCACATGGTTCTCCTTTTGTTTTATTTTTCTTCTTTGCAAGCCTTCAAAACATTTTGCATTACCCCACATCTATATTTATCGCGCACGGCACTGTAGTCGCAAATGACACAAGACAGCTGTCATCAAATATGGCCGCCTCGCATACAGTATCCAGCAGTATTTGCGTCGCATCTCATCCGAATTCCGTATCACGGATGCAGAATTTTGCATACAGCGTCTACGTGTGTAAGCAGTCTTAAGAACAACCGCGCTCCACGCAATGGGTGGAAAACAGAGTATATATGTCCAGTCAATGCGTGAAGTACGGTGCTTCTACAGCAGTAATGGTAATATATATGATTATTTTTTTCATGTTTTTGAAAAGATCAAGAAATTTTATACAAACCAGTTTAAAATGTCAAATTTTTGACTTATTCTGTTCTTCCACGCACCGATTCAAATGTATAGCAGGTGATCCACGCCATAGGTCCACCCGTTTATCTTTTTTATCTATACACGCTGAGCGAATGAAGTTTAAAAAATTGCTAGTAGACGCTCTTTTTGGATATTCTTGATTTTAGTATGACTTTCGGTTTTTCCGCAAAGGACGTCAAAGCGCTAAAATTTTAAATGGCCCCTATATTATACCGTGTGTTCATTTCAAAAGTATCCACCCTTAATATTGCTTTGAGTGAAAACACGTCGATTTAGATATTGAGGAGGAAGTTCAATAATGGTACCTAGAGAATTTTAGGTTTCATCCCTTCACCCCCCAGCCACCCCACTTTGAAATTTCAAATGGCACCCCCTATCCTGTGATACATCATTTGAAAGGGCATAAAATTATCTGGTCAGCCAAGATAAAAAATAAATAAATCGATCGATTGGTTCTTAAGATAGACTACACAGAAGATGGAAGGTATGAAATAACTCAACCCTTAATAACTATTGACCTGATGCGATTACTGCTTAGAGTGGAAACAGGTCGATTTAGATATCGCGGGGGAAGTTCAAAAATGGTACCTAGAGAATTTTAGGTTTCATCCCTTCACCCCGCAGCAACCCCATTTCGAAATTTCAAATAGCACCCCCTACCTTCTGATATATCATTTGAAAGGGCATAAAATTCTGTACGCAACCATTATAAAAAAAAATAAATCGATCGATTGGTTCTTAAGATAGACTACCCAGAAGATAGAAAGTATGAAATCAATTATTATTAGCGGAATATTGCGGATTGGATACACTGTTGAATTAAAGTACAGTCTTAAGAAATAAAAAATTAAAATAAATAATAAAATAAGAAATAAGAAATTATTTTATGGTATGCTAGAAATGGCCACCATTATTTGCTAGAGAAAAATACATTCTGTTTTCGAACTCTTCGCGAACGCAAATAATGGTGGCCGTTATTCTAGTCTATCTTAAGAACCACGCTCCAACACGGTCTGCTTACGTGCATCGCAAAGTGACGTCAGTACGAGAAGGGAGCGGAAGTACCGTTGTATGGCGATAATTTCATGGCTGCCTGAATGAATTGTTGTCACGGTTGTAGTCACATTTTGCGCTAACGTCATTGCGAGAAGTAGCGTTCGTTGCCATGGTAGCTAATATGTTGTTGTGACAACCTTTTAGACAATTAAATCGTTGGCATGGTTGTCATCTTGTTAATCTAAATCACCTACAAAAGTCAAAATCTTACGGATGTATTTTGGTTGCCTAGGTGTGCGTGTCACATTCTTCTCGCAGTGACGTCATGCGCAGAAATGAACGAATTTGAGACGCGATGTGAGCAGACCGTATGGACCGTGGGTATGACAAGATTTTTGTCAATCTTCTGTCACACATTTCAAATCAAACAGCGTCCACGGTTTGTTTGCGGCAGTTAACATTCAAATATTTTCAAAAAATAATCTAACATATACTAAGTATGATAAAGTAAAAATCTTATGTGACTTCTTATATCTATGTGACGTCACATGGAAAATGTGAATTGAAAAAAGCTTCTTAGTACATACTTCCTTCAGAAAGCACGAATATAATGTAGTCAGCGTCAATAAAACGTTATCTACTGGCCGATTCTCCTGAAAGCGAAGCATTTAGCTTTCAGTGGGTTCAACATTAACAGTTAATTAAGCTTTAAGACTAACGCCAAGCGGATCATCTTTTAGCAAACGCCGCTGTAGAAGCCGAGAAGCACCTACTGGCATAATATGAATATATCCTTGAACCTGTTTTCCCCACGCTTTATGAATTGTAAATTATTCAAATCGGATTTTGTCGTATTTATACATCCACCGAACGGTAGGCGCTGCAGACTGCCCAACAGAAGCTGGAGTATAATAGAGAAGAGCAGTGGCGTAGTTACGTATTCAACGCCCTAGAGCAAGAAACATTTGTGCGCCCCCTTCTGTTCGGAAGAGGTCTGGCATTTTTGAACATTTAACCTAATGTTCTTTCAATTGCAATTTTTCAATTCCAGATTGACTAAAAACGGAGTTTATATTTCCAAAATCCTTGTGAATCAGTTTAGGGTTTTATGACAATAAAAAACAATTAATCAACAGCTGGCTGTTTTCGATTTCTAACAAATTAAAATAACCCAAATATTCTTCAAATGTGCTGACATGGGCTTCACAAGTGTTTTATATAAATACCGGCGTCGTATTTTATAGAATTTTTCCAAACACTGGTACCTATCTTTTATTAGCGTAGATTTAAGAACATTTACACTGATTTTAGTTTCCGTAATAACCAAGGTCTCGCAAATGGTCAGGTTTTAATTGCACGCTATTATTCGACGTATTATTAAATATGATGCTCAATCATGTTTTCAAATACTTGGGACGAGGAATGGATCACCCAGCATACAAATAACGCTACGCTCCTAGAGATGAGCGATTTACATATTGATTCAGTGACCGTATAGGGATGTTTGTTCTAGATTTGGTATTTTTGGGTGTACTTCCTTTTACATCCTTAGATACGAGAGCTCAGTTCTTCATCTTGTTGAAAAACCGGAGTAGATAGTAACAACCCATTTTGTTTGGTGAGTTCCGAGTAGATACTGAATATTCATCGAAAAGAATGAGTATTGAGTAGATACTAACAAAATTAGTCGAATAGTGAGCACTCTACTCAATACTCACATTACTTTATATGAGTACTGAGTATTGTACCCAACTTGAAATGAGTAGCGTGGTATTAAATTGGAAGAAACGGGGCCCAGTGCGCCCGAGATGATGCGTGCGGAGTGCATTAGCCGGGTCCGCATTGAAATTGTTGAACGCATACGGCGACATAACAATATTTGTACCTCGGCACAAAAGACGCATGCCGGATGGACAAGATGGGTCGTTGCGGATCAATACACCTGTCAATCAATATGATTTATAGCAAATACACAGCCGCAATACCTTGGCCTTGTAGAAATCGCCATACGGCGATTTTCAACACTTATGTGAAATTAATGTCACAAAGTAGAAAAAATAGTATATAACACGCGTTTTATAAGACGCATTGACGCACTCGTTCCATTTGGGCACTCCTCGCTACGGTCGTCGTGCCCAAAGCAACTCGTGCGCCAATTTTTGTCTTATAAAACTTGTGCTATAATATACTATAATGAATTTGACAGATATTTTAATTGTCTTACTGCTAGCATAATATTTTTATGGCCTTACATCAGAAAATATTCGAGAAAAACACAATTGAAGGTTATGAAATAAACGTGACAGAATCTTCGGAACGGCTCGGCCGAAATTAACGACATTTTTTAATTAGGTATCTTGCAACCATGTAAGTCACTGGCATTATTATCGTTGATGCAACGTTTACAGTTTCTGAGATATAACCTAAAACTTTTGAATTTGATATAGAACACCCTGTATATTTTGACATTTTATCTTACAGTCTTCCATAGCCTATTTAATGTTACTACGCTTGTTACTGTATTATATCAAAAATTTCTAGAAACTGACAAAAACCTTTACTTTACAACCACGAAAAAATAAACCGATTAAATTTAAAACAATGTGTTCTTCTCAATGGTTGAGAATCCTCATAAACCAACTGGAGTAGTTGCAGTAGAAAATATAATAATGTTTTGTTATCTATTTTTCTCTTTTAATTTTTAGACCTAAGTAATAAAGGTTTTTGTTAATTTCTATATGTTTTTTTATATAATAATGAAGACTGTAACAGAAAATGTCAAAATATACAGGGTGTTCTATTTCAAATTCAAAAGTTTGAGGTTATATCTCAGTAACAGTGACTTCACGCCAGTGACTTCACATGGTTGCAAAATATTTAATTCCAAAATTCGGTAAATTCGGTCGAGTCGTTTCGGATATTGTGTCTCTTTTATTTCATAACCTTCAATTGTCTCTTTCTCGAAAATTTTCTTATGTAAACCCTTAAAAATATTATACTAAGACAAGTAAAAGGTCTATCAAATTCATTAAAAAAATATCGGGTTGTCATTTAAAAAAAAGGTCGATGACGTTATCTGTTAAAAACAATTGAAGGAAAAAAAATAATTTGTTATCATAAGGTGTACTTTGATAATTATAAATCGACGTGTTCGATGATTTTTTAAAATAGCAAACCGTCTTGCGATTTTCCGTACTGTACGTGCTCACTGTATAGATGGCTACACCACCTATACTTTCAAACTATCAAAAGAAACAAAAAATCGCCCACATCGCCAACAAAATCAACACACAAAAACCCAAAAAAACGTGATGCACTGTTTAGATCTTGAATTTTATTACCATATTAGTTCTTCGGAAACATCAAATCATGACGAAGACTAATGACAAGTTAAATAATGCCGTATTAATGTAAACACAAAACTAGACCACGCAGACCGTTAGAACTGGGTGTTACCGGGACTTGAATATACCTGCGATGGAGACCAGAGATACATTTTGATTGAAAGTATTAAGGGTTTAAATAAAATAAAGAATGTGATGTTTCTTGTACCTAAATATTGTTGAAACTTATAATTGATATTACATAATAGATACTAAAACTTTTTAAATAATGAAAAATCTAGGTTTAAAATACGTATTTATACGACAAACATATTTACTATGTCTTGCAACGCACAAATGAAAAGAACGAGTAACTCGGTTAGTTTTGCATGGTTTGTGGACGATTACGAGATATATACAAAAACTGCGTTTAAACGGTTTCTAATTGAGCACCCGTCGAAGTATCTGCTACGTATGCATTCACGCAGTAAGCCGAAACACAGTACTCAGTACTCAAAATGGTTTGAGTAGATGTAGTACTCCGAGTAAAATACTCAAATCATTTTGAGTAAATGCGTATGCTGAGTAAATCTACTGATCATTTAAAGTCGATGTAGTACTCTCAGTAAAATACTCAAACCGTTTTGAGTAGATGCGTAGTCTGAGTAAATCTACTCCAATCGAATAGATGTAGTACTCTGAGTAAAAATATCAAAACAGTTTGAGTATTACTTTTACTTAGTACTCAATACTCAAATTTATGAAATCTACGCAAGTAGTTCACTACTCTGGTCTCAGTTATAGAAAAGCTAATTATGCGGGCATAATTGCTGACCTTAATTGATTTCAGTGGCCTAGTATATTGTCCGATTTATCTGTTGATAATGCTGTTGATGCTTTTTACCGTTGTCTGCAGGGGTTAATGTAAAACAATGTCCCGTATAAGTTTTTCCATAATCGTATGTGTCCGACCATTCGAGCAGTGAAAGAGAAAAATAAATTGCATACAAAATGGAAAATCTATAATAATAGGCTGCAATATGTCTCCTTCAGCTTATTGCGTCGGTGCTGTAACCACTTGATTTTTTTTGGATTATGAGTGGCGAAGCCAAAAAGTTTTGGCAATTTGTGAGAAACAGGCGCAACTCAGACCGCGCTATGCCATCTTCTATGAGCTTTGATGGCCGTGTTGTTGACAGTGGTAAAATGATCTGTGAATTTTTTTCCGATTCCGCTAACAAAGTGCGATCCGTTGTTGCAAATGGCGATGGTGGCGATGCGTTGCGTGGCATAGTTGATCTTAATTCGGTGTCGTTGGTCGTGTCTAATGTTTTGCGTGCGTTACTGTCCGTGATTGTGCGGTGTCCTTGCGTTGCCCTTACCGATAATTTTCAATCAGTCGCTAGGTGCGGGAGTTTTTCCTATCGATCGGTTGGAAATTTGCAAACATCGTCCCCGTTTATAAGCACGGTAATAGGACCTCGGTATTTAACTATAGACCAATTTACATCCTGGGTCAATTCTGTAAAAAATTTGAATTTTGTGAAATTAGTGTATGAGATCATGTTTTTGAACGTTAAGAATGTTATTACGGTTCGTCAACATGGATTCTTCGCTGTTCGGTCGCTGGAGACGAATCTCTTGGAGTCCACGGGGTTTGTTCTGGACTCGATAGATCGTGGTGCCCAGGTAGATGCTGTTTGCACGGATTTTGAGGTGGATTACTGTTGGTTGCTTTTAAGGTGGATTTCTGTACTGGGCGAGACTTGGGTCGGTGGCGATCTGTTGCGGTGGGTTGATTCGTATGTTGACAATAGATCGATCGTAGAAGCATTTATTGTGTTGAACCTGTTTAAAGGAACGGTAAGATCCTATCTCGAGCAAATATTGTACTCATGCTGAGTCTGCCGTATTTGATGCGCTGGTATGTTGATAGACACGTACGTGTAGTAGGAAAGGTAAACATATGTTAAGGGAAATGTGAGGATGTAATGTTTTTCGAAAACGGGATTTGAATGCGTCAGTGGCGAAAGCTGTTCGATGGCACCAACTGCGTTCTTCTGTAATTGGAAGCTCCATTTGCTGTGTGGTAATCCTCCCCAGAGTAGAAGCCCATACGTCATTTTAATGGCCGAGGGAGTAATGCGCTGTGTATGCGACGACGACGACCACTATCTTCCTAACCGCATAAGTGGCTCTGGAAAGGGGCATCAATGTGCAGCCACAGGTATTTGACGGTTGAAATGTCGGCCGCAATTAGACGCGAACCTGTAAACAGAACTTCCTGCGTTTCCTGTTCATTCAGGAATAGTTTATTGGCGTTGAATCATTTGGTGACTTCTGACAGACTGTTTGAAGTAAGAGTTCCTAGCGCTTCAACATTTTTGTGGTGGTTTATAATCATCATTTATGTAGAGATAAAGCATACGGATGAAGGACGTTCATTGTAGGATTACGGTCCTTCTGTTTGATCACAAACTTCTTGCGGTGCCTCAAGTATGATCGCATCAGGTTGTGGCAGGTTCCCCGAAAACCATAATACTACATCTTGTCAAAAAGCAGGTTGTGGGAAACGCTCTGGAATGCCTTGCTTGGATCGATAATTGACCCACACTGAGAACTCGCGCCTCCGTACCGTCGCAGATCGTGAAGAGATTTAGATCCGGAAGCTAAACTGGGTTTCGCTGAAATATCCGTGTTTTGCTAGGAAGCTTGTCATACACTCCACCATCATCAATTCAACATTTTTGAAACATAGGGTAGTATCGATAGAGGTCGGTAGTTTGTCGGTTAGTTTGTGTCTCCTTTCTTGTGGATGGAAATAACTTTAGCCAGCTTGAGACTCTCCGTAAAGACCCCCATCAGCCCCGTTCGTTGATAGTGTTTTCGGCGATATACTGACTCTAGTGGTTTGGGGTTGCGACAAAGTCCAGAAGTTGAACTTCATGATCGGATAATACCAACGGCATGTTGTGCGCCTTGTATGATGGAATAGGGGTAAAGATCTATAACATGTTTTGACCTTACTGGCGCAGTGAGCATATCAAAAAATGGACGGTTCAAATCGAAAGCTTTGAGTTAGCTGCAGCATCCTCTTTGTTATGGCGTATAGGTTTATACAAATTTTTCCGTGTTCGAAATCTTTCCTTTTGAAATATCCTTCAACTCGGTACAGTACGTAGTCGCATTCGTTTAGCCAGTGCTATGAAGCGCATAATGCATATATCCTTTCTCTATTACATATTATGTCCCCCAGAGGTGAGGTTTTTTCATGATAGACTGGATGTTTATGTGTCGAACCGTGCACTGAGCAGGGCCGGCCGTAGGCGGTAGGCAAGGTAGGCAACTCTGCCTACGGCGGAAAAACCAACTAAACTACAATAAAAATAGCTCTAAAATATTGCCTGTATCTAGAAAATAAAATAATAGTAAAAAGCAATCAAATACAATCGGAATTTACAGACTTCAGGCCATTCCTATATTTTAAGATGCATAGCAACCAATAATAGACATACTTAAGTAAAATACTTCATTAACTTTTATAAACAATTAAGATCGTATATATTTGACGTTATCATAAAAGCCGAAAAGTTAGCTATCGAAATAAAAAAAATATAAAATTAATAGTTTAGCTGCATGAGAATCTATTTGATTGAGATAAATCGTGTCTGCATTAAAATTAA
This sequence comes from Melinopterus prodromus, assembly GCA_964023965.1. Taxonomy (NCBI): domain Eukaryota; kingdom Metazoa; phylum Arthropoda; class Insecta; order Coleoptera; family Scarabaeidae; genus Melinopterus; species Melinopterus prodromus. Next base: position 71,121,108 of record OZ030390.1, read on the forward strand.
ACTAGTTAGCCAGGATTTGACAGATATTTTGATAGTCAATAGTATCAATAGTAGGTATTGTCAAAGCATCCGCATTTAACACTACCTACTGTCACCAGAATAATAGTTATTTATCTCACAAGTGCCGAAAGTACGGAATAGCGCGACGAGCGGTGATGCGGCGTGTCACCGATGGCGGAGCGTCGCCGTCGCATGTGAGCGAGTCGCGCTAAGTAGTTTTCGGCAGGAGTGCCTTTTGAGAAAAACGTATTTAAAAAAAATCAAGGATGGTTATATTTCTGTATAGGAAATGTTAGGTTGATACCACAATTTTTTTCTTATCAACAAACAATCAAATTGGTGATCTTATTTTATTTGAATTTTGTATTTTGTACTTTGCCGCACTAGAGCGGCAACATTCCATAGCAGTTCTCCAACCTCTGATGAAATCAGCTGTTTTCGAGTGTGACAGCCATCGACATTCCTGTGGTGACAGCACAAAAAATTATTTGTCAAATCCAGGCTACTATGTAGTTTCATATCAATGCAGATGCAACCTATATCGATCAAATAGAATTTGCTCATGAAGCTAAACTATTAATTTTACCAAAGAATATCATAGGCAAAAATTATTCAAAATTTCCTCTACTTTAATTTATTATTTAACTATTTTGACGAAATTACAGAAATGGCGGCTCATTTGCAAAATCCTTTAAAAATGCTTAAAGGAAACAGCCAGTTCCTTTGGGCCCTTATGAGCTTTTCAACTCTAAGTTTGGTCATAAAACTTCTAAATACGCATTTTCGTCCCGATACCTTTAGTAGTTTCTCCGGAGTTGTCGTCACAGAAATCGGGTACACATACGTACACACACACACACAGACATTTTTTTGTACCTTGGTCAAAAATGTTCAGGGGACCCATAAAGACCTATTTTCCGCTAAAATCTCAATTTTTTTTTCGGCGCGATTGCAATACTGCGTATGATAAAGTAAAAAGAATATGAAAGTTTACTGAAGTGTAGTGATCCTATCAAAAAATCAAAAGAGAAACATAAAATAGCCCTAACGACCCTTTTGAGTTTTTATACGATATCCACAAACATAAAGAAAATATAAGTAAAAATGAATTACTGGCACATTCAAAAGATATAGAAATCGTTTTAAAAGTTGGCGATTCCTCCATCTTAACGGTATACAATTTGCTGCCGAAATGGTAATCTAGTTAATTTTTATTTGGGTAGACACATAATTTGCCCGCCTATAAAAATAATATAATGTTGCTGAGTCTTTGATTTTTTTTTCTTTTTTTTGGGGATGTTGCCATGTGCACAAAGCCAGTGGCTTGTCTGTGCGGCAGTCGGGGAGACGGAGTATTTGTAAAATACTGCGTAACCCTGCGTAACCTGGGCTTGAACCCTGAAGTTCTGAGTGGAAGGCATACGCCTTATCCACTCGGCCACCTCCGCTCTGGATGATATTATTATTGCAGTTAATTAAAAACTAACAGTAATTAAAAAATTCGCCGTGAAATGCTTGCATATTTCGGTTCTGAAAAACCATTTTTTAACCTCCCAAATCTACGTCTTTCAATATTTTTAAGTAATTCTTTTTATCTTTAATATGGTGTACATTTTGTTCTGCTAAGCTTAATTACTTTCAGAGATATTTGATGCAAGTATTTCAGGATAAATTTCACTGATAATCACTACTATTTTTTACTAAGTTTCAATAGTAATGTCTTCATTCAGTAAAAATTTTGATGGTATCATTGGTACTATTTTCATAGTCGGGCGAATTAATAATGTTAAATGATTTTGCGTCCATTGACCTCGTTTCCAGAAGGTCCAGTTGACGTTTTTAAATCCATTACCTCCCTTAACAATGAGCCAAATTTAAACAATGCTTAGAACAAGAACAAGAACCATGTCTACTTAAAATTGTTTAGCAATTGGGTTAGCAATGAAGGCCACTGAATATGAATTCAGTAATATATTAGATCTGAAAGAAGTTATTCGCGATTTTTCAAGACAAAAGTTCGAAAGAGGTTATTTTAATTCAGGGTTAAACTTTGTATATTGTACTAGTATTCTTTATTCTTTGTTGTTTTAAAAGTACTGTTTGTACTAGTATAATCTCCAAAGGTTGTGTTTTAAATACAAATAAATTTCGTAAATATTGTGTGAGTGTTGACTGTATTTTTCTGGATCATGTTATTTATATAAATCTGTTTTTTTTTGTATAAATCGTTTTGGAGTTAGGGGGGCGGCACTATTGAGATTTCCCTACGGCGGAAAAAACGCTAGGGCTGGCCCTGCACTGAGTAATTATATTATTTCCTTTTGTTTCTTTTTTGTCGGGTTTTGGTTGTTTCCTTTCGTTTCCGTCTCGTCTAGCCGTGTTTTGTTTGTTTAATTCTAAGGGTAGGGGGTCATTTTCGGTTAGTTGAAAAAACGAGTTATGTAGGTACTATATGGCCATGTGCCCATTTCCATATCCAGGTGGTGCAAATCAATTATCAAGGACCTGAAGTGCTGTATCGAATCTGGAAGTAATGTGCTCACATTTCATTTCATAATCAATATTACAAAGTGTGGTTTTTGCAACACGAAATTCAAACGCCAAGAATCATCAATAATTAAGTGCTCGTTATGTAATGTTTCTGTGCATTTAGCATGTTCAAAATTGAACGACAAGGAATTTGATCTTATTTCCGGTCGAGAGGATGTAGGCTGGTTCTGCAATCGCTGTAAGGAAAACGTGGAGTCCCAAATTCATGCTGGCCCAGCTCTTGGATTAGATTTGGGAGCTTAAAAATGCTGTCGAGAAGAACGGCAGCAGAGTTGAGGAACATGACAAGTCATTAGAGGGCCTGCGTGCGACAATGGATGGCATGAGTTCTGCAGTTGCAAAGGGCAATAATGATGTGATTCAAGAGGTACATAAAGTATCATCGCAGTGCGGTGTAACATACGTTGACAAACTGAAAACCACTACAGGGGGTCAAGATGTCCTGTACATCAAGCCCAAGAATGACCAAATGAGCAGTGAGGAAACATCGAGGGTGCTGAAGGAGAAAATAAATCCCGTAACAACCGCAATAGCTGGCTTCAGAAAAACATCCAAGGGAGGCGTAGTTCTAAGTTGTAAAAACAAGAGTGAAACCTCAAATTTAAAGATCAAAATGCAGGAGAAGCTAGGATCTGACTTTGAAGTAAGCACCCCGAAAAGGAAATTACCAAAAGTGAACATTATTGGATTATCCGAAATGTTAAATAAAGAAGAAATAGTCACATATCTAAAAACGCAGAATAGCTTTATTGATGCGAATGCTGGGATCAACGTGCTAAGCGTTGCTAAGACTTCAAAGGGATACACCACTATTGCTGAGGTTGACGGTAAGACATTTACAGAAATTATCGCACATGGCTCTGTTACAATTTATTGGGATGATTGTAGAGTGTTTGAGATAGGGAATGTTCTGCGATGCTTCAAATGTTGTGGATTTAATCACACAGCCGAAAATTGTAAGAAAGATCCTGTTTGCCCACGGTGTTCTGGCAGTCACACAGTCAGCGACTGTAAATCTAGGGTGCTATATTGTGTCAACTGTAAATATGCCAAAGAAACGCTAAATCACGACATATGTGATATTGCTCATGCGGCGTGGTCAACGGCCTCTCCCATATACGAAAAAAAAGCGAAACTAGGGCTACAAAGAATCAATTACGATGGACATTTTTTATAAGTAAGAAGTACGAAAAGAGTGCATTGGACGGACCGCAACAATCGACAGTGAACAACCTAACTGATACTGCAAATCGCACAGTGACCAATACATTGTTTATGCACTTAAGTGTTAGATCTATTGTCAGCAAATTCGTTCGGGTCAAGGAATTCATTGCTCTACATAACTGCGGAATTTTTGCTGTTACCGTGACATGATTGAGTGACACGATTTTGAGCGAAGATATTGCTATTCCAGGATACAGACTTATACGGAAAGATCGAGCTGGCAGAGGTGGAGGAGTGCCGTTATATATCAAAGACACAATGCGCTACTCGCGTATTAACTTACCAGATTATCATGAGCACGAAATAGGATATTTGTGGATACAGATACGAATTAAAAATGTCTCAGTAGCGGTAGGTGTCATTTACCGTCCGCCGTCGGCAGGTTTACTTTCTCTACTACCGCTGGCTGGAGGCTACCTTCAATGATGTTTACATGCAAACTCAGAATATCCTAGTCATGGGTGACTTTAATGTCGACATGTTGTCTCCCTCGACTTCGAGACAAGCATTAAAAGCAATTCTGAATGATTACTCGCTGACCCAGGTGATATCAGACCCGACCCGGATTACTGCTAACACTGAATCTTTAATTGATCTAATTCTTATCAGCAATAATTTTCTGTATGTGGATGGGGACGTGATTGAATGTGATTTTTCCGATCGGATATCTGTGGAACGTGATGTACCACCTCTCAGATCTAGATGACAAGTTGCAGTTCTTCAATGGGGTATTACTCGAACTATTCGACATACATGCGCCAAAATGAGTGATTCAACTGCATCGAAGGCGCAGCCAACCGTGGTTTACTGACACACTCAGGCAAATAAGGAACCTCAAAAACGACGCTTGGCGGAGATACAAGCGCAGTAAATCTCCAAATCACCGAAAATATTTCTGCAATCTGAGAAGTTACTTCAACAATGCTGTAATTCAAGAAAAGAGAGCATATTTCACGTCGCGTACACGTGGTCTCAAAAACCATAAATTACTGTGGCAACATCTTAGATCGTGGGGTGTGGGTGGTGATAACCAAAATAATCGCGTGCCGATAGACTTGTGTGATGCTGACGCTTTCAGTAACTATTTTATTACCAGTATACCGGGACTACCTTGTGACTCGGATTATGTGGATACTTTTCGCGGGGCTGCACAGTGCACACCCGCGGGAGTGTTGTTTTCATACAACCCGGTAGAAGTGGAGTGCGTTAAAGAACTTATCTTTAAACAAAATCGACGTCTTGTGGTGCGGATGGTATTTCATCAAAAATACTTCAGTTTTTCCGCTTCTTTTTGTTCAGAGCCGCTGACCCAGATCATCAATTACTCCTTCGAGCAAGGATACTGTCCACTATCCTGGCGAGAAGCAGTGGTAAGACTGATCCCTAAGATCACCAATCCTGTGACCTATGCTGACTATCGACCCATAAGTCTTTTGTGTACTGCATCAAAGATTGCTGAATCCATTTTACATGGCCAAATGATGGAATATCTCGAGGACCGGAACACATTACCGCCAATCCAGTCCGGCTTCCGCGGGGGTCACACCACCAGTACTGCTTTACTATAAGTGTTGGATGACATTGTGACTTCGCATCGCAGTCACTCCACTACCGCACTCGTCCTCTTGGATATGTCAAAGGCTTTTGATAGCGTAAACTTTGAGTGCATCCTGGCTAAGCTGGAGTATTATGGAATTCGAGCTGAGATGGTGAACTGGTTTAGACACTACCTCTCCGGTCGAACCTTTAGAACAAAGGTCGACGGTGTCGGTTTCTCGAGATTGGTCAACGTGACTTCTGGTGTTCCACAGGGTGACAGGGGTCAGTGCTCGGCCCCCTTCTGTTCAATCTCGTCACGTCTGATCTTCCGGAGAAACTATCAAATTGCACCTGCCCTATGTACGCGGATGATCTGCAGATCTACACACCAATTTACGATGAAGATATCGAAGAAGGGATAATAACCATAAATGAAGATCTGACCAGAATTTTCAATTGGTCAACCAGCAACTCACTTCAACTAAACCCAGTCAAGTGCCAGGTTGTCTTAGTCGGGGGACGGGATAGTGCAATGCGCGTTCGTGACCCAGTGCCCAAGATCAGTCTAAATGGCACCGCGTTGCCGATAGTAGAGACAGCAAGAAATCTCGGTGTAGTTGTGGACTCCAACCTATCCTTCGAGGATCACGTTAACAAACTTTATCAACGGTCCTATGCCAAACTGAAGCTTTTATATCAATTTAAAAAATTATTGCCAACAGATATAAAACTTCTAATTTCAGATTCCCTAATATTTTCAGCTGTGAGCTATGCCGACGTTGTCTATGGGCCCTTTATTACACAGATAGCTAAGCGGCGCCTTCAGAGCATCCAGTATAGCTGCCTGGCATACGCAACTGGTTGTCCTAGACGTCAACATATGTCTAAGGTACTTCGAGGAGCTGGATGGCTGAGAATGGCGGAGCGCCGTTTCATGCATTATGTTGGTGTGGTCGGATCAGCAGTTGTCGATGGACAACCGTCTTACTTAGCACAGAAGATTCAGCTTCGAGAGGGCGCTCACGGAAGAAACCTTCGACATGTTTCAACCACCGCCTCTGTCCCGCAACATAGAACGGCATTGTTCAGAAGATCCTTCAGCTATCTTGCTTCCCATATAATAAACACTGTACTAAACAATGTTGGTTTCAAAAGCAAGCAGACTGTCTCTAGATGCTTAAAACAACGGTTTATTGATGGGGACCTTCAATCTGAGAATCTCTACTAATTATTAAAATTTATTCAAATTTATTAACTTTTTCAAATCTATACATGTAGAGTAAGGGTTATATTTTATATCACAATATGTGTTATAGGTATACCTATACGTTTTGTAATTTTTATTTACAATAAAGAATAATTATTATTATTATTAATATTATTTGACTTTCGGGAATTTGTCGTAAGGAATTTTGTCAGCATATCTGTTGTTGTTGTTAGGTGCAATCTTATTGCAAATAGAAAAGCATTTTTGGGGGCGATTAAATGCTTGACTGCTGTTAATTCATTATTACCGTTTATTGATTTTGTACTTCTGCGTCTTTTCCTCTCAATCGTGGTCTATTTATCCGTCAGGATTGGTCACTGTGTTTCTTGATCATTGCCCTGTTTGCACCTTCATTTGGTTTCTTCACACTTTCGGTATAGTAAGTTGCTATGGATGAGACTGTTGAGGGCTGGCCAGCTGCGGGTGTTAAATATACAGATCATGATCGTATGAAATTTTGAACCAAACTATATGTAGATTGGCATTAATTTTTTCTTATGTTTTTTTTTGGTACTAAATGCTGTAAATAAGTTTGGAAAAATATGATATTACGCCTCAGCACTTTGTAGTTGTTTCGCGATTTGTATTTATATGTTTGGTTAGTGCTAGCTGCATAATATAATATCGATGGTATTAAACCGTGATCATTTAACAAACCCGCTGATGTTATAATAACAGAATCAGAAAAAAAAGTACTCTTGTAAAGCCACCGAAAAACTCCTTCGAAGAAAAGGAACGATATAAATTAAAACAATTTAAATAAACGGAAAACAGTTAACAACCAAGTAGTAAATGAGGTGTTTACTTAATAATCACCCGAAATGTGCAAATATACAAAGAAAGTAGTAAAAAATGAAATTTGCCACCAAAATATGGTCAAACAACATCAAGTTGATATTATTTGTACACGTGTGAACGTGAATACTACTTTTACTATTTAGTATTTTTGTCCTGTTATTATTGTCTGTTATTTTCTGTCTTAAAAAGCACAGGGAATGGTTACGTGGCTTTGCGAGATCAACGCAAGCTTACTAATCCATCCCACAAAAAGAAGTGTATCGTTTAACGCTCTACAATTTTCACCAAAGCTTGTCCGGTTGATCTCGTATAAATTGCATGTATAAGATTCCAGTATTCCGAATCTGCTAAAACCTTAAAGTAGATAATTTAGGTGCCACAAGAAGGTTTCATAAAAAAAGGCGTACTTTGGAACCCAGAAAATTTTTATATCAGATATATACCACCGTTTCTGCAATATAAATTTAGAATTTCCTCTCTTGTTTACGTTTTGAGAATTCAGAAGCACGTACTGCCTCGATGTATATGGCCCATAGTTTCCATGGATTCCCACATCGGCCGTTATAAAAGCATCGGCGGGGATCAATATTCAGCATAGATCACGAATATTGGAAAAACCCCTCCTCTGGAGAAATTGTTATAATATAATAAAAACGTCGCGTAAAAATTTACGATCGAGTCAGCCGTCTGGGACGTAAATCATGTATGAACCTCCGATAAATCTAGCTGGCGTTATCGACGAGGAGACGCGGGGCGTCCCGACGCCGTCGACGACGCGACTACGTGTGTCCAGGTATGCATGGAGAAGGAAAATGATCGCGAAAAACTAGGCGACGCCTACGTCCCGAGGACAAAAAAGTTTAAAGTAGATAAGGGGAAAAAGTTCGGACGTGACAGCAATGCGGATACAGGTTTTTTCTTCTGTCTCCAGATATTAGGTTTTTTCTTGGGTAATAAATATCGGGTGTGATGGTGCAGACAAATGTAGGTTAGATTTTTTGTGTGTGTTATTTTAGGACTTTTTTCTTAAAAAACATAACTAAATACTAAAACGTAATAGTCGAATTTGTCAATATAATTACAGTGAAAGCTCTCCTTGCACCCAGCTTCAATAAGCGGACATACTCTTTTAATTCTATTTTAATGCCTAAATACAATTAAAGATGACCCTCTCCTTGAACATGATAACTCCCATAGGCGGATAAAAATGTTGGACCCATGAGTGTCCACCTATGGGAGCTTTCATTATGACTACACCAATTCTGACAAATATCTTTCGCAACTATTTTTTCCTGATCCATGTTTTATAGAAAGTATTCGTTTTTACTTTATCATACGCAGTATGCCAAAGTATTGTAATCATGCCGAAAAAAAAAATTGAGATTTTAGCGGAAATAGGTCTTTTTGGGTCCCCTGAACATTTTTGACCAAGGTACAAAAAGATGTCTGTGTGTGTGCGTGTGTAAACGATTTTTGTAGCGATGATTCCGGAAAAACTACTAAAGGTATCGGGACGAAAGTTCATAATTAGAAGTTTCATGACCTAACTTAGAGCTGAAAAGCTTTTGGTTAAAAAGGGTCCAAAGGAACTGGTAGTTTATTCTAAGCCTTTTTCAAGGATTTTGCAAATGAGCCGCTATTTCTCTAATTTCGTCAAAATAGTTAAATAATAAATTAAAGTAGAGGAAATTCTGAATAATTTATGCCCATGTAATATTTTGGTAAAATTAATAGTTTAGCTTTTTAGGTTATTCTAAGCCTTTTTGAAGGATTTTGGAAATGAGCCGCCATTTCTGTAATTTCGACAAAATAGTTCATTAATAAATTAAAGTAGAGGAATAATTTATGCCTATGAAATTTTTTGGTAAAATCAATAGTTTAGCTTCAAGAGCAAATTCTATTTGATCGAGATCGGTCGCATCTGCATCGATATGAAATTACATAGTTGCCGGATTTTGACAAATATTTTTTTGTGTTGTCACATTCGAAAACAGCTGATCTCACCAGAGGTTGGAGAACCACTATGGAACGTTGCCGCTGTAGTGCGGCAAATTTTAAAATACAAATTTCAAATAAAGTAAGATCACCAATTTGATTATTTGTTGATAAGAAATATCAACCCGTCTTTATATCTAATTCCAAAAACGATACATTGAGAAAATTATAAATAAAGTATAGCGATGAGTGTAGTTTTATTTTAGTATTTTGGTAGGGATGTGTCATGAACAAATATAAATCTGTCAGAATTTTAATTACCTTTTTAAGGTGCGTTTTCATTAGTGATAATGGCAGTGGTAGCAGACGCCGTTATAGTATTTCCAATAGAAAATTGATAGTGACTCATGTTTATGCACATGCAAACTAGTATGTGTCATTATCACGATATGTAAGAAATACTATAATGTCGTATTGTACCACGGCCATTAGCTACCATTACCTACCAATCGGAACGCACCTTTAAACTTGACGTTTCGTCAAAGTGATACCAACCTAGCATTTACTATACAGAAATCATTTTTTTTTAATTACGTATTTCTTAAAAAGCAACACAATAAACGTTGATGTCGCTCCTGCCAAAAACTAGATAGCCGACTCGCTCATATGCGACGGCGACACTCCGCCTTCGGTGACGCGCCGCATCACCGCTCGTCGCGCTATTCCGTACTTTCGGCATTTGTGACATAAATAACTATTATTCTAATGACGCAGTGATTCTCATGCAGCTAAACTATTAATTTTATATATTGTATGATAAAGTCATGTGCCTGGCCACATCAGATTTTTTAATTAAATGTGGGAAAACATGCGCATTTACATTATGATAAGGTTGCTTTGCAAAATTGCAAACCTTTGAAAAAGTTAATAAACACAGATTTTTTATCATTTTGTTTCCAATTCTTAACTCAGAACGTTTCTGTATTAGACATTTGTAAACTAAACGTTTTAAAGCACGTATCAACAAAGAATTTGATTGGAATCAGATTAAGATAATTCTTAAACTAACAAAACCATAAAATATTAATATTCAAGTTTTTCATGATATCTTTAAAATTATAAAAGAAGATGAAATTTTAAATAATTAATCGATATACAAATGCGCAACCGTGACCTCTTGTAACAGTTTTTCTATCTCTTGATAGATTGATAGAGATATCACTACATTTATATTCAAAATGGACAGCCTGTATTTTGACCTTTTTTATATGTGGGCAGGTGTCTCACAGTTATTTTTTACCAGTTTCTATTTTCAATTCAATTCATATTGTGATAGTTGTTTTACAAGGACAGATTCTATTAGTTATAAATAAAATTATCCCCTCAAAATCTATGTGTAAACTTACTAAATTAATAATTAATTCTGGCCTTACTTTATGGTTTAATAACATTACAGCGTATTTGAAGATAAGGTTCATACAACAATTTTTTTCTACTTTGCGTTCGTTATAAGCTCATAACGAAACCGCTTTCGGTGTCGTTATGAAAACACTAGATCACAAACTTGTAGTAACTTTAAAGTTTTCAAAGATTAATGAAATTGACGTCAAGTGTCAAATAAGGCTGACATCTCAATCGCTATTGGCTCGTCTCAATCGTGTTTGTAAATTTTACTACAACTACCAACTGTTGAAGAAAAAAATTACTCTAGATTGTAAGATGACAACGGGGGGGTCGATGGCGTATAGGATAGAGCGGCTGCTATCTACGCTGGAGGCCCGGGATCGAATCCCGGCTCGGGCTAAAATCGACTGTCCTGGTATTTTAGGCAGGGAACAAATACCTTTGCATGCCGCCTTCCATCGGATGAGGAAGTAAAGCCGGTGGCCCCGTGTGCTGTCATTATGCGACGTGCACGTTAAAGAACTCTTACTGGAGGTTGGAATTCCTTCAGTAGGACAAAATTCCTGGGTGTGTGTAGCCTGCCCTCTGCGTCGGTGATTGGCCTAAGTTGCGGAACTAGACCGACGTAAAATAAACAAGTAAAAAAAAAAAAAAAAAAATAAGATGACAACCGCAATTTTCAACATATATATAAAATTAATGTCGCAAGGTAGAAATTTTTACTTTATCATACGTAGTATAATAAAGTATTGTAATCATGCAAAAAAAATTGAGTTTTTAGCGGAAATAGGTCTTTTTGGGTCCTCAGAACATTTTTGACCAAGGTACAAAAAAATGTCTGTGTGTGTGTGTGTGTGTGTGTGTAAACGATTTTTGTGACGACGATTCCGGAAAAACTACTAAAGGTATCGGGACGAAAGTTCATATTTAGAAGTTTCATGACCTAACTTAGAGCTGAAAAGCTTTTGGTTCAAAAGGGTCCAAAAGAACTGGTAGTTTATTCTATGCCTTTTTCAAGGATTTTGCAAATGTGCCGCCATTTCTGTAATTTCGTCAAAATAGTTAAATAATATATTAAAGTAGAGGAAATTTTGAATAATTTATGCCTATGACATTTTTTGGTAAAATTAATAGTTTAGCTGCAAGAGCAAATTCTATTCGATCGAGATCGGTCGCATCTGCACTGATATGAAAATACATAGTAGCCCGAATTTTGACAAATATTTTTTTATGCCGTCACCACAGAAATGTCTATGGCTGTCACACTCGAAAACAGCTGATTTCATCAGAGGTTGGAGAACCGCTATGGAACGTTGCCGCTCTAGTGTGGCAAAGCACAAAATACAAAATTCAACAAAATAAGATCACCAATTTGATTGTTTGTTGATAAGATATATCAACCCGTTGTTATATCTAATTGTAAAAACGATAAAATGAGAAAGTAAATAATGTATAGCGATGAGTGTAGTTATATTTTACTATGTTGGTACGGATGTGACATCTACAGTGTCATGAACGAATATAAATCTGTCAGAATTTGAATTAACTTTTTAAACTTAACGTTTCGTAGAAATGGTATAAACCTAACATTTCCTATTCAGAAAAATAACCTATTTGATTTTTTTTAAATACGTATTTCTTAAAAAGCAACACAAAAACGTTGAAGTCACTCCTGCCGAAAACTACATAACTTGGCCCGCTCACATGCGACGGCGACGCTCAAAATATCTGTCAAATCCTGGCTAATTAGTTTAATTTTAATGCAGACACGATGTATCTCAGTCAAATAGATTCTCGTGCAGCTAAACTGTTAATTTTATATTTTGTATGATAAAGTCATGTGCCTGGCCACATCAGATTTTTTTATATAACAGTCGTTTTATAAGACGCATTGGCGCGCTCGTTCCATTTGGGCACTCCTCGCTACGCTCGTCGTGCCCAAAACAACTGGTTCGCCAATTTTTGTCTTATAAAACTTGTATTATAATATACTATTAAAACAGCAAATTTGTCAATAAATAATAATTTTTTCTACTTTGGGTTCGTTATTAACTCATAACGAAACTGCTTTCGGTGTCGTTATGAAAACACTAAAGCACAAACTTTTAGTAACTTCTAGTTTCCAAGAATGATGATATGGACGTCAAGTGTCAAATAAGGCTGACATCTCAATCGCTATTGCTACGCCCAGAGGCGGATTAAGGATGGTCGGGGCCTCTAGGCAAATTATGTTTGGGGCCCCCCCAATAATTAAAACAAAAAAAAGCAGGTAGCAATATTTTTTTTTCTGCGCGGTAACGAAATAAACAGTTTTATAATAATAATACTTCATATACGTAACAATAATTATAATGGTTTACAAATAATAAATTATGGTGTTCTTACAAATTTATTTGGCGAATTTTAGAATGTGCAAGTTTATTTATAATGTCATCAACCTTATATTTTTGGCAAACTCATGTTCGATAGAAATTAATGATAAAGCATTTAAACATTCCTGGCACATGACCGTCCTCTTTTGATTTTTTAGTAATCCCATCTTAGAAAAAGATTGTCCACTTTCACATACTCCGCAAGCCAATGTCAAATATAATCGAAATGCGATGCTTATATTTGGATAGCATGGACTAAAATTTTCTTAAATATGTCCACGATATTTGTTTCCGTATTGCTATTTTCCTCAATGTAAAGCGCGACATGTTGATGAAATTGTATTAATTCATTTTGCAAAAAGATCATCCAGATCGTTTGGATATTTAGCTGCTAGTTCTTTAGCGGCTTGTTGTTTGCGTTGTATATTCAAATTCGAATATTCAAACAGAAAGGAAAAGTTAGCGTGACTTTTTTCGTAGGCATCAAAACGCTTCACCGTTTTTGCTATTAGACTGTCGCAAATAGTTAAATATTTTTCAATTTTGAATCGTTCTATTGGCGAAATATTGTACTGGTGGTATGTGGAATCAGATTCATCTGCGAAAAACTTCACTTTTACTTTGCGGTTGTTCACTTGTCGGTAGTTGTCGACCAGATCCACTTCATTCAAATTTTTGATGGATTCGAAAATGTATTTTCCTTTCAATTCATATTCGTCAAAATTTTCTCGTATTTGTTTAAGATACCCTATTAAGCTTTTTAAATGATCTGCTACGTCTTTCAATATTATTGTTATATTATTGTTTCTCTTTGGAATATGTTATTTACCTTATCGATTCGTTCTAAAATATTGTACCAAAATACGCATAGTATACATGTTTCTAGTTAACATAATTTCTGCAAAATATTTGCTCACTTCTTGTGTCGCAGTTTTGTTCAGTATCTTCCGCTAACATTTTTAAAAATTTTATGATAGAGACATTTAAAGATCTAACTGCATCAAATCGCGCAGACCTCTAGTGTCGGACAGGGATTTAACCATAAAAGGTCGACTTACGCTTACATTATTTAAGCGAATTTGTTCCTTTAATAAATTCCATCTGTAGGTAGATCCAGGTGCAAAGTTATACAGTTTTTGAATAATCCCAAAAAATGACGTGGCCATTTTTTTAATATAAAGGGTATCCAACCCTTTCTTGTTAGATCGAATGGACCAACTCATAACTGATTTTGAATGAGACGCGCTATTTTCATGGGTTCAAAGGCAAATTCCTGGGGTTTTCCAGTCATTAAAGCCAACTATTAGTTGGTCACAACTCGACGAAAATAACTTGCAAAACCCGCAATACGCCATTTTTGTCTTTGGTGAAAAAACTAACCAGGTACGATCAATTTTTTCGCCATTGAGCATTTTCCGTTTGAAAAAATGTTTTGAAATGAAGTGTTGAACTGTTCTTGCTCACAATTATTCCACTCAGCAGGGTCATTATTTGGAAAACACGAACAGTCACCGTTTGTAAAGCACTTTCGTCTACATTAATATCATTGAGTACACATTTTTCTTTCTCCTACTTACAATACTCAGCCTTAGAACCCGAGCTAGGTAAAAAAGGAGGTTATTGAATGGGTACGGTAGGAAGCGCGGTATTCAAAACTTATTTGTAAGAAAATGTAATTAACGTTTAGCAAAAAAAATTTCCTTAAAAATAATCAAAATATTAAATATATTTATATATTTGTAGAAGACAGTAATCTTTAAAACGCTATGGAAACATGTCTTGGTTGGGGGCCCCCCAAGGCCCGGAGCACGTGCCTCTGTTGCCTTATGGGTAATCCGCCTCTGGCTACGCCTCAATCTTATTTGTGAATTTTACCACAATTACCAACTGTTAAAGATAAAACTACTCTAGATTATAAGATGACACCCGTACTTTTGGTGGCAAAGTAGAAAAGCAGTAACATTCGATTTATAAGACGTATTGGCACACTCGTTCCATTCGCTCCGCGCTACGCTCGTCGTGCCCAAAACAACTCGTGCGCCAATTTTTGTCGTATGAAACTAGTATTATAATATACTATAACAACACTACCACTTATCCACTTATTCTCCTATAAACATCAACATGAAATAACGGTCTTGTGAACGGTGGCCTTGATACGCAATATTTTAAAATTAAATTTGGAGTAGGCCTTCCAAGTCTATTAATTTTATTCTTATCGAATGACTACAAAATTGCTTTGCTAAAAAATGCATGCTTTTTTAATTGCGTAATAAGCGCTTCACAACGAACTACTGACATGCAGAAATACACGTCACTTCGCTCGTAGGTACCACCGCAGGCGAGGTCACTTGCCACCTGTCCAAAGTAAAGAAACGGGTCTGTGCTGACGGAATTCGCTCACTAGTGCGTAAGTATGCAGGCGTCGATACTCACTAGCGTATAGCGATAGCAGACGCTGGCGTCCTCACTACAATCTCCAGCCTGTACCTGTAGCCGCAAGAAATTCTTACTGCCTTGGAAACTTATATGTAATAGATCGTGCCTTATTGACTATTATAAGTACTATTATTACATACTATGTATCTGATAGACTATTCAGAATAAAACAGACCGCTGAATACTCGGATCTAAAAGAAGTAAAACCTGGGGTACCCCAGGGTAGTGTATTGGGACCAATTCTCTATCTACTATACACAAGTGACCTCCCACAGCTGCAAAATGTAACTCGCCACATTCGCAGATGACACGGCTCTAATGGCAGTGGGATCAACTCTTGGAGAATCTACTAGGAATCTTCAACCAGCTACTAATAAAATGTATAAATGGACCAAAAAAAATGGAAGACCAAGCTCAACGAATTGAAGTCTGTCCAGATTAACTTTACATACAAAAGAATCGCGGACATACCTCATGTAAAGATTAATGACGCCATAGTACCATATGCGAACACTGCTAAGTATTTGGGTATGACTCTGGATACAAAACTAAGGTGGAAAGAACACGTTAAGAAGAAAAGAGCAGAGCTTGGCCTCAAATATAGAGAACTCTACTGGTTTCTGGGAAGAAACTCTCAGTTGTCAGTACAGAACAAACTACAAGTGTACAACCAAATACTAAAACCGATTTGGTTATACGGCATCCAGCTTTGGGGTTGCGCGAAAAACTCCAACATACAAGGAATCCAGACTTTCCAAAATAAAGTACTAAGGAATATGGTTAACGCTCCTTGGTACATACGGAATTCTGACCTGCATCGTGATCTTGGTGTCCCACAAGTCAACCAAGAGATAAAAAGATTCGCCACTAAACATGAATTTCGCCTAAGCCACCACGTCAACGTAGAGACCCTGCAGCTACTGGACAACCAGAATCTAGTGAGAAGACTAAAAAGAACTAAACCCTTCGAACTAGTGATTCAGTGAAATGTGCTTCTTGTTTAGGACAAAGTAAATATAGGACATCAGTGGATAAGTCTATTAGAGACACGTACCTAGTTTTAAGAATTCAGATTTAAATTGATGGTTAATCTATTAGATTAGTTTCAATGTGTTAAGCACCAGATGATTATTAAAGAAAAAAATTTTTGGGGCTGCGCAAACCTGCAACCCAATGCACAAGCGGCCACTGTTACGGACACATCCTGTATAATTACTTCATTAATGAATAAACTTCTTCATAAATGTCAGCATTACCTTTTTTGTCGGCGTATCTTTTATTATCAATTTTACAATGTTGGTGCTATAATTTTGATTTCAATTCAGCGAACACTATCTATTTCAGGTGAACCTAGTTCAACAAATATTGTTATTACGTAGTACGAATAATCCCAAATAAGTCGTAAATCGAAAACTTCCAAACTATACGATGGAGTTTTATCCATTTTATCCGGTATCAGTTGCAATAGACGTTTATTGAAAATATCTGATCGACGGACTAGTAAACCGAGCTTGTCGTCTCGTGCTTGCACAAACTTATTAAAATTCTATTTGTTACCCCCTCCACCTCAGCCGTGCTTCAACCCCCGCGTCTGCATAAGTTTGTTATCTCTCGCTAAGGTAAGTAAAACCAAGTTGGTTCGTGGAGTGGATTCTCCATTTTACGCCGGCATTTTAACCGCACGAACACAAAACCCGACGCCACCGGTTCGTATATATATAGTATATCGCTGCGGTACGTGGCATGTTTTATGACCGTCCTTATCTGCGGATGTCATCGAGTTATAGAGAACAAAACTTTACTGTGTTTTCATTATTATTATGTGGTTTTATGGGCGCCGTCCCCTGTGGGAATGGATCAGGACGGGCGACGCGCCCGGCCATGAAGTCTCCATTACCGCAGTAAAGAGAAAAACTCGGTCGCGGCTTGCTAGATAAGAGCAGGTGCATGAAACCATTGAAAGTTTTGTATGTAGTATAGTTCAAAAAAAGATGGTAGAAAGACCAATCTTCCTCACTGACTCACTGATCCACATAAACTAATTAATGATGTCTTTCTTTTATAGGAAAGTCCGCAAAACAAAATACTTTTCAAGTTATTTTGTAAACTATACATATAGCTGTGTTAGTACAGTAGCTGTATTGATGGAGAGTATAATTACAACCAAACATTATTGTTTACAATATTTCTCTGATTGCAGGAAGATAAAGTAATACAAAATAACACAAACTAAACATACAAAATATTAAAATTCAGATGGTATTCACAGAGAAAGCATAATTTCCGCAATGTTTAACTTTTGAATAAGTAAAACCCCGTCAGCAGTGGTTTGTTTGTGATTTGTTATGTACTACTTCTTCATGAAAATAGTTTAAAAACGGAAAGGACGAATTTAATACAACAACTAAATGCGCATTTGGCAGGCCTATTTTCGTTTAATATTGTATTTTCGGTATGATCTGCCATTTGTTATTTTAAATAGATAATGTTGTGACCATGCTTGATGTTGTTTTTTATTTCATATATTTCATAATAATCCATCCTCTTTGATTTCTTTATATTATGCAGTAAAGTTATGTTGGCAATATTAGTACTATGGTTATGTTCCATCAGATGTTTATTAACGGTAGTAGTTTTTTGTGTTCTTTATATCTTGTTTGTAAATTACGTCCCGTTTGACCTATGTACTGTGTATCACAACAAATCACATTTACATCCGAAGAACAAACTCTACTTAATCGACGACATAAATACGCCCCGCCTCATAAAGTCGATCATAAAAAAATAATGATTGACCTGGACGCCGCCCTACATCATCACCCTTCAAAGGCAGCCAATTAAGAATGACCTCCGTAATAATCTCAAAATAACTAATGTAACTACACCAAGTCAAAGAGCTCACAATAAGAATAAAGATATGCAGGTTCTCAAAAACTTGAAACAAAAAATACTAGACGACAATTTAATTGTTACCAAAGGTGATAAAAACGCTGGTCTAATCATTTTCAATAAACAAGGCTATATTGATAAAACTGAACAATTTTTTGCTGAAAATAACATTAGTTTGATTCCTAGTAATCAAAATAGTAAATATACCACATTGTTTAAGTCTACAATTAAAAAATGTGAAAACACATGAATAAAATTCAACATGCAGCAAAACAAAATCACGGAAATGAATCGCGCCATTCCAAAATTGTATAGGTTGATTAAATTACATAAAACTAACAAACCTATTAGGCCAATTGTAACATCTTGTAATACCACGGCACATAAACTGGCAAGTAATCTCAACCGTGTTCTCACAAGACAACTAGCGTTCAGACCGAGATACGAAATCAAACAATTACGGGATTTTATTAATAAGATAAAACAATTAAACATTAACAAAACATCTATCCTATTATCCTTTGACATTATAAATCTGTATACTAACCGTGACATTGTTGACTTGTTTGATGTTGTTTTAAAACAAAACTTCTTTCAATTCAACCAAACGTTTTACAAACAAAGCGACGGCCTTGCTATGGGAAATCCCGTAAGTGGACTATTAGCCAATATATTCGTCGACCATCTGGAGATCAAATATTCAAACTACCCGAACGCAAATCTATTTCATACTGGGGCAGATACGTGGACTATGTGTTCTGTGTGTGGAATGATCAGGAGGATAAAATCGAAGAATTCCTAGATAAGATCAATAGTTTATCCAAACTTAAGTTTACATACGAAAAAGCAACTAACAATAAGATTAATTTTCTTGATTTGACTATACACAGACACAACAACCACTTAAAGTATAACATATTTCGAAAACCTACAAACACAGACGTTATTATCCCTAAATCGTCACAGCACTCCCATAACATAAAATCAATGGCATACAACCACTCAATTAATAGACTACTGTGTACGCCTCTTTCTTCTGGGGACTTTGACCAAGAATATAGTACAATTACACAAATAGCGAACAACAATGGTTTTAAGTCCACAGAGATAGAGGCATTGCATAGGAGAATCAGAGAAAAGCATTTAATTAAGAAAATCTACCCCCACATTACAGTAAAGAACATACCCTTCCATCCTCAACTTTATAACAACATTACGTCAATCCTTAATAAATATAATATCAACACAATATCAACCCCAAGAAACAATAGAGAAAACATTAATCAACAATAAAGATCAAACACCGATGCTAGAAAAAAGTGGAATTTACAGAATTTTGTGCTCAGATTGTGATGCACAGTACATAGGTCAAACGGGACGTAATTTACAAACAAGATATAAAGAACACACAAAACAAAAAACTTCTACCGTTAATAAACATCTGATGGAACATAACCATAGTACTAATATTGCCAACATAACTTTACTGCATAATATAAAGAAATCAAAGAGGATGGATTATTATGAAATATATGAAATAAAAAACAATACCAAGCATGGTCACAACATTATTAATGAATTCACTAATTTTAACGAACGCTATCTATTTGAAATATTCCAATAGTCTATACATACTGCGCATGAAGCGTACAGACAAACTGTATCAATGACACGAGTCTTCAGTACACTATAGCATGTCGCCGCTCCATGTTGTTTCCACACACCGTTTTAATATTTTGACTTACTCGACTGTAAGTGACTTGGTTGTACCATGAATTTATATAATTTGTAATGTCCTTGTTTTTGCTTTTTAGATTAGCCTGATGATGGTCTAATGACCGAAATCGATCGCTTGTAAATAAATTTTAACATTCACAAATAAACACCTGTTTTATTTAACAAATATATAAGTGAAAACTATTTCCGGTATTTAATTTTTTATTTTTTTCGTAGAATCTGAATATGAAGGGGCAGAAATTCCGAATCGAGGCTAGTTTCTGAGAAAACCTGTGATAAAAACCGCAAAAAGAAGAAATCTAATTTCAGACTTTCAGAGTTCAGAATTTTTGCTTCTGATTTAGATTCTACTGATAAAGCGCACCGGAAACAGTTATCACTTCTTCGATTTTGTTTATTATTGACCAGGATAGTCACAATTATTTTATTTTTGACAAATTAGGTACTTAAAAATGTGAAATGATCTAACATTTAGACTCAACAGTTAATCGGTTATTTTTGTGAAGTTAATAACTGTGGCGAGTAATTTTAATGTAAGAAAATAAAACAAAATGTTTTCTATTTTTGTTTAGAATATTATTAAAGAAAACTTTTCACCCCTAGGCCTAAGGTACAAGTTAATATTAATCGATCTAAGATTTCACAGAAATTAAACAAATTAATCAAGTGGCAAAGGTCTGGCGTAAAATAAATTTATGTACAAAATACATTTGTTAAAAGCCGCGCTTTACATCAAAAAATCTGATGTGGCCAGGCACATGAGTTTATCATACAAAATATAAAATTAATAGTTTAGCTGCATGAGAATCTATTTGATTGAGATAAATCGTGTCTGCATTAAAATTAAACTAGTTAGCAAGGATTTGACAGATATTTTGATAGTCAATAGTATCAATAGTAGGTATTGTCAAAGCATCAACATTTGACACTACCTACTGTCATCAGAATAATAGTTATTAATCTCACAAGTACCGAAAGTACGGAATAGCGCGACGAGCGGTGATGCGGCGCTTCACCGATGGCGGAGCGTCGCCGTCGCATGTGAGCGAGTCGCGCTATGTAGTTTTCGGCCAGAGTGACATCAACGTTTCTTGTGTTGCTTTTTGAGAAATACAAAATACGAAAAATTCAAAAATGGTTATATTTCTGTATAGGAAGTGTTAGGTTGATACCACTTCTACGAAACGTCAAGTTTAAAAAGCAATTTAAAATTCTGACAAATTTATATTCTTACATGCCACTGTAGACGTCACATCCGTCACATCCGCACTAGAGCGGCAGCGTTCTTTAGCGGTTCTCCAACCTCTCATGAAATCAGCAGTTTTCGAGTGTGACAGCCATAGACATTTCTGTGGTGACAGCACAAAAAAATATTTGTCAAATCTAGGCTACTATGTAGTTTCATATCAATGCAGGTGCGACCGATCTCGGTCAAATAGAATTTGCTCTTGAAGCTAAACTATTAATTTGACCAAAAAATATCATAGGCATAAATTATTCAAAATTTCCTCTACTTTAATTTATTATTTAACTATTTTGAGGAAATTACTGAAATGGCGGCTATTTGCAAAATCCTTGAAAAATGCTTAGAGGAAACAGCTTGTTCCTTTGGACCCTTTTGAACCAAATGCTTTTCAGCTCTAAGTTTGGTCATAAAACTTCTAAATAAGCACTTTCGTCCCGATACCTTTAGTAGTTTCTCCGGAAATGAATTAACAAAAATTGGGTACACACATACATACACACACACACATACACACACACACAGACATTTTTTTGTATCTTGGTCAAAAATATTCCGGGGATCCATAAAGACCTATTTCCGCTAAAATCTCAATTTTCTTTTTCGGCACGATTACAATACTTCATCATACTGCGTATGATAAAGTAAAAATTAAAAACAAGAAAAACCTATTAGGAAGCGAGGTTGGTTGTTGGTTAGCTCGCGTGCGCATTGTTGTAACTTTTTAATTTTTTTATTGCTTCCCATCAGGAGTTTTTCTTATATATTTCGTCATAATTTTTCAACATTTTGACTTTTCCTGGAGAAGTAACTATGTCAACACCCACTGCGACAATAAAAGGTTAATATACAAATAATTTAGTAATATAGTAATAAGCATAAGTATTAAAATGATTTTAGAAATATTTTTAAATAAAATGTTTCAGAGATTTTGTTATGTTTCCATACTTATATGACTGTTGAATTTTGATATTGTTCGATAGCATTCACATTTTTACCATTAATTAAAGCTGAATGATTACATCGCACCAATTTTGACCAATCTTACGCGGTGGTGTAAGCGGAGAGGTCGAGGGTGTGTAGGTATACATGATGCGGAGTCATATGGAATAGCGGGCTGTGGCGCAGCGCGCCATGTCACGGATTATGGTTATAACAATAAAAAACTTAGTTGACAAATAAATAGTTCATATAGTTTGTACAATCAACTGAATTCTTCACACTTTTGAGCAGTCTATCGATTTCAGCTGCCCATCGACTTCGCTCTTCTTCATGTTTGCGGTCTATTGACTCGCTGGACTACCGAAGTATGCGGCCCACCGAGTTATACGGTCTACCGATCAGTTGACATTAGTAATCTCCGCTCGGTTGACGATAGGTTGACGTCAATCGTTAAAAATTAATTGAATTAATTATGCTAAATTAACCGTTCATTTTCTCGTATATGTTCCCAAATAATTTTGATGGTAAATTTTGTCCGCTACAATGTGAAATTTTCTAGTTTTTCTAGGCGGAACGGACTACGTAGGAAATAAAATGTTTCTCACGAGTCGCGGGGTATGAGGAGTCAGGAATGAAATGTTTGTCATGTGTTCGGTAAGTATTACTTATCATAAATTGTCATGATAATGAATGCATTCATCAATAGAAATAAAAAACAATATTTATAACAAACTACAATTTGATAATTATTATTTATTAATATTAAAATAATCTATTTACCTTTTAATATTAAGTCAGAAAAATAAATATAATTTTATAGTAATTGAATAAAACCAGTCTACGTCCAACCTACATCAATATTTGAAAATTATGAAACATTGTTCGACCTCTAAAGTATGTATGTAAGTATAGCAAATGTTGATTTCTATCAGTGTAATCAATTTACCGCAAAAACTATTGGGAAACAGTATCAAATTACCGCTAGAAATTATAAAACAATTCTATACACGTATGATAGAACTTTATTTCCAGCAGTTGAAATCATTTAATATCCCCACAATTCCACCAAAAACCCCTTAATAAATCTCCCCTCTCCCGTGGGGTAACAAATTCTTTGAAGGCAAATAATTTTCTATTACGTCCGGCCCAACATACCCGAGGGCTGTCGAGCCGCAACCGTGATTATGATCTTTATTTCCCATCAGTACGCGGTTTGCCCGTGCAGGGGACACAGTGGAAATCAATAATAAGGGAAGCGAACAAGAAAAAAAGCAAGACCGACCATCATAACCAGTAACTTCGGAGTCTGGTAAATCCCACGAGGTACAACAAACTCGATTGAACGTCGACGAAGGATTTCATTTGCGGGTATACGAAAAACGCGAAGAGCCCCGCGGGGCTATGGTCACTTTAACGTAGCGGGAACGCTGTGGGAATGCTGCGCGAAATGCCATGGGACCGGCCTGCTTGTTAATCGCAAACAGTATCAGACTGCAATAATGTGATTGGTGCCTTCAAATGGAGAGTATTCTTCTTATAGATGGTTACTTATGGGGATATATGTACGAGAAGAGTTAAAAAGGCAAAGAGAAGTTAAAATTAGATTGTGTTGTTATTCTGTTGAGGCATGAAATAATCCGGCGTACGTACCATTTGGATATGATTAAGCACTGTGGGAGAAAGATAATAATGATTATACAGGTTATTTTTGAAATAACGCCAGGGCCAGAGAAGCTTGTTCGTATAAGGTATTGTGTATCTCAAAGTTTTTAGTAGGTACTAACGCAATTGTATAAAAGAAATAGTCTAGGGCTTGCCCTGGTGCATGGCGAACCCGATGATGCATATTAACGTGATCATGGTACATCGGCGCCGTCAACATTTGAATATCTTTCACTAATTTTAAGTTTTAAGTGCTCACCAATCAAGTACCAGCACGAAACGCTATTTGGCCGCGACGACTACATATGTTAGATTCGGAGAACCGATCAAAATTATTTCTTATAAATCTAGAAAACCCTGGCATTTGGCGCATTCATTCACAAAACACATCCTTTAGACATACTGTTATATATTTTAGACAAAAGAAACTGGGTGGTGCAAAAGTACAAAATGTTAAATGCACGAGTCACTAGCAGTCACATCTCGGATTCAGCCTACAAACGTAAACTAGTCTTTAAATGACAAAACCTTAAATACAAAGCTACATTAATAAATTCTAGAGATATTAAGCTCAATGTAGAGAAGGTCGACAATTATAGGAAACAACTGAACTCCTAACTGAATAAAAAAATAATGGGTACACTTAAGAAAATAAATAATTATCCTGTTAGATATTCAGCTTAAAAGAAGGGAGCAGCTGAGGATAGAACCCTAGAACACCATCCAGGGAACAACCTGGAGAGCCAGAATGGGACACCAAAGAAATTACCAGAAGACCTATTGGAAATAATTATCCTATGCATATTAGACAAATGGTCAAATAAAAAAGTCGTGCTAGAAGATAGCAGCTATCACGAGACTCATCTCACAAAGTATTAGTAAATAATAAATCGGTCAAACTCAAAATACAGAAACTACAAGAGGCATCATTAGAATCTATCTTAGTAAAATTTAAGAAACAGATTTGAAAGCACCGATGATGTACAGTCATGGAAAAAAGTATGTTCGTATCGCTATCGCAGGATTTGAAAATAGTATGTCGGTTATATATTCGGTTATATATTCCCTCGGCCCGGCCGCTTCGCAAAAAGTTGTCCGTCACGAGGTGGTTTTTCGATGGATGTAATGTAACGGAATTTAGTTTATTTTGAGCGTGTCCGATCTTTTCCTTAATGTGATACCTTCATTGCAATGTAATAAATGTAATATGACCACAACATTTAAGTTTACGAGTAGTGCATTTAATTAAATATAAAATTACTTTTATAATAATATTAATAAACATGAAATTTGATAATATGATAGGAAAATCTGATATTAAGATATTGCATAATGTCACGACACATTATTTAAATTTATTTTATCTAATACACATATTAATTACGCCTTATTAAATGTCTTTGCCCAGCAGTGGGATGACGGGCTTTAGTAAGTAAGTAAGTAAATGCACAAATCATCTTGTTGCCAAGGATTATCACTGAATAAAGACTATTTCAGAATTGTAATATTAAAATATATTCACTAAATGTAAATAAATTCTCTAAATTTAATTTATATTTATATTTAGGACGGAGCATGTATTTTGTATGAAAGGACAATAGAAATATATCTGTATTTACTTTATAGCAGTTAATGTTTCAACTATCGAATTATTAAAATTTTACTTATAATTAATTAACTAATTACTTAAGAATACTGAAAATTAGGTTATTGTGTCAATAATGATTAATGACAAATCTTTTTTCAAATATCAAATCTGTAGTAGTTTTGGACATTGAGGGAACTAATTTTAACAATAGTGTCATCTAAATGTTCTTTTAGATGGTCGTATATTTTGGTTTATTTATTTTTAATACTAATTATTTCATATTTACATTCCAACAAAATTCGTCAAAAATTTAGAGCTTGCTTCTACAAGCAGTTATCAATTTTTGTAAATTAGTGTCAGTTGTCAGATATTTGAAAAATATTGCTGTAAAGTAAATACAATATAATAATATAAAAATATTGTAATGATACATTCATGCTATAGAAAATACATCCTTTCTGGTTATTAAGTTAAACTGCAAAATATCGTTGAAGCTAAATATCTCGAAAACACCAGTAAATCACAAGTAACAAATTACCATAAATACAAATTTAAAGCAATTTAATTTTATTAATTTATTTCTATATTGTGAATAAATGTTAATACATAAAAGTTCTGCAATAACCTTCAGTAAAAATATTCACCACAAGAAATTGATTTTTGTATTTATTAACGAAAAAAGCTATTAGATGCAATAAGTTTGTATAGTTTGTTGTGTTTTATGCAATAACTTGAAATGAAATTTTCATTTTATGTTATATAATAAATTATATTTAATAAAAACACAATTACCTTACAATGTAGGAATTACATTAATTTATTACACATTAGGCTAATAAATAGAAATATATAAATCTATATAAACCAATTCAAAGCATTCGAACAAGGTTTCTCAAATAATAAATTTCCGATATACGAGTATGCAGCGTAACCGGACAATTTTTTGCACTTAGCGGCCGACCGGCCGACTAGAGTAACAAAAAACTCGTACATGGATGTAACATCGACACACTGCTGAAATAAGGATCAGAACATACTTTATTCCACGAGTGTACAAGAAGTCAGTATCTATGTCCCACCAATAAGACGACGAGATGGCACGTGGACAAGACACTACAAATAGAAGTCTGATAGTTTTGCAGAATATCTCGTAGGAATGTTCCAACCAAACAACATCGAGTCAGAGCCATTCACGGAGGAAGCTATCAACTTTGAAGCGAAACCATCCAGCTAGTTATAGCCAGTCGCAAAAATTATAAAATCAAACTTGAATCCAAAAAAGGCACCAGGATATTATCTCATTACAGGGGAAGTCTAAGAACCAGTTACCGAAGAAGGGTATTGACTGACGTATTTAGTAATTGCTGCGTTCAGATTAAAATATATACCCGTGTCAGGAAAGTAACAGAGGTCATGATGCCAAAACCCGGCAAACCGCGAAAAGAAGCGAAATCATATCGCGCTATAACACTGTTACGAATGATATCAAACGTCTTTGAAAAGCCAATTCTAAAGAGAATTAAACATATAACTGAGAGAAAAACTAATTACAAACCTCCAATTTCGTTTTGGATCAAGACCATAGAATAACAAAATAAAATAAAATAACTACATAACAGAGAAAGCATTAGACTAAATGCTTTGTGTAACAATCATTCTTGATGTGACACAACCCATTAATAAGATTTGCCTCGTAGGTATAGTACACAAACTACACAGTATGCTATGCATTAGGGTGGGTCGATTGCACGTTTTTTTCGAGGGCCGAATTCTAATAGCGCGGAAAAGTTGCCTTACCATACCAGTAGTTCATGTGCAAAATTTCATTCCGATCAGACAATATCTTGTGTTCGCCATTTGGGCTTGAAATTTGGAAGTTGGGACTAAAATCGTAAAATTACCGCTGTCACGTCAAAACCGCAAATCTGATGACTAAAATGCTCAAACAAAACATGTTCATAATTTAACTACCTATCGAAATGGTATTAGGTAGTATGCTGATAGGAGTGACCGTTTTCGAGATATGATCGCTAACGCGTCACGCTGTAGCGCAAGGTGAAAATCTGTGCAGATCCGAGCTAACCTGTATCGGTTACGCAGAACTCACCACGTGGAGGTGGTTGCACCAGCGGTTTCTCCCAAGTCCAACCCAACCAATTAGCCATATGCTGGGGTTGTTTAGTCCGACTGAAAGTCAAGTATGTCGCTAAAATATTTTTTGTGCCGAAATTGGGCAATTGTTGCCTAGATTTCAGTGTCGATCTAATATGAGCATCCCGTGACTCAGGGCCACATACTAATTGTGACGATTCCGTTACCAACTTAACGGCAAACTCGAAAACATTTACGACAAAGCGTCTATTCCAACAGTTTCACACACAAGAATAATACAAGTAAGCACAGGATCCCAGGAACGCAGGATAGAAAGGACACATTCGTTTCTTTTGCAAAGACAAAAACTCTTTGACATTGCTTTTTGTAAGTGCGCTACGTTTGCCTCCTGCGTTTGCCCAAAGGAGAAACAGGTTCCTCTGATCGAGCAACCATTTCTCCTGGACTAGAAAAGTACTAGAATAGGTCGCAATGGAACAGTAGACCTTCCTGAAACAAAAAAAAATGAAAAGAGCTAAACGCAGAACACAAATCATGGACAGAAAAATCACAAGTTACCACCACAGAAGCAGTTCCAGCCTGTTCAAAGGTATCTACACCATAGAGTGTGAGAAGTTGCCTGTAGTTAAATTTGGCAGTTTTCCCATCATGTCAATTGCCTGTCGAGATACAATACGAAGCACAGATCAGGCTTACCTTTACAAGATTTCTAAAGCTGTTATTTCAGACCACTGCCCAGGTGATGTATGCATTCTGGATCGAGGCACCATCTGCAAACTACGATGGCTAAATTGTGTCAACAGAATTTTAAGGTTATACATTTCAACACCTAAATCGACACAACAGTTTGAATATATTGTGAAATATATACTTACAGTTTACTCACCTTTGTGGTTCAATAATCATTCGGTTTCATAGTTCAATCAAGGATGGATCTAGGCATCTTCTTGATGTAATTCAAAGAACGAGGTACTTATCTGCCAGTCTGCGCGAAATAGTCTATGTTTCTATTCAGAAAAATGCGTACTTATTGAGTATGATGACAGACAAACGGTCAGAAGTGAGAAAGCTGGCACTCGACCGTCTTCTCAGAGCCAGGGAGGCGGAGACTAAGAGACTAGAAGATCAACCTGTTAGGTACAATGTTGTGCCGCAGCTGAATTTCAAAGCAACAGAGTACTAAAGTAAAATTAGCATGTGGCCGTTAGTCACGGGATGCTCATATTAGATCGACACTGAAATCTAGAAAACAACTGCCCAATTTCAGCACAAAAAGATTTTAGGAAGTCTTTGACTCAGACAAAACAATCCCAGCATATGGTTGGTTGGTTGGGTTGGGCTTGGGAGGATCCCGAGGTGCACCCATGTCCAGGTGGTGGGTTCTGGGTAACCGATATATGTTAGCTGAGAGCTGCACAAATTTTTACCTTGCGCTGCAGCGTGAGGCGTTAGCGATCATATCTTGAAAACGGTCACTCTTATCAGCATAATACCTAATACCATTTCGATAGGTAGTTAAATTATGAACATGTTTTGTTTGAGCATTTTAGTCATCAGATTTGCGGTTTTGACGTGATAGCGGTAATTTTACGATTTTAGTCCCAATTTCCAAATTTCAAGCCCAAATGGCGAACACAAAATATTGTCTGATCGGAATGAAATTTTGCACATGAACTACTGGTATGGTAAGGCAACTTTTCCGCACTATTAGAATTCGGCCCTCGAAAAAAACGTGCAATCGACCCACCCTACTATGCATACAATACGTCGATCTGCTAACATGCAAGAAATAACAGCTGGCCTGCCCCAAGGTAGTGTTTGGGACCAATTCTCTACTTACTATATACAATAGTGATTTACCATAGCTAGAAAACGTGACAGTCGCCATCGTCGCAGATAACACTGCTCTAATAGCCGTGGAGTCAAATGTAGACGACTCAATAAGGCAGCTTCAACTAGCCTTCATTCAACTACGTACATCATTGGACCAGCCAATGGACCATGTTAAACAAACTGAAATCTGTCCACAGTAACAGTAACGACACATGGTTCCATTTGCGACCATTGCAAAGTATTTGGGTATAACCGTCTATGCAAAGCTAAGGTAGAAAGAACACATAACAGATAAAAGGATCATGTCAACTTTTGGCGGAACTACTTGGTGTGCAAGGTGAGCTGCGCACACGGGCCCACGACCCGGATATTTTTTTAGAAGCGTCTAAAGCATTTAAAAAGTACTCCACTTGGGAACAAATATAACCCGTATATAACGTAAGATAACAACATTCATGTGCTGCGTGATCCATTACTCGTGCCATGTACATATTTGAAAACATGAGTGGGGATCATATTTTATAAAAAGAAAAACAATAGAATGCAGTAAAACGTGGCCATCCAAAATGACGTAATATTTCCATTAGAAGGTAATAAGTTGCTTATGTAATACCCACTTCGCTTTTTTGGTGGAAGTGCAATGAAACCTATTTCACGTATTCAAACTAAACTGTAACTATGTATGTAAATGTAAATGTTTTCTAGCCGTGATGTAAAACTGGTTAGGTACTCGTACGCAGAAGATGAATAGATCATTTATTATAGAATATTAAAATATCTATAAATATCAATCAAACCTTTATTGTCGTCAGACTAATAGCCAGCAAGTTAGTGTTACACACGATTTTGCCCATTTTTCAAAATTGGGTTTTTGTCAATATATTTCTTCTTATGGTTTAACGAAAGTTAGGATAATATTCAGTCGAATTCTGTATCACTGTTGCTGTTTCGGTTGCTACGAAAGTGAATTGTTACAGCTTAAGTTTTAGCAACTTTCGTAGCAACTGATTCCAATTTGTCAATTCTGTAAGAACGGATTTTATAACCGTTGCTAAATTTCTACATCTACGCAAGTTGTTAACAAGTTACTATTACCGAACTACAGCTGTCTTTATACCAATTTGTTGCGGTAGTTATACGTCAGTTAGCGCGATATGGAGCGTTTTCCGAAATATTATTTGAAGTTGTTTAGTTGGGCACCAAAAGGCCACCATAAACATTAAATAAGCAATTAACTAAGCAATTTAAACGCTTACCAAGATATTTTCAGGGAAATAAAATTTTAGGTTAGAATTGACTAAACAAATTTCTTTTTAGGATTGAAAACAAGAAACTTGTGAAATTTTATCGGCTGGGAGGTTCAACGTATCAATACAAAAGATATCACCATTTGAAATATTAAGTTAAACAACTGGATTTATTATCATCAAATAAATATAAATTTGAATTAGGGGTGTTTTTCTGAATCATATCGCACTGGTCACCATTCGAGGTTTTACTATTATAAATAAGTTGAAAGGTGTTGCTAAATTCAGATAAATCGGAAACGAAACAAAATATAAAAAAAAATCACAGTTAAAAGGTCAGTCTACTTTCACTCACTAAACTAATAGCCATAATTTGAAATGGTATTTATAGAGTTTTTCTTTTTATTTTGGGGACATTAATAGACAATGGAAACTTAAATTTTTTTCGTTATCGCTCAAAACCCGATAAAAGTATACATTTGGAACTTTATCATCCGTTTTACCGTTTTACATAACATGCAAAAATCAATAAACGTAATATTTCTATCTCTATTCAGTACTACATTTAAACAACACCTAAAACAAATCACACAAATGAACGATCGTGAAAGCACCTGTGTAGTGTGCGGTGCAACTGTTTTTCCGTATGTTCACCAACATTTCACAGAATTGTTAGACACATTATTTCCCGGAATACTCGCATCTCTTTGATGTTGACCCAGTTGGTAAGTTTTTACCGGTTGGAGGATTCCACGTAAGTGTCAAATGCAGCCTGGATTACAAAAGCAAAGCAACCCACCTTTTATTTCTACTCATCCTTTGAAATACAATAGGCTTTCACCGTTTATTGTTTCATTGTACTGCTGATTTATCATAGTTTTTGAAGTGATGTTGATCATTCATCCCTTGCTTTCGTGCAGCGTAGATCAGGATGGATTTCAAACTGTGATGTCTACAAAGTGTTCTCATTTACGTCTGATCCTGGGTGTAAACACAGGACTGCCTAGGCAGTAGCATATTTTGTAACAAAATATAAAAACTTCTAATTATAATTAAGTTCATTTATTTTCGTTTGGACAAAATTGTGTAAGTAGAACTTAACTTAAAGTTCTAAACAAATAAGTTATTTAATAATATAATTATATTATACATAATATTTATATTTTCGGTAATATGGCTATGAGAAACTGTTTGTACTTTATAAACTATGAATTATACCCACATAATAAAAAAATATCGCCAAGATTGTTTAAAACTTATAAAGGAGTAGCCATGAAAAAATGGAGATTCCCATGCGATGGGAATTAAAGTTGTGACTACTAAGTACTCCAGTTTGCTAACAACCAGGTGGTGATTGCCAATAACAAGGTGGACATGCAGTATTTGATGCGAAAGCTTTTGGAGGAGTACAATCGGTGGGGGCTTATGGTCAATGTCGCACAAACAATATACAGGGTGTCCCAGCGAAGCGGAAAACTACGTTAATGGCCTGAAGGAATTAAAGTACACATTTCTTTCATATACAAAAGTTGTAGATGATCACTCGGTCTATAACCAGAAAATATTGGCATGTATACAGGCTGTCCCATAACGGAGTGCTAACACAAACTTATGTTTTTTTTTAAATAGAACCCTAGGCATATTGTTGCAGATTTTGATTCACATGTTTGAGCTGACTATTTTGATATCAACTTGTATTTGGCTATTATCAACTGTTTCCGAGATATTGTCAAATTAATGTCTAAAGCAGGAATTTTACAAAAAAATATTCTGAGGTAACTAATTAAGATGTAGAAACGAGGCAAGTCTTTCCAGACAGCAAAAATAATGGTCTTATTTATAGCTCTGATAGATTTGAGTTTATATTATGATTTATCGGAGATAAATTGAGGTTTGCTAAAAGTCAAATAAATTAAGAATTTTAAATGGAACACCCTGTATATTTTAACAGTAGTGTAAAGATCGATAAACCTGCTTTCTAAAATGCCATATTTAGTAGGTCTTTTATCACCAGATTTAAAATTATTTAACATCAAAAGTGAAATTTTTATCTAGTCTTACATTACGTGATATAAAATATCTAGGTGCCATGATAAAAATCAACATGTTACGTTTATAAATAAAACGTCACACCTTACCACTAATAGAAGTTTAATGGCCGAATAATCTTAAATACATATTATTACATCGCTTGTTTATTCGTACGTCATCGTACGCTCTAAGCCCGCTATAAACTGTTAACAAAGACAAAATTTAACATATTTCGCAAATGCTCAAATGTGTGTCCCTTTTGTGCAATGCATTCTCAAAGTCGGTCACTGAACTCTCTCTGCACACGTCCCAATGTCTCAATAGAAATATTTTGAAAGCTTTGTCTAATCCTGATCTTCATGTCTTCTCTCGTGGGAATATCTCTATAAACTTAATTCTTAAATCCCCAAAGAAAAAAGTCGCATGGGGTTAAATCAGGCGATCTAGCTGGCCAAGGCGTTGAACCACCACGACCAATCCAACACCTTTCATAAAAATTGTTTAAATAATTTTGGACTACTCTGGCGTAGTGTGCTGGAGGCCCCATCATATTGTAAAATCATTATCTGTCTGGTCTGAAAATCAATGTTTTCTAACAAATCTGGCAAATCAACTTCTAGAAATCTTTCGTATCTTTGCCCGTTAAACATTTCGTCGAAAAAAAAATTATCCTATTACGTTGCACATAATTTTGGGTTTTGAATGTTATTAGTGGTAAAGTGTGACGTTTTATTTATAAATTTAACATGTTGATTTTTGTCATGGCAACTAGATATTTTATATCACATAATGTAAGACTACATACAAATTTCAACTTTGATGCTAAATAACGTTTAAATCTGGTGATAAAAGGCCTACTAAATTTGGCATTTTTAGAAACCTGGTTTATCGATCTTTACACTACCGCTAAAATATACAGGGTGTTCCATTTAAAATTCTTAAATTATTTGATATTTAGCAAACTCAATTTATCTCCGATAAAACAGAAGATAAACTCAAATCTATCATAGCTATCAAAAAGAGCATTATTTTTACTCTCTGGAAATACTTAGTTACCTCAGAATAATTTTTGGAAAATTGCATGGTTTTGACATTAGTTTGACAATATCTCGGAAACAGTTGATAATTGCCTAATACAAGTTGACATCAAAATAGTCAGCTCAAACATGTGAATCAAAAACTGAAACAATAAACTAGCGCTCCATTAAAAAAAAAATAAGTTTGTGTTGTCACTCCGTTATGGGACACTCTGTATACATGCTAATATTTTCTAGTTATAGACCTAGTGATAATCTACAACTTTCCTATATGAAAAAAAATCTGATGTGGCCAGGCACATGACTTTATCATACAAAATATAAAATTAATAGTTTAGCTGCATGAGAATCTATTTGATTGAGATAAATCGTGTCTGCATTAAATATAAACTAGTTAGCCGGATTTGACAGATATTTTGATAGTCAATAGTATCAATAGTAGGTATTGTCAAAGCATCAGCATTTGACACTACCTACCGTTATCAGAATAATAGTTATTTATCTCACAAGTGCCGAAAGTACGGAATAGCGCGACGAGCGGTGATGCGGCGCTTTCGGCAGGAGTGACATCAACGTTTGTTGTGTTGCTTTTTGAGAAATACGTATTTAAAAAAAATCAAAAATGGTCATATTTCTGTATAGGAAATGTTAGGTTGACACCACTTCTACGTAACGTCAAGTTTAAAAAGCTATTTCAAATTCTGACAGATTTACATTCGTTCATGTCACTGTCGTTCATGTCACTGTAGTCACTTGATGTCACCTGATATTTCTAATCAACAAACTATCAAATTGGTGATCTTATTTTATTTGAATTTTGTATTTTGTACTTTGCTGCACTAGAGCGGTAACGTTCCATAGCGGTTCTCCAACCTCTGATGAAATCAGCTGTTTTCGAGTGTGACAGCCATAGACATCCTGTGGTGACAGCACAAAAAAATATTTGTCAAAATCCTGGCTACTATGTAGTTTCATATCAATGCAGATGCGACCGATCTCGATCAAATAGAATATTGCTCTTGCAGCTAAACTATTAATTTTACAAAAAATATTCATAGGCATAAATTATTCAACATTTCCTCTACTTTAATTTATTATTTAACTATTTTGACGAAATTGCAGAAATGGTGGCTCATTTGCAAAATCCTTGAAAAAGGCTGGGACAGCCTGTATATGACGATAGCAAAGCAAGTTGTATCTGGAAATTGCACATATTTCGTACTGTCACTAATATAAGTAGTTTGGTGTTATATTTGCTGAATCTGGCACGGATACGAATGACATAGAAAAGCTGGAGTAAAGAGATAGCAAGAGACGAAATTAAGTAAGTACGTAGGGTTTCACGGCCAGAATCATTTAGAAAATAAACTGCTTCCGGTGTTATGCCGTGTGTCAAGATTTGTAAATGCTGAAGTTTCGCAAACCATGTTGCTCGCTTCCTCAGAGCTAACTGAATACTGTTAGCTATAGTACTCACTATTCAGTTAGTTCTGAAGAAGCGAACAACATGGTTCGCGAAACGTCAGTATTTACAAATTTTGACACACGGCATAACACGGAAGCAGTTTTTTTTCTAAAAGAGACGAAAGTTTAATATCTATCAAACCATGGTAAAGTGTACCCTGGTATTAGAGCAGCAAAATGGAGCCTAACAGAGAAGCATCGAACAAAGCTTGAAGCGGTGGAGATGTGATGAGAAGGGCACTGCGCATCTCGAGAATGAATAGAATAGCGAAGGAGATTGTCAGGCAGCTAATCAAAGAACTATTGAAAGTGATATTGAAGGGACACAACTGATGTGGTATGGGCATGTTCGGCGCGGATATGAGTCAACGTTGCCAAGACAAAATCTGGAGTGGCAACCACGGGACCGAAGGATGCAAGCATTATCTTGAACATTAGCTTATAAGCATGAACACAATCGCTGTCATCGTTAAAATATCGGTCAAAATCTAAGGCACTCTGGCACAACAGTAAGTTACATGGGTGACGACGAAAGTTAATCAGGTAGGTACTTTATATGCATAACGGTAGTATACATTAAAATGCTATATAACTGAAGAATACCATACTAAATAAAATGAGAATATATTTCAAACTTTCACTCTTCATCTCATGAATCACCAAGCCGAAGTCCTTTCGATTTGTCCTTCAAGCTGGGACACCGTAAAAGGGTCCTGGCGTTCTTGGCAAGCAGTAATAAATGGTAGGGCCACCCCGACATCCAAGCGCGGTCAATCAACGTTCGCTTCCGATCGGTGAAATTGAGGTTCGATAGTCCAATTATTAATATATCCGCTAATTTCGTGCTCCATCGTAAGAGGGTATATTGCCCCCTGCTCCTACCACCCCCTTTCCGAAACCCTCCTGCTCGACGGACCGTGCCACAATTTTCATTATTGCCTATAGCGGCCTTCATGTCCAACTATGCCATTAGTTCTGCACGAGCTACACATTTCATGTCGTCATTTGCGAATTCCGTATTGGTAGGGCGAAAATTGATGTGGGAGGAATTCTTCGAAATCTGTTGCAAGATATAAAAGGTACACTAATATTAAAGAATACTGGAAATTTGTTACTAACACGTGAAAGCGCGCAATAATATAAGTAAGCACGTGAATATGAAAACATGACAAAATTGTCAAAAACATAACAATATTGTATTACTGGCACCAGCACTCTAGCGTGATTGATTGGTTTTGACTATTTTTTCATAGCTTTACCGTGAAAGCACCTTTCTGATTACATTGTCACCAATTATTTGATGTCTTGTTGAAAATCGTAGCGTGAAAATGTCGCCAAAACCAGGGATATAAAAAAAAGATAAATAATGCATTAGGTAATCAAGTCAGCGTAATGAACTATGGATGAATGATAACATCCTAATTTCACAGCTCCCTATAGACGGCGACGCCCAGTCTTGATGAAAAATAGTGTTGCATTTAGGAAAGGAATTGTTGAAATTTCGATTCAAACAATAATAAACGCGATGTAAGAACAAAGTAAATAAGAGTCAACAATAATCAACAATTAATAAAGGAAAATATCAGGCAGCAGCCGTAAACAACCAGCAATACTGAGAACTGTCAAATTCGGATGTAAGAATACATCCCATAGACTACAATTTTGCAAAAAAACAAGTATTTGAAATAATCAAAGTGTACCCATGAAGTACGCTAGAAAAATTTTCTCATTGGCAAAAAACAACCCATCACGCTGGTGGACGCCTAGTAAAACAATGTCGGCCAAAATCAATTAAGAGTAACCTAGATTAATAAACAGACATGTTTATTTTCTATTGCTTAGGTGATTTAAAACATTGACGATTGATATGTTTTTGAGTTCAGAATGCCATCCTGTGCCATTTTAAACTTGAAAGAATGACGTAGCATTCGGAAAAACCGGAGAAAGTGATCTGACCTCAAGAGTATCCCAAAAAATAGCATTCATTCGTTCAGCGCATAGTCCAGCGTCATAAATAAAAAAAAACTATATAAAAATATGCTGAAAACCAGAAATAAATTTTCGGTTTACCCCGTCTCGTCGGCGTTGTATTTACAGATTTAAAAATCCCACTATTCCCCCTCAAATTATGACCTTTTCTTCTACCTATACGTCCCCTCTCTTTCGCCTTTTCTCGTGCCTCCGCATCCTAGAATTTAACGCAAACACGAGCGGCAAACGTCTGGATGTAATAAAATTCCAAGGATTATTGCGGTCCCATGTAGCGGCTACACTGGATTGCACTTAGGGCTGCATTTACCCAACAGGGCCAAATGATATACTGTTGGTAGCATTTGATTAGAAAAGTCTTTGCTGTCCGAACTAAACCGAGAGCAGAGCTTAAGGTGGGCGAAGGGGGTTACAGGGGCCGAATGGTTCCTTCGCACACAGACACAGAAAGAAGACCGAATAAAGTGGTCAATGAGAAAGTCGTAAGCGGATGGGAAGTAGCCATGAAGAGTTCGGTACTTATTTCGCCCTGGTCTGAATGTAGAAGGTAGGGGAACATTTACGGTCTAATGCAATTTAAAACTAAAAATTACCTTTTCTGTTTAGCGAGCGGAAACTTTATTTTACGGGATAATGTAGACATTGTAGCAATTATGAGTGTACCTAGTTTGAGGCATTTCTAAAACACGGTATTATGAGACATTCAAAACACGGTTTATAAATAAATAAAAAACAGTTTTAGATACTAGAACTCTATGTAAACAACAAACTAGTTAACAAACTTAACTTACTCAAAACAGTTTTCTCTTAAGGCAGGATAATAAATACGAATACGAAATTGACCTAATCAGAAAATTTCATGCCCGAGGGTATAAACTAATGCCCGTGGTGCATACAAAATTTTATGTCCTACAATGGTTTTATTCCTCCGTTTGAATAATATTAATAAATATTTTGATGTAATCAAGTGACATGTGTATCTACGGAATTGAATAGCAATACAAACAATTTGGAGTTGAGTGATAATGCAGATAATTAAATGTCAAACAGAATAACCTTAATAGCCAATAATTTACATTGACGATTTAAACTTTACAATTTGAATGTCAAATATTTGATGTATCTGACGTATAAACCATGGCAACTCTTAATGCCCTCGCGGGCGTTAACAGTCCTTAATGCCCTCTCGGGCATAAAGTAGTTGTTTTCGCCTCGGTATCTAAAATATAAAATGTCCCTTTATGATCATGTACGACATAAAACAAATTAGCATTAACTTTTTTACTTTATCATACGTGATAATACCGATGTTCAATACACAAATTGTTAAATTAGTTGCATAACCTACTTTAAGTTCGATACTTGTTTTTGCAAAAGCGATAAAAATGTAGCAAAATGGGCATGGCTTACTTCGACTACAATCATTTATAAGGACCC
Source organism: Melinopterus prodromus (assembly GCA_964023965.1). Classification (NCBI taxonomy): domain Eukaryota; kingdom Metazoa; phylum Arthropoda; class Insecta; order Coleoptera; family Scarabaeidae; genus Melinopterus; species Melinopterus prodromus. Next base: position 71,159,847 of record OZ030390.1, read on the forward strand.
GATATTTATAACTTGGTTACGCAATTTATGACACACAAGGTGCTTCGATGTGATATTTTATTGTTGTCCACACCACCATAATGATATATTGTCAAATACATTCATGTAAGGTCTGTAACTTTAAAACGATATAATTAGTCGAAAATAATGTACATATCCCTTTTTAAAAACAATTATCTGTATTAGAAAAACCTATCTTCAATCTTCATGGCCTTCGACATATTTATTACGACTGAATGAAGGGGTGAACAAAATTTCAGCCTGTTGCCAATTAGATAGCAATAAAATTTGTAGATGGCTGAACTAACAAGGAAAACGTAAATAAAAACAATAATGGTTGACATCGTTTTCCTCTACTAATATTTCAAGGATTTGTTAGATTATATACTAGAATATATTTAAGACATAGTATGTACTACACAATAACCTCTGAAACGCAGTAAAGTTCACTGTTTTGATTGTTTAACTAGTTTGTATCTTCTGATTGCTTTTACTGATGGCGAGAGTGTTTATTGTCTGTAATTTTCCTTCACATTTGACAATTTAGGGCTGAAGATAGACATCCGAAACATGTCTGCCATGTAAATAATTTTTTTAAGCAACGGTATATATTTAGGGTCTTCTAATTGTTTTTAGTAATACTTAGTTGAACCTTCCAATATGGACACAATACATAATCATAGTTGGTGTTCAAAAATGTTGAATCTATTCCGTATTTGTACTGAATCGATTATTAAAATAGGTACATGTTTTTGATTGTATGGCGACTTATTCCAGGTCACTTATGCGGGTTAGCAATCTTCAAAATTATGGAGCTGGATTAGTTTAATGAAATTTGACTGCGGATATACCGGGTGGTCGTTTTAACTTGAGACTCCTAAATATCTCGTTAAATATGCAGGTACGACAAAAGTGTCTTGAATAAACTTGTAGGACTCAAAGGGGGAAATGAGATGACAATATCATTTACATTGCAGATGGCGCTGCAATCGGTGAAAATGAGGCTAACTTCGTTTTTTTAAATGGGTATACCCAAATTTTTTATCAAATTATGATTTTACGCTAAATAAGAACAATCTTTTGCCTGAATATTTTTTTCGTACAATGCATCTATTAAAAGTTATTGACGACGGAAGTTTGTGGCGGCTGCGGTAGGTACGACCGCTGCCACTGCATGGGATGCGCTCGCCGTCTGGCAGTCAAAGCGACGACTTAGTAGACAGTCATGGTACAACGTAGGAAGGTATGTGCGTAACCAGGACACTTTTTGGTATCTCGCGCGTTGTGCCGTCATGCGCATAGGGTTTGTTCACGCACGAATAAAATGCATCGTACGAAAAAAAGTTTCAGACAAAAGATTCTTCTTATTTAACGTAATATCATAATTTGATAAAAAATTTGGGTATTCCCATTTAAAAGAATGAAGTTCATTTTCTCCGATTGCAGCGCCATCTGAAATGAAACTGATATCGTCATCTCATTTCCCCCTTTGAGTCCTACAAGTTTGTTTCAGACACTTTAGTCGTACCATGCATATTTCACGAGATATTTAGGAGTCTCAAGTTAAAGCGACAACCCGGTATAGGATAGACAGACATGCGGGAAATCCCATATGATTTTATATTATATTTTATACATCAGTACAGTACTTTGGAGTTGATGGGCATTGCTTTAGCATTCTTTCATCATCTTTAGCTTCAATATATTGTTTTCGTATTCAGTCTCTGTTTTCGGATTTAATTATTTTTCTAATAAATTTATTTCTAATTTATAGATTCCGTAATACATTTTTACTTTATCATACGCAGTATGTAAAGTATGCGTGTGCGTGTGCGTGTGCGTGTGCGTGTGCGTGTGCGTGTGCGTGTGTGTGTGTGTGTGTGTGTGTGTGTGTGTGTGTGTGTGTGTGTGTGTGTGTGTGTGTGTGTGTGTGTGTGTGTGTGTGTGTGTGTGTGTGTGTGTGTGTGTGTGTGTGTGTGTGTGTGTGTGTGTGTGTGTGTGTGTGTGTGTGTGTGTGTGTGTGTGTGTGTGTGTGTGTGTGTGTGTGTGTGCGTGTATTATTACTTATTTGTTACCAGATTAAATATTTTTCTTTGGTGGAAAGGAACAAGCAAAAAAATGTGCGTTCCATACATAAAGTTGCCAATGCACATTAATCTCCACATTTACTGGATTAAATATCCCCTCTCGCATTGACCGATAAACCACCCCAGACATGACACATAGCAACACACCAGTCGACACATCATAAAAATCCCATCAGAGGCGGCTAAGGCCAATGAGTACTCGATTAAATTCGAAGTGCTTCGCATAGCAACCGCCACTCCAACCTCCATTGACGTTATGGCGGATGCGCCGGGCGAACGTGTAAATTGCACGGCCGCCGGACCGACTGCACTGTAAAGTCGTTTAAACTCTCTTAACGAAATTTGCATGCCCATTAATAACGGGCAAACATTCGGGAGGCATGCGACCGCTTGGTGGCGCCACCTCGATCACGGCCCGTTCGGATCGCTGCTGCCTCCCACTATGCATGTACACCAAAGCCGACCGATGCCGAAACAATGGGAGACGCACATAAATCGAGACGGCACTGTTTGCTGCCGTTGATGTGTATGATGATCGTAACTGAGTTATTGCCCGGATATCTACCTATGAGTACCGCATATATGGATGCGATTGATTTCTGGTAGCACGTCGAAATTACGAATTGGAATGCGGTTTACTGCTTTAGAATTCACAAGTAAGAGGTTACACAGGTGGAAATGTGCGGTTTGAATAATATGCATTCGATCAGTTTCTATAGGTATGTATTATATTCAATATGCAACATATTCATTAAAATGGACTACAGACCCATAACGTTATGTACTCTCCGTACTCAATTATGAAGTAGAAACTTTCAATTATAATTGCTAAATCAGTGTAATTGAAAACATGCAGGGTGGTTCAGAATTACTCTGTCATACTCGATAGGGTGATATTAAGGAAGATTCTAAGAGATTTGAAGATTTGTTGATATACGCATCATATAACGCAGGGTGGAAAGAAAAACCTGTACTGTGTAGTAATTATATTAAAAGATACAATTTTTGGCAATTAATTAGAATGTCATCTCCCGCCTAAACACACCACAAAGAAAATATAATTATTATCATGCTTATAAATACAAATTTACATTTTTTAGCTCGCACATCTGGAATGCAACCCGAAATTTTGGGTTTATTTTGTGTAGTTTAATTATTGACCGTCTCTACCGTCTTTTTTTAATTATAGTCTAATTATAGTATTGTAGGATTTAAACAATCTCTCAATGATGACTGTTCTTTAAATTATAAATTAGCATAAAATGCAGAAACATTGAAAATACATAATATATAAGTAATTATTTATTACCAAATTATCATGCTTACCACAATTTTATTTATATATATATATATGCCATAGTCCCATGCCATCTTTTAATGCATATTTTTAATGTGTTTGATTCTTGCTGTGCTATCTCAGTGTGCGGTATGCGTCGTGCAAAATGTTTCTAGGAAGCAAAATGCATGCTGCTTGCTGCCTGTATGCTGCCTGCTTGCTGCTTGCTTGCTGCCTGCTTGCTACATGCTTGCTGCCTGCGCATTCAGTGTGCGGCCTACCTTACTATGTATATTACAACAGAACAAAAAATTTGATGTGGCTAGATACATGACTTTATCATACTGTACAGCAGTGTCAAACGTGATGTGCTGACAATACTGTCAATAGAATTAAAATCTGTCACAGCCAAACTAGTTTTAATGCAGTACGAGCTAAAATAATATTATCAAAAATATCATGGACATAAATTATACAAAATTTCCTCTACATTAAATTATTATTTAACTATTTGACGAAATTGCAGAAATGGCGGCACAATTGCAAAATCGTTGAAAAATGCTTAGAGTAAACATCCAGTTATTTTGGACCCTTATGAACATGCTTTCAGCTCTAAGCCTGGTCATAAAACTTACTAAATATGAAGTTTTGTCCCAATACCGTTGGTAGTTGCTCCGGAATCGTCGCCACAAAAAAACAGGTACACACACACACACAGTTTTCTTATACCTTGGTAAAAAATGTAGCAACAAAATAGCATGCTATTCATTATAGATAAATGTAAATATTAGGTTAGGTACAGAAAGCCGCATTGTTTTGCTTTCTTGTCCCGTTTATATTTATACAGATTACATTTCTATTTTTTTGTATTAATGTTCTTATCGTATCAGTTTAACGTTGCTTTGTGTTTGTATTGATGAAAAGCTGACCCGACTAGTTGGCCCAGTGTTGACAGTTGGACCCGCCGCAAGCAGGATTCACAGCAGCCAGTTCTACCACGGATTCATCCACGAAGTAGGTGACCTTTGTGTTGACAGTTTGATCGCCGCGACCGGAATCCACCAGGAGATAGCCGCAACTGGATTATTTTGCCTGCGGTACTTTTTACCTATTTACCGTCGCATTATCCACCACCGTATTCAAAATAAGCAGTGGCGTGCAGCCCATACGTTCAGAGCCTGCAGTACACAGTGCACACCCTAACATTTAGGAAAAAAAGAAAGAAAAATATTGAACTTAACATTTAATTTAAGCATAAGTTTTTAGTTTATATAAAAATATTTCTTGTATGTATGTTTTCTCTCCACCGCCACGAGAATCTTGTATTTAGTTATGCTAACTCGCCCAAAACAACCTCGACCACTTTATGTTTTGTACCCTCAATGCGAGAATTCCGATATTATTTTGTAAACCTGTCCATTTCGACCCCGCTCGCTAGACAAGTTCCAAAAACCAGAAATCTAAAAGGAAGGGGGTCGATTTAGTGCTATATAAGCCAGGAGATTTTCCCTGAAAGAGGAGTTCCTGTCCGACTTCCAATTCCTCCGTTCTGTTGGCAAACGAAGGTAGCGAACGATACTTTCTCTCTTTACAGTACCGCCTGAACTTCGAGAAAAGTAAGTTACTCGTGTGTTTCCGCCGATGCCGATTAATAGGGCTGTTGGCAATTGAAACTAGCGTGTTATTGGATCCACGTAAATATTTTTCTTGTGTATTTCCGCCGATGCTGATAAGTAGGGCTGTTGGCAATTGAAGCTAGCCACTTATTGTACCAACATAGATATTTTGTTATTGTGTATTTCCGCCGACGTCAAAGGAACAAGGCTGTTGGCAATTGAAGCTAGCGTTTTGTTAGGGCGTCATATATTTCTTTTTTCCTGTATGACCATTTGTGTTAATATTGAATTTTCCGAACAGAAAACAATAAATTTATTTTTATTTGATGATTTTCTCAGTTATTTTATTTGTTGTTTTACGACGAACTTTCTCCGACACGAGAGCTACCTGATCTAGGGAAAACTTTTAACACAAAGTTATTATTGGGACGTTACGTCTTACGACACGACAAGACGTACCCGTTACAAACTATAAAGCCAAAAAATGATATATTATGCTACCGTCCCAACACCCGCCTTTGCAACTACTGCCGTCCGAGGTTCACACCCAGGACCAGCCGAAAATTCGTCCGCGGTCTTTCGGGAGAGATGAAAAACCGTGGGCCCGGCAACCAGTTGAACATATCTGGTTGTCGATATTACTGTACAGTAGTGAGGGGAAAGCTCAAAGCGCCAACTTGGCCTAGGAACTACGCGGAAAAAAACGCACCCTACCATACATACACATACATACGTATGATAAAGTAAAAATACAAACAACGAAATCACAAATATCAACATTCCAAATATCAAAAACAATAAAATTACGAAGGAAACAAGAGATCAACCAAACAGTCAGGTAGGACGGCGTAGAAAAGCTGGAAGAATCGCTACCTCCTGGGAACCGAGAGCTGGTCTAATGCCCTTTCGCTTCAGCTTGATAAGCAGGACTTCCTTTATCCAGGCAGTCAAATGCCTTCGTCAGATCGTTGCACGTCAGGATTCCCACCTTTTCGTTTAGCGCTCGTTAGATGTGATTGACTATTCTCAGTACCGCTGTTGCAGATCTACCCGGACGAAAGCCAAACTGAGCAGACGATAACAGAGAGCTGGTCTCCAAAAACCAGATTAAACGCTTCTGGATCAGCACCTCGAAAATCTTTGAGAATGCGGGCAGAATTGAAATTGGGCTGTTATTGTCATGCACCCTCCTGTCCCCTTTTCTATGTATGCAGATTACCGAAGAAACTATTAATATTCAGGGAAATATTCCCGTTGCAAACGAAGTATTTATAACGTGAGCCATGGTACCAAGATGCTTGGGACTATTTCCTTTAGTACCCTCGTGCAGAGACCGTATAGTCCAACCAGCCCTTGACTTTATTGATTTGTAGCAATCCAGGGTCTCATCTTCAGTCGTCGGGGTCAGAAAGAAGCTGGTATTAGCTTTCGCACCGTTATTAAGATAAGTTTTGTAATATATAAGTCCCAGTGGCATTTCGTCAACGATTGTTTTGCTACATTTGCGAAACGCTTGTTTATCTCTTCTGCTGTGTGGTTTGGTTTTTCCATTGATTTGGTCTTGTTTGTCTCGCTATTGATTACGGTCTATATACTTTTGTTATCGGCTTCTTTTCCTAGTTTAGAATTGCTGCAACTTCTTTCCTCGTCAAGCATTTTAAGGTATCCCCTTCTAAAATTGTTGTAGCTGTTAGGTGAATCCCATTGGCAACTCACTCTCGGATAAGGTGGAGACATCCTCTCTTCTTTTTTAAAACTTTGCTAAATTTAAATTTCCGCTTAATAATTTTTTGTTGCAAGGTATCTAGAGAAATAAATTTATTGCCGTAGAAGTATATATACCGGGTGATTCAATTTCGAGGCTCACCGTAGGGGTCTCGCTTATTAGTGGCGATAGAGCCTATGTTTAAATTTGGTTTCGCATTTTTGTGTTGATCAATTGTATGAAAAGAAATTTGCTATCATTTTTCAATTTGAAGATATCCGCAAAAAACTGAAATGTTAAGATATAGTTTTTAATTTTATATTCAAAACCAACTGTACCTAGACATTTGAAACAAAAACATTCTACAGGTACTTTTTAACAAGGAATGCAGTGTTATTTTTTTAATTTGAAATAACATCAAAGATGGCGGCGTAACCATGGCCAACTTTTGATTTTCTAATGGGCGCCATGTTTAATTTTGACATTTTCCGGTAGTCGTGTTTTTTTCTCATTTCCGCAATGTATAACATGTCGGCATTATTTTTTAAAACAATAGTGTAATAATTATTAAAAAAAACTTTCTGCCTTTTCTCGTTGTTTGTCTTGCTTATCAGGTGCCCAACTGGACCTTGGTTATAGACAGCCGGACAGACTTATAGTGCTTTGGATTAACAATTGTAAAAGAAGCAAGTTTATACAACAAAAAGGTTATTTTTTAAGTAAATGTTCAAATAGGTCGCCATTTTCTGGAAGGCATAAAACCGTGCCCGCTTTTCTACCTGTTGTAATGCTCTTCTAATTGTTCGTCTCGGCATAGCATTAACCGCAGTTCCTTGATATTTCTGCGAGTAACGTGATAAATTTCGCCGTTCACAGTTCCCCATAGAAAATAGTCCAGAGGACTTAAATGAAGGGATCTAGCAGGACCATTCACCACTCCACCATTACCAATCCAGCGATTTGGAGATTGTTGATTCAAATAATTTCGTAGAACTGGCGCATTGTGAGGCGGTGCTCAACTTGCTGCCACCGCATTATTCACATTATCTACATTATTCTCCTTTGGTCCAACGCAACATCGTCAAAATAGTCTACCACTTCGGTGCGCAGAAGATTTAAATATCGTTCTCCATTCAAGTTTCCCTGGAACATGAATGGCCCAATTAATTGGTTCTGGTATATCCCCATCCAAATATTAATTCCAAAACGTTGCAGTGGCCTCATTGGTCTGGTATGCCTAGGATTGTCTGTCACTCAATAACGCTCATTGTTCCGATTAAACATTCAAGAATTTGTAAATTTCGACTTACACCACCAAATGAAGTGAGGATTAAGAGAATTGTGGGGTTTACTAAACGATCCATGCTCCGCTAAATTTCTGTCCAATGTTAGGAATATTGTACGATGGGGCATTTCTATGAGAACAATAATAAACCCCGTATCATATAACGGTTTTCGTTGTTGGTAAACGGCATTTCACATCCATAATCAACCAAATCATTGGATAAATGGCAAACGCAACGCTGCGTGCGCTGCTTGATCCAAGTGCATTTTGTTGTCGTTGCTTGGCTGAAAACCTGAAGGTTTTCTGATTATTACACCATTGTTTTATAAAATAATGCTAACATATTATATATTGCGGAAATGAGAAAAGACACGACTATCGGAAAATGCCAAAATTCAACATGACGCCCATAAGAAAAACAAAAGTTGGCCATAGTTACGCCGTCATCTTTGATGTTATTTCAAATTAAAAAATGACACTGCATTCCTTGTTAAAAAGTAGCTCAACAAATGTTTTTGTTTCAATTGACAGGCTACATGACAGGCTTTTGAGTAAAAAATTAGAAACGACATCTTAACATTTCAGTTTTTGCGTATATCTTCAAAATGTGAAACGATAGCTTAAATTTCGTTTCAGATAATTGGTCATTACAAAAATACAAAACTTTGCTCAGCGTTGTTAATGCGCTGTTATCGGTTGAGTCGCTTTTTGGGGATGTTTATACAACAACGATGATCAGGTTAAGTTGTAAATAATGTTCTAACCGCAAATGCTATCACTAGATCACAAACTTTTAGTAACTTTTGGTTTTCCAAGATTGATATTGACGTCAAGTGTCCAATAAGAGTGACATCTCAATCGCAATTGGGTCGAGTCAATTGTATTTGTGAATTTTAGAACAACTACGAACTGCTAAAGATAAAACTACTCTAGATTGTAAGATGACAACCGCAATTTTCGAAATATTATGTAAAATTAATGTCGCAAAGTAGAAAAAATAGTATATAACACTCATTTATAAGACGTATGGTTCCAAAACAACTCGTGCGCCAACTTTCGTCTTTAAAACTTGTATTATTATAATATACTACAACGCATTCTAACGTTAACATAAAATAATTTTGATTTAGTATTGTCGGTCATTAGAGCTTCTGCGTCTATTTCTATTATATCCTTGTGGGGAGCGAAAGTGCAAACGAAAGGGCTGCTCTAAAACCGAGTTAAACAGTGGTTTACAAAAAAATTTTGTTACACACAACAGTTCATTTTGGCCAGTTTATCGGATTTAATACTTCGTCTCTAAGGTCGACTGGTATGATCTTATCCAAGAGGGGTAAATTTTTCTATAAAACATCCTGCTTGTAACCAATTGTTTTCGCAAATTTTTTGATCATATGCCACTGGACCAGGGGTGGCCAACCCAAATGGTTTCACGGGCCACTTTGATCACGCGCAACGTTTCAGCGGGCCGCACTATGGGCAACCATGGTTTTTAAAAAATGCAAATATAAAATGAATAAAACTTTACGGTTATACTATGATTCAATATAACTATCGAGCCTTAATTTATGAGGTATTTGTTTTTCCTTTCTTTCACTTAATTTTTGTATATCTATATTTTTGTTCGACGTTGCACATCTTAGCTGGTTTTCTAAATTGGCATCAGTTAATGAAGCACGTGATGAACTCTTTGTAAATTTCATCCTGAAAAAAAATTTTTCACAAACATATGTGGATCCAAACGCATTTACAACGCGTTGTGCAAAATATCTTAAGTTGGAATATCCCTCGGATGTAACATAAGTATTGTAAAAATTAATATTTGATGTGGACGCAAATTTTTTTTTCATTTCATTGTTGCACTGTAACTCTATTCACTCCATTTGCAGATTTTCAGGAACACTATTAACGTCAACATGAAATGGGCAGGAAAATATTTCAAACTTCTTATCATATTTTGCCAATTTTGAGAAACGTCTGTCAAACACGGTTATAAGTTTCGTTATTTCATTCGCATATTTCGAGAAATTCGGTATAGGTTGGCTGTTTGAGCATTATTATTTCTAAGTTGACACACAAATAACAATAATTTCTTATTAAACGCTTTGATGAAATTACAAGCATCGATTATTATATTATCTTGCCCTTGCAAGTCCTTATTTAGCTGATAAAGTTTTTCTGTTATATCCACTAAAAAAACATAGATCTAACAACCAATCATCATCACTGAATACAGGAACAGACTCTTGCTTCTCGTTCATAAACATATCTATTGCCACCCGTAAATTAAAAAATCTTTTCAAACATTCTCCACGACAGCCATCTGACAATGGTAAAATATACGAGGTCACTATATTCAGAAGATAATTCGCTAAGGAATTCTTTGAATTGCCGATGCTGAAGAGCATGTGAACGAATGTAATTAATAGTCTTTATAACTACGTTCATAACGTGATCCATGGATAATACTCGAGCACATAAATTTTGTTGATGTATCAAACAGTGAATAATAAAAATATCATTTGTTTTAATGCCTTTGCAATCTACCTTATCCATAAGTAATTCTACAAGCTCCCTTATGTTTACCTACCAAAGCAGGTACGCCATCTGTTATTGAGCCAGTAAGACACTCCAAATTTAAGCTATTTTCGGCTAAACATTTTGCAATCGCCTGGAAAACAAATTCTCCTCTAGTTGTGCCTTTTAAATGTAAAACATTTAACATTTCTTCAGTCACTTGGAATGAATAATTTACACCGCGAATAAATATTACAAGTTGGGACGTGTCAGAAACATCTGTGCTTTCGTCAAATGCAAAATTATATGTTCTGAATTGATGAATTTTATCTCGCAAAGTGAGTACAATTTCAGCTGAAATGTCGTCAATACGACGATATATAGTTTGACGTGAAAGACTTATAGTGGAAAATAATTTTCTTTTATCGGGCAAAGCATCTTTTGTAACTGCTTTCTTAGTCCTTTTCACCAGTTCACCATCCGAAAATAGTTTCATTTTCTTTGCAATTAACACGGCAACAGAATAACTAGCTATGACAATGTTAGATGGTTGTTTTAATAATGATCAGGCAAGAAGTCTCTGTCGGACTTGTTGACACAAAAAAGGGATTTGTTGGGGGACGACCAGCCAAACTAATCACAACCTTGTATAATTTGCAACGCTTCGACTCTTTATTAGGATCTTCATCAGGCAACAATTTACTAAAAGAAATTAAGAGCAATCAGTGATATAGTTTTTACAAAAAAGAGCAATTATAAATTCAATGTACTTACAATGGTTTTGTAATAAGTACAGTTACTATAGGCAAAACTGGGAGAGCTGAAGGTGATTCATCGCTTAAAATCGTATGAACCAAGTTATGAACGTACCGCGTGAATAGGTTATTAGCTGTGTATATTAAGTTGCCTACTAGGTAGTTCGTTCATGATTAATATTTAATTATTAAAAATACTGTCATTTAATTGTGATAATTGTCCTATCTAATTTATATATCCATCATTAGCATGTTTAACAGAAGCAAAGTGAAAACATACCAACGAAAACATCTTGTTCACATCACACGTTCGCGGTCGAATTGGAGGTTAGGTTGCTACCGCTGTCATTCGTTCTTATGGTTCTAAGAACAGACGTACTTTTTTGTCTTGCCCATTTAAATTATACAGCAGACGTATGAAAAGTATGCTATTTCGTTTTAACACGCGTCAATATTTAGAAATATTCTGTAACGTATGTCTAAAATAACAGCTGAAATCTATGAGTAATCTTCAGCTCTCCCAGTTTTGCCTATAGCAGCTAACATCGTACAATCAATCTTTAGTGGGCTTAAGCAATTAAATGACATCCACACTGTGGAGTGTGGATGTCAAGTCCGCAATGTTTTATACCTAAGTAGGGGAACAAATTGTTGGTTGCCTAACGAAACCGATTATTTCAGTAACATTGGGCGTTCGTAGCGCACTTGTGTATTATAACAATAACACACGCAATCATTTATTTAATATTTTTATATACGTACAATGAGAAACAAAAGTTTCAATAGAAACATAAATCGCCCGGCGGGCCGCATTATTTAACGTGATGGGCCGCATGCGGCCCGCGGGCCGCGTGTTGGCCAGGCCTGCACTAGACTATGGTTCAAAAAGATCCCAAAGTAAACAGAAAACTATGTTCTTTAAAGAGAACTATTTAAACTATCTAATCATCTGTCCATGAAGTACTAACAGCGTTTACTGGCAATGGTATGCGCAAACGGAAACATACATAAAACAAAACCTGAAAACACTGATACGGCTGTAAACAACTGTCAAAACAACTGTCCATTTACAACACATTTATAAAATTCAGTTTGCCAGTGTTATCAACATTATTATATCAAATCATTAGGAGAATTAACGGGTTAAATAATGAAAGAAAGATGAGGATGCAGTGTCATCACTCATCACAGTTGTCTACCTAATCTACCTAATCTATCTCTGTAACTGTACATAATTGTGAGTATATTGATATTTATTGAAATTCCGACAACCCAGTGAAGTCACAGTTGGGAAACTAATAAGTAGAGTGTTTAAAATATCCGCATAGCAGTAGTTGGCAGGTCTGCTTCTGGCGCCACATATAGCTGCTAGATGGAAATCTCTTTCAAGTCGACTGGCCGGAATCCGGGCGGCCGCTTTGTAACATCGCGTATAATATGAAAATTAGCGGCAGCTTACATCGCTCTGGCAAACGTTTATTTTTCACGGATGCCTTGGATGCTTTTAATAAGGTGAATTCCGCATCTCTGCAGCGTCGTCGGCTAACTGCCAGTGTAATGTAAATTAAACACCCGCGGGCATATTTGGTGCACTATCGCGCGCCCTATGACGGAATTCACAGTACACCACCGGAAATTTTATTTGAAATCTCTGCGTTTTGGCTACGAGCTTTCTTATATGCTCGCTATAATTAATTTGTGTTGCGTTATGTTAATTAAGTAATGGATTAATTACGCTATTTCGAATGAATTTATTTGAAATTACTTCTCTACGAATTTAGCGTAGTAACATTAGACAAATAAAGCTATTTACTTCTGAGACATTCACCCAGCAGAACTTGCATGCACCTTTGGTTGGATATAGCAAATAATGTGCAACAAACCTCATTGATACCGTGTGACTGTGTCGCGAGTTGTTTCAAAATATCTATAAGTAGATGGGACTTATAAGGAAATAGGTAAAATTATAATAATATAATATATAATTATATAATATATAATATATAATATATAATTATAATATAAAAATAATGTCCATAGATGTTTGGAATAGCAGTTGGCTTTATCAAGTTATACGTCTCAAAAACTTAACAGCACATCGCACGTGCAGAGTAACAATGTATTTCTAATTTCGATGTTACCTTTCGTGTATTTGAAACATGATAGAGATGATATAGACAAATGATGTTCATTGTCTATATTTATAATCTATATTATTAACATTTAATAAAAAAAAATAATAACATGTAGATGAAACTCGACCATTTCTAAGCCATGTCCTTGAGAAGGGTAACAAGTGCCATATTTAATATCCACCTTCTTGTTAACAGGAAATATAAACGTAAACTAAAGTAACTGTTCTTCATGAAACTGGGCGACAAAAACTTTCTGAATGGAAATTGAGTAAGCGGTTTCGGTAGTGTTTGTGGCGAAAACAAATTAAAAGTAACTTTAAAAACATTACAGTTTACGAACTTTAAGAAACGCAAGCTTTTCTGTGAACCTCATACATCGATATGACAATGGAATCCGCTATAAATTTGTTGCATTTAGGATTGTTTATTGCGTCCTGAATGCACGTCTAGTAAGCATAAGCTACTGAAACTTTATTGTTGATAATTTGATTTAATATAGAAATAAAATTATCGTACGAAATGTAAGCTTTTCTTTCAACCTCATACATGATATGACATTGGAATCCGCTATAGACTTCTCAAAAAGGTATTTCAGAATGCATTTAGGATTTTTTATTGTGTCCTGATTGCACGTCTAGTAAGCTTAAGCTACTGAAACTTTATTGTTGATAATTGATTTCATATAGAAATAAATTTATCATATAGAATGATGGAAGTTTAATGCGTTGTTTATGGACCAAGAATTTGCTTCTTAAAATAAAATACTCTAACTACTTTCGCGTTGATTATTGAGCTTAATAAAATACTTATAGAACTTTAATGTATCCTTTTTGCATTAACAAAATTTTTGCCGTGATGCTAAATTGTCAAAACTAGCTTGTACCAACACTGGAAAATTCGAAGATTGACCAATATGAGCTTCGTAAAAACCCGAAAGTATACTGATGATACATTTTCCAGACATTTCCCACATCAAATTTTGGAACGAGCTTCGTCTTATAGATATTTTTTCCCTGTAGAAGGTAGCTTTGATAACTTCGGGTTCTTCAATACAAAATAAAATCCTAGGTAAACGGAGAAAATGTATTTATTTAAGATCACAAAGAAATTAACACGTGGTGCATAAACAAAATTCTTCGGACAGACGGTAAAATTATGTCAGGGCGGTTTCGGACGGTAATGGTACCTATGGCTAGGGTCGATTTGCCAACTGTAACATTCACGAGGTCTCAAGCAACATATTACGCTAGCGTCGGTTTGCCAACTGTGATATCCGGGCGGTTCCAGGTAAAATGTTAGGCTAGCGTCGGTTTGCCAACTGTAACATTCAATATAAATATTACGTAGCGTCAGTTTGCCAACTGTACTAATTTCACAGTTCAAGGAGATTATCTGGCTAGTTTCGGGTGCCAACTCAAGTGGATCTGGTTTACTATGCGAATGCGTTTGGCTTTTATAGCCGCAAAAGTTGGCGGGAGACGCCCCACCATAGACAGAAACTTCTTACGATACCCGTTTACTTCGACGAATTTCCGTGGCAAAGAAAAATTTTGGAAATAATAAAAATCTCGTTACAAAACAATAGTATATTATTCTATGAGCAAGTAATGTAAGCAATTTCTCCCGAGAACGAAGTTTTTTTTTTTTTTTTTCATTTCCAAATTGTTGATACATTGCTTAGCGACATTGTCAAGGCATTGACAACGTCGCTAAGTGACAAGGCGCACCAAAAAATTTTAATCTGTCAAAATCCTGTAAACCGTCATAGTGACATACAGCTGTCCCTATATGCACAAAATATAATTTATAAAATTGCAAAGCGTTCGAGTGAGAAATTGCCATTACTTGCGAATGGAATACTATACTTTTTCTACGACCATGCAAGAAATTTTATAAATTATATTTTGTGCATATAGGGACAGCTGTATGTCACTATGACGGTTTACAGGATTTTGACAGATTACAATTTTTTGGTGCGCCTTGTCACTTAGCGACGTTGTCAATGCCTTGACAATGTCGCTAAGCAATGTATCAACAATTTGGAAATGAAAAATCCACAGCTGTGATTGGTTCTAAAGCCGTGAGGAATGAAATATTTCTCACTACTGGCGGGGTATGAGGAGCCAGGAATGAAATATTTGTCATGTGTGTGGGGAATGGTTAGTATTACTTATCATAAATTGCCATGCTAATGAATGCATTCCTCAATAGGAGTAGAAAAAATACTATTTCTATACACACGAGGTGACGGAAACTAGTTACGATACCACGTTACTTCGGCGAGTTTTCGTGGCAAAGAAAAATAGTGGAAAAAATAAAAATAATGCTTGATATAATACACAATTAAATACTTATTTATATAAACAATTATTTACACTTTAACGAATTATCGGCAATACGTTACAATTGGTTAGTTCTTAGTTAAATTAGTTTAAAATTAAAACAAATGGTAAGGTTCTAAATAACCCTGAAACTCCTCCCAGTATACCAACTCTTTCATCATTCCCGTAATCTGCGACAATACATCAGTGACGTAGGCGACAAAAAGCGGCGTTAATTTCGCCATTATACCGTCAGACATTTAAATTCTGCGGCTTTACGCGCCACGCTACCGTCTCTGCCTGTGAATAATGACCGAAGACGGTGCCAGGAAACGGCAGAAGTAAAATTTTTGACAGGACCGGCTATACACACCAAATAAACTGCTCTGCCCGTCTCCGTCATACCTCTTGATGAATAGTCTGTAGTAAGCCTAAAGCCGAGGCTGTATTGTTATTCGATCATTGTTGCGAGCGGACAGAGGAGCGGAACGCGATTTTCGGCGACAAGAAATTGAAAGGGACGGAAAGGGACTTAACTCCTGCTTCCCTATTATGACTGAAATTGTTTGTGCTTGGTATAGCTGTATATAGTTGGGTTTTGGGACGAGTTGACACCTTTTCTTGCCGTCCGTCATGTCCTCCCGTTTTTGGGTGAATTTGTCGTCAGTTGAATGCGACGAAATTAATAGAGTCGTAATTGTGAATGGTGCGTGGTTAAATTTTGTCTTTAGGATTTTGGACGTTTGAAGATAAAAGGGTAAGTGATATGTAAACCTTAATTAATTAAGGTAAAGTAATTAATTAATAAATTGCTAAATTAACTGAAAGCTGAAGTTTTACATTTTTGGAGTTCATTGTTGCAGATTATTTCACCCAGTTATAAAAAAGTTTCTCAGGAAGGCATACTTTATCGTGCAGAGTACACATTGAAAAATCTCTTATTGTGCAAAAATTGGTTCTGTCAGTTAAAACGGTGATTTCACTGAGATAAATACAAAAAATTATGCTGTGGTACCTCAAATGAGAATAAAAAATCAAAAGAGGTACAGTAAAGAAACGGCACTGGACACGAAACGTCGAGTCGTCCGGGCATGTCTGCCAACCATACTTTAGCGGAAATACCGATAGCTAGTGTTTTATCTAGGAGAAGCCAACATCGTGGAGACAGGACTTCCAGGATAACGGCCATCTAAAAACCGACCTGTACAAAGAAAGATAAATAAAAAGAATAGACAAACCAGAAGAAAATCACAGTATTGCTGCTAAAGAATCAATCTATAAACGAATGAAACAAATCATCAAAATTGTTTCACTTCAAAATTTACAAAAATTGACGATGATGACGAAGGGGAAGACAGTTTGGTGAATATTGTTACGGTATTGCGCTTTAATTACACTCGGTCCTAAAATCAAAATATATAACATAACTAACAAAGCCTGCACCATTTTCTGAACATGACCATATATCATAGAATGTTCAGCTACATTCATCTATTCGTATCGTCGGTTTAACGCTCAATGTTCTGGCTTTAATTTGAACCTCACAAAATTGTACCACTTCACATTTTAACAAAGATTGTTTGTTGTCTTTGGTATCATCCGAAAATAACAAACGACAGAAGTAGACTAAAATGCAAAACTGAATCTTAAGCATAAAGCTAGAAATCGAAAACAGACAATTCTGTGAAGTAGTGTCTTCGTACCACTAGTTTTCTTGAATAAAATCCAATTTATTCAATAATTTTAATTAGCAACCTAAATATTCTATTAAAAATACATCACAATTTATTAACGAGACAAAAACATCACTTTGAAAGATACAATTATGGTATCTTTTGAGATAACAATTTTATATACTAATGTTCCCGTAGTCATCACCCTTAAACTAGTTTCACAACTTTTCAACAAACATTTTAACGACAAAAAATAAATCATTACAACATAATTTCAGAACATATTGTCAAACAAAATTATTGCAATTTTAATTACATATTTTACAAGCTTGAGGGCTGTTTACCAATGGGAATGGCCCTCTTCTATACTCGCTGATATTTTCCTTGATCATATAGAACAGGAACATATTATCAATAATATAAACCCCTATAAATCACAGATCGTGGATCAGATATGTTGATTATGTTTTTTATTTATGGAGAGGTGATTAATTAAGCGTTAAGTTTTTTTTACATATATCAACAACCTTCATAACAAACTTAAATTTACGTTAGAGATCGAAAACAATAAAACCTTGAACTTTTTAGATTTATCCTTAACTAACTATAATAGTATTATCGAATGCAATATATTATATAGAAACCCCACTGTAGTACCTACCGTAATTCCATATCACTCATCCCACCCTTTTTCACAGCGCATGGCCTCATTTCGTTTCGTTTTCAATCGTTGTTTAAAGTACCCCTCAATAACAACTCCCGTATTGATGAAAAATTACATTTATAACCTTTTCAACAAACAACCTTTTCCCGTTAAAACATATCACTCGTATTTTACAACAAACCGTTAACACCGCTGACTCACTTTACATACCTGAAAAAACCCATGACAAAACATATGAACCATTCACTTACAATAACGTCAATTTAAACCTTACCAGTTAAAACCCTAAATCGGTTATGGATGGGTCTGGAGTCTACTCAGTCCAATGCTCTAATTGTGCCGCTGTTTACGTAGATCAACCCAGAAGGAAGTTGGCAAAACGGATAGTGGAACACAAATTCAGAACCTCTTCTAACACTTATCAGCACAACATTTCAACACGTCATTATATAAAATACAAATGAACCTACGCTCCTTCACAAATGTAATAAAAACTACAAATTAGACCTATTAGAATAACTCGAGATAGAAAGACATAAAACAAACCACAACATAACTTTATTAAATGATCAATTCACTTCCAACAAAACCCGTTATTCATGTTTACATTACAATAATTTTAAAAATTTATGAACCCAAGTTGCCTACCTTGAACCAATTTTTCACTATTTTCGTTATCCCACTTGCTAACTTCCAGCCGTATGTCAATTTTATTGTCTGTCGCGATTCACACATGGCGCATATACTTTACTTTGCTTGTATTTTTAATAATTACCTGACCGTGAGTAATCTATTAAATTATTATTTATTTATTTTCGTACCTACATTTTCTAATTGATGATGTTGTAACTGACGAAACCGGTACCTAAGAAATTATATATTTTACAAAGGAATAGAAGCATTTTTTCGAGTATATTAAAATCCAATTGTTTTATATTTAATAAAAATAAATGTCACTTTCACAATCCTTAACAATTTGTTTGCGTGTTAGCTTTCACTTTTTGTTATTTCGCCCAGCATTGAAGCGCATTGGAAAAAATATATTTATCAGTTTTCATATTCTACACCTATGGCCTTGTTTTGCCAGCCTCTGTTAGACACTGTCAATCCTAACATTCTGTTAGACCGCAGGAACTCTCTAAAATTATAGTGTTAAGAAATTGGCATTCTGTAAGCCAATGTTACTAACAAATGTATGTTATACCTCTAGAAAACGCACTATAAAATAACGCCGACAGAAATATGGCCGTTATCTAAGATGACACTCACTTTACACACATATTTCCATTTTCAGCTGCCCGGTACCCCCAACACCTGCAAGAAGGCGCTGCAAGAAGCCGATCATAGTAAAAACAAATTGGCGCGTTTTACGTACAAATATTTAAGTAGCATAATAGCTGAGGCTAACAGGCTAAGGTAAATACTTCAAAACATAAAAGAAAGCATTGAAACAATACAAAATTTAGTGTCTTTTATGTAGACACGGTGCTTTACTGTTTGGTGACTGAATAAGCATTCATTAGATTGATTAGACAATTAGGGAGTTTAGACAATTTTATACGTTTGGTTTATTGTTAGTATAATGAACATACCATAATAGATTTATGCATGATTTCATGAAATGAGTGATATTTGGCGGAAACATTCCGATGATATTTAGGTACGTGTGTCAACACGTGCTCCTGTAATAAATACGTTTGGTACAATTCTTTTAGCAATTTTATTCAAGGGAAAATGGTTATTACGTAATCTCGTTAGTATTATTATTATTATTTATTGAAAATCTCTGATACATCTCATTAAATATTTGAAACCTAGATAATATAATTTAGATATAACATATAAATACTAAACTTACACTAATAATTTTGAAAAGTAATAAAGAGGATCAGGGCAAATTGGTAGTACCGAGCTTCGCTGAAGCCTAGGGTACTCCCTTTGCGGGTATCACTGCAGCTCTACCCAATTTTGAAAAACACAAGGCCATTTATGCTTTGCAAAGAAAAATTTCATTTTTCTTTGCAAAGCAAAGGAAAACTGCAGAAAACCCTTGCAGCCTTGTGCAAAGGTCATTAAAAACACACACACACACACACACACACACACACAGACACACATTTATTAATAGACAATATACATTAAAAGAAGGTAAAGATGAAATATTAAGCAGCAAATTTAGGGTTCATTATCATAAAACTCTCCTCAAAATATTCGCGCTTGCCAAAACCACAATTTCTTGAATTTCCCAGGGCGAAATTTTGCACGGCAACTCTTTAACATGTTTACTATAATTTAGACTAACTGCTCCCAATGCACCTACAATCACCGGAACAATGTTCACTTTCATTCCCCACATACGTCCAACTTCTATTGCGAGATCCTTATATTTAAGTTGTTTTTCATGCTCCTTCCTTACAACATTCGCATCAGCAGGTACCGAGATTTTTTTATTATTATTATTAGTTATTGAAAATCTCTGATACATCTCATTAAATATTGGAAACCTAGATAATATAATTTAGATACAACATATAAACACTAAAATTACACTAATAATTTTGAAAAGTGTTAAAGAGGATCAGGGCAAATTGGTAGTACCGAGCTTCGCTGAAGCCTAGGGTACTCCCTTTGCGGGTATCACTGCAGCTCTACCCAATTTGGAAAAACACAAGGCCATTTATGCTTCGCAAAGAAATTTTTTTTTTATTATTATTATTATTTATTATTTATTGAAAATCTCTGATACATCTCATTAAATATTTGAAACCTAGATAATATAATTTAGATAAAACATATAAATACTAAAATTACACTAATAATTTTGAAAAGTAATAAAGAGGATATTATTATTATTATTATTATTATTATTATTATTATTTTATTGGCACGATCGGAGAGTTAGCTACAAAAGAAACAGTTGTAACCAAAATAATTTAGACAGTCGACGTACACATATTAAACAAAGCTTTCATAGTAATAAAACATGCTGTTTCTTTCCATAGTTTCAAGAGGCTTAAAATCCCTTAAATCACATTTCATTAAAGTAAACGGTAAAATGGGCAAAAAAGAGTTCTTTGGTACCTTATTGAAAAACTTATTGAAGTGATCTGTCCTTACTGGGCACAACAACATGCAAAAGTGCACTAGTGATGTGCGGTAACGACGGTGGAGGATATATAAGGGGTGGAAGCGTATGAAGGTTGTCGCTGAAACCTACGTGGTAGATCCAGTTGTTTTGATAAATAAGTCATGTTATAAATATTTAATAAGTTGATCCCTCCGGCGCACCTGGTACTTACAATCTGTATACGGCGACCCACCGAAATCCACTGTGTTATTGTACGATGGGAGCCCACAGCCATTACCGAGGATGTACCTACACATATGTTCGTAAAATAGACGTAGTATCTACTATTTCTCGGGTAATCGCCGGACTATTAAATATTCGGGGTCAGTGGTGTCGTGGATAATTTAATGTAAACTAGCCGATCCCGGCTCGTTGAATAAGAGAACATTCAATATTTAATATGAAATTTAATACCGGGAGCCGGTGTTAATAGTCTGTTTTGGATAATAAAGTAGAGTTTATTAGCGATACATCACGATACTCCCCTTTGCTTTTGCAGTCAACTGAAAAACGAAGTTTTAAAGCAATCAATACAATTAGAAAGATGCTGTTTTGCATGATAAACCTACTCCATGTATACAAAAACAAACGCAAAATCGGAAACGATAAATTTGTAAATTAAATATTAAATAATATAAATGCAATATAATATATAATTCAATTGAATACTTTTATTTGGTTGTTTTTTATAAAGTTTGTTCTTTTTATTTAGCTTTCTATACGATGACTTCTACTCCGCAGTTCACAGTCCTGTCACGCAAGGTTTTCGAAAAAAAGCTGAAAAAGATCATAACGTAAAAACGTAATGTCCTAAAGAGTCCTAAACCGGCAGCTATTATGTAGGTGACGTGAATCAATTCCACAATTGAACGAGGAAATTTCATAATTTTATATTTTATATTTGCGGTATTTAACAATCAAACTACGTCGAACTTCGACAACTAGAACCATGACCTGCCACAAAAAAAGTTCGAGGTATCAAGACATCGAGTTATTAAATAAAAGACATAATATGTACCTATGTTAGATGTTTCCCGCCACTTGAATACGTGAGCCCCGGCTTTAACTTAGGGAGACTAGTTTTTAAATGCCTGCTCGGTCACAGGCACGAAGCCTGTGACCGTTCGGATGACACAATTTTGTAACAGTTGAGTTGTTGTATTTGATACGAAAGGTTGTGCGGGGTAAATTGATTTGTAGCAGTGATAGTTTGTTTTATTTTCACGAGTTTTCGTCTGTTACCTAACACCAGAAGTTAGATTGATTTCACATGCAAAAATCAAGAAATAAAGAATTGTTGTTTGAACAAGGGCGCCCCAAGAAAAGAACAAAGAAACAACAGGAAAATATCAACTCTCACAACCTGGCAAAAGTACTTGAGGTCATATTATGGAGATTATGGTTCTAGATATCAAAACTGTTTGTTTTAGAGATATTAGTGATGCTGAAAAAAGAAATCTTATAATTTTGGTGAGTCATAACTAGTTGAGATAATTATGGAAAATAATGGAAAATCATGTAAGTACGGATGCGCATAATTGCAATTTCTAAAACAGTTGGCATTTTTCGATGTGAAGAGCATGTATTGTTGTTTTTGTTTTTATACCGAGAGAGTTGCACACTGATTGAAGTCAATGGATGTCAGATGAATTTTGAATAACCCGCACTGCTGCAGTTGTTGATGGAAATCAGGGTGATCGAGCGGTTTGTGAAAGATTTTGCTGGTGCTGTGTTCTACACTGCTTAGAGGCGTGTTGAAGAGAGGGAATGTTCTTTACCATTGGAAATGTATGCAACGATGATATGAATCGTAGGTTGGTGTAACAATTGATTGTTTTCCGTAATGAGTTTAGGTAATTACTGAAAAATTTAAAAGTGTTTATTAGTGAACAATTAAAAATGCAAAGTATCGTGTATGATATTATAGAATTGAAATTCATTAGCCATTTATTAGCATAAATAAAATTTAACGTGGGTATGCTTAGTGCATTATTTGAGAATTAAGACTTAATTAAGATTACTCTGAGTATGATAATTTGAGGATTTGGAGCTGTTATGCATTTCATAATTGGAAAATTCAAGTTTTTTTTGTACTGCGTTGTTTATTAATTCAAAAGGTTTTATAGTTCGTGTGTCGTAATGAAAGGGAGTAGACCGGACATGGTCAAGGACCATACATGGTCAAGGACCATAAATGGTCAGTGTTATTGTTTTATGGACCATAAATGGTCAAGGACCATACATGGTCAAGGACCATACATGGATCAAGGACCATAAACAGTCAGTGTTATTGTTTTATGGACCATAATAAATGGTCAGGTATTGTTTTATAGACCATAAATGGTTAAATGGTCAAGGACCATACATGGTCAAGGACCATAAATGGCCAGTGTTATTGTTTTATGGACCATAGATGGTCAAGGACCATACATGGTCAAGGACCATACATGGTCAAGGACCATACATGGATCAAGGACCATAAATAGTCAGTGTTATTGTTTTATGGACCATAAATGGTCAGGTATTGTTTTATAGACCATAAATGGTTAGGTACCAATTGTTTTGTGGACCATAAATGGTCAAACACTGTTACTTATGGACCATAAATGGTCAGGTACTAAACTTATGTGGACCATAAATGGTCAAGTACTGTTATGTTGTGGGCCAGAAATGGTCAAGCAGTATTGTTGTATCGACCATAAATGGTCAGGAACTACTGTTTTATGGACCATAAATGGTCAGATACTAATTGCTTTGTGGGCCATAAATGGTCAAGTACTTTTATTTTATGGACCATAAATGGTAATGTACTAATTGTTCCATAAATGGTCAAGTACCATAAATGGTCAACGACTATAAATGGTCAATTTATATTGTTGTATGGACCATAAATGGTCAGTGCTATTCTGTGTTTCTATATTTCAGAGGATGGGAATTATATATAGTGGGCAAGGTAAGTTCTGCACCCGGGATTACAACCGGGCACGAGGACTTGCCAAGACCAGGATGGCCGTGTTAGATGTTTCCCGCCACTTGAATACGTGAACCCCGGCTTTAACTTAAGGAGACTAGTTTTTAAATGCCTGCTCGATGATATCATGCCTGTGACCGTTCGGATGACACAATTGTGTAACAGTTGAGTTGTTGTATTTGATGCGAAAGGTTGTGCGGGGTAAATTGACTTGTAGCAGTGATAGTTTGTTTTATTTTCACGAGTTTTCGTCTGTTACTTAACATGTATAAAATATTTATGTGTGCATTTATTAGAGTAAAAATGCGTTACATACACATATGTTACATATATACTTTAAAAATGTTTGATACGGATTTCCTATGCTGAAAAGTATACATATATGTACATATGTTTTATTTCTGGGTAAAAAGTCGGTTATTTCTCACTGTCGAGGGATTTTTTTAATTTTAATTTTCAAAAAAGCTTAATTGTTTTTGAAGAACTATACAAATAATTGGTTGTATGTTTATTGGTTTCTAAATGCGAACTCAAAACGATCAAAAAATTTCGAATTTGCAACCAGCTTGTTTAGACCAGCTTCTTCTATTGCATCTATTTTGCTGTCATTTTTATTGTCGTGCTGTATATATTCGGATGTAGATCTGAAGATATTAACAATATCATCTGTGATTTCTTACCGTTCTTACCGGAATACCATTCTTTCGTGAACAACTTCCCCTTCTTCTATAAGGCTAAATTTTTCGTCAATAGATAAAGCTTTTAAGGTTAGGCAAGAATTGAGTAGGCATTAGGCAACCAACTATACTTCATAATTTTGTAATAAGATTTTCACCGAAATGATTAGGTATTTCCATTCAAATTATAAGTTATCGTGAACTTGCAACCTTTGCCGATAATACAAAAATTATCTAGCTCAATTCTGTCGAGTCTAGGTGAAGGATTTTAAGATTGTTGGTGGCTATGTCGTAGTCTTCTTGCGATCAACTACAAAACACCGATATTCACAGAATTCGTCACCTTCACTTGACAGAATTTAACCAGGTATTTTTTTAAATTATTAGCAAAGGTACAAAGTTCACTCTAGTAATGCATATTGTTAATGCACAAACTTGAACATATATATATATGTAATATAATAGCCGATTGAAATTTATAACTATATTTCGGATTGAAACGCCACCTTAAAGTACATTTTACTGACATATTAACTAATAAAACTAATACACTAATACACTAATGCACTAATAAAAATAGTGTGATAACTCAAATACACAGAATATATTGTTTTCCACTTAATAACATCTAATAAAGCATACACAAGAAGTAACACAGGAACATCGTCATGCTATAAAACGAGCATTTAAACCACGTAAGTGATTCCCCAGTAAATTCGACTTTTGGAGATTGTGCCAAATAATCAGTTTGGGTTATCAAGGTATTCGAGTAATAGAAGTTCGAGTTATCAAGTAAAAATTACACATAATTGGCACTCTTCACGCATATCAAATATTCGAGTTCTCAAAGTTCGACTTCTTGAAGTTTGACTGTACTTCTAATTTATACCTACATAAACTACAAACGGGTAATAATTTTTTTAAGTACATTTCTAATTTATTGGTTACTACCCCAGTTCATAAATTGATATTTTTCTTTCAAATTGTAATATATTTTCAATGCAGTTCTAGCATTTTCTTACTCGTGTTAAAAGAAAAAGATTATTTTGTAAGAAGTGTGCACGACCCTCCAGGAAGCACCTTCCATTCTTAGAAAATAATGATTTATTTCTAATACACGAATCATAATTAAAAAAGATTATAAAGCTATTTTTTATTGTTTTTTACAGAATACTTGAATGTGAAACCCAGTTGCATTTTTGCACTAGTTGTTGAAAGTCTTTTCTAGCAACCGACAAATAGAGTCGCGACATTTTTGTTTGATATTGCAATTGGATTAGTTGCGTTCAAAATTGTACTAAGTCCCCATAAATGTAAATAACTCGTGCCCTGGTTGTACTATTCAAATGTCACACATACATAACTAAATTTCTTTTTATATAATTTTCTATTACGAAACTTATAAATTAATAAATAAGAAGAAATTCTTTAGACTAAACTGGCTAACATACAGTACTATATTACAAGACAAAAGAATTGTACGGTTTTCAGAAACCGGAAACATACATATTTCCTTTTCTCCTTCGATTTGCTGCAAAGAAAATCCCATGCGATCAACAAATTCCAATTGCTTGTTGTGGTCGTGTGCAATGACCTCGTGGTCTCTGAAGGCTGTAGTTACCATGGCTACCGTATGGATCTTCACAGCAGGACGACCGTTCCGAATTAACCTATTAGTGGGAGCTTTCTTATCTCACCTCGATCCATTAATGCGAACCCTCCCCCAACTCCAATCTCCTACTCCCCGTATCCCTCTATCGTCTTTTCTCTAGTGTCAGCGTCCCCTTGCGACCGCGAAGCGTAATATTGATGACCGCGTACCTGCGAGAAAATCTTTCTTATTCAGCCGGAATCCGTACCATGGGGGTTGAAAGGGGTTGAGGGGGGTGTTTTTCTTTTGTGTGCTCCTTCCCCTTCCGCCTCTTTCTCTGCCACCAGGAATGTGTTTTCTTTTTCTATTAGCGCGTAACGGATGTGCCCGAGGGGTGGTAGACTGTTGTGCGAGCTGGGCTCCTCCGGTATTAGCCTTAATTGCTTTATCGTTACAATGGATCGCTTGTCCGAGGCACGGGGTTTATTAAATCAGTCGAATGGAATCGCTGAAAGAGGGGAAAGATTTATCATCGGATTCTTTTGCGGGTGCGGAAAGAGAAAGATCGGATATGCGAGAGCGGCCCGCTTGATGAAATTCTAGCGGAAATGTTAGTAAGATTGAAATATCATGAGTTTTGTGCGGAAGGAAGTGGTCGTTGTTTTTGAAGATTGAATGGGGTTTTCAAGATTGCGTATGGATACCAGAGGTACTAGAGTTTATTTAATTGGGGAATAGAAACGCCGCGCCGTTTTAAGTAAGCATCAAAACAGAAAATTCATCTAGCTTGTCAGTTTAAGATTCAAAAGAACTTGTTTTTATTTCCGTAGTAAAATTTGTGCAATTAAATTTCCAACTTGCAATTTACAAATCCTCTGATCCTCTGACAGTTTTCAGTTTGTTTCGTTATAAATTTTAGACTGATTTTGTTCGTATTAAGGGTGACGCTTTGTATACGTACCTATATATTGTTTTTACTCAAAATAGAGAATTTAATTTAACGAAGGATTAAACAAAGAAACAAACTAAAAGCGTGATTCTATTTTTTTTACAACAAGAAGTTTTCATGCCACAGTTATTGACTTAGTAAATAAAACATATTTCTTTCACTTTTTACTTTATCATACGTAGTATGACAGAGTATTGTTATCGTCCCAAAATAATTTTGCGTGCGTGCGCGTGGGCGTGTGCGTGTATACCCATTTTTGTTGCGACGATTACGGAGAAACTACTAAAGCTATCGGGACGGAACTTTAAATTTAGAAGAAGTTTCATGACTAAACTTAAAGCTGAAACAATTTTTGTTCAAAAAGGTCTAGAGCAGGTCTCTGTTGGTGGTTCTCCGTACCACCAACCTATTATGGACGAAGGTGCCAATGAAACACAACCAATATTCTGAGTTTCACTTTTATATTTTATACGTTCCAGCTATACAATATTTCAGAGCTTGATTGTTATTCGGTGGTCAGACCGAGGCTTAATCCACTGACCAGCAATTCGTCTTTCGTTACTTATTGTCGCGCATGCTCTTGAAAACATATAGGTACACCAAATATACAATGTTCTAATACAATACACAACACAACCTTTATACAAAAATGCATATTAATACGTACATGAATGAAAAAGGTTTATATCAGATTTTAAATATACATACCTACATATTATTTTGTTCCAAAATAATAACTTTTAACGACAGTTTACTTGGGAAAAGAATAAAGAAGTTTTAAAAACACAATAGTCTAACAATAAACAATTATATAACAAAAGTTCATTTGGTATACAAAAGCAAAGTAAAAACATCACTTACATTGAAGTAATACAAAATAATGTAAATATTGAAGCGACTGAGATTGTTTTTCTAAACCCATTTTTTTTAAATTTCATGTTCAGTGAATGTTAGTTTCAGGCTCAAATTTGCCTCAAAATTAATTTTGTTCTGCTTGTCCTTTAAATTAATATTGATGACATCTATATTTGACATAAATGGGTGGTGCAAAAAGGCATTAAAAATCTAATATCTTAATCTGCAATTTCTTTGAAATAATTCTTGCTCTAGATCTAAACATTGGTGTGAATTATGGTATTAATCTTGAAATTGTCTATCAGTCTGAGATAGTTTCTATCAATTGTTCTTTCTCTTTGGCAGTGAGGTTATATGATATACTCATAGTTTTTGTTGAATGAAAATGAACAATGAAAATTGATTGTCATAGTTTTCTGGAAAATAACTGTTAAACTTGGTTATTACGATAACGATATTTTCAAGAAAGCATTCTAATGCTGCCAATCCACTACATTTCTTTTTATTAACTTCTTTTTATTGTTGCGTTAATTTTACAATAATAAAATAATAATATTAACAATTAACGACCGACCATTTTTCCCTGCAAAACTAGATTTGCACATACTATTCAACTTTCCAACAACATCAGCTAAATATGCTAACCTGACTATCCACAATTCATCAAAGAAACAATATTTGAAGTCGAAATTAGCTTTCTGCATGTAAACGTGAACTTTTGATTAAGTACGAAGAGACAATATTATCTTTTTACTGCTTGATCCAAAACTGTTTTTAGACATAAATTAAAGTAGAGGACATTTTGTATGATTTATGTCTATGATATTTTTTGGATAGTTTGGCTGCATGAGCAGTTTTATATCGAGATCGGTCGTATCTGCACTAAAAATTGTTAGCCAGGATTTGTCAGGTATTTGGGTTCTATTGACAGTATTGTTAAAACATCAGTTTGACACCGCCTTATAGTATGATTGAGTTATGTGCCTGGCCGCATCAGATATTTTATTTAGTATTTCAATTTGTCAAAAATACTATACGCTACGCTTTCACTTTTTTGCAGTTTTTTATCACTGATTTGCTGGAAAACCTAGCCCGAACCTGACTTCAGATTTACATTGTAAGAAAAAATGTACCGGAAAGAGTTATCACTTGTTTGATTTATTAATTGTTAGCAGTATAGTCACTAGACGCTTAGATTATTGTTTTGGAGTAATTTAATAATTGTGGTATGTAAATTCATTGTAGTAAAGCAAAATAAAAAGGTTTGTTGATAAAGTTAAATTAACCTTTTCCTGATTTTCAAGCTATTTTGAGGTTATAATAATAAATTGAGAGGTGGGTCCTGCGCTAAAAAATGTCAAAAGATCAAAATAAGGACAACCCTACAGCATAGCCATAAAACAAGTTAAATTACATTGGATTGAAACGTCCTGCTATTATGAATATGGTATCTTATCAATCTTTGCAATATCAGCCATTCGTTTTTAAAAGCATTAGATTTGACTCAATGTTATTGAAAATACGAGCAATTGAAAATACTTCAGTTTTTTTGCCTATAACCGATAGATAAAACTGTTAATGTGTTAATGTGAAATATTGTCTATATGGCGATTTTAATTTTAGCCTAAACCGGCTGAAAATTCCAGCCATAAGATACAAAGAGTAGTACAGTGAGAAGCTAAAAGTTCCCAAAAACGCACACTCAGTATTCTAATATTAAACTTTTGTCCGCCTATGAGAATTGTGAGGTTAAAGGTCCGTATTTAGTTTTATTGTATTTAAAATGAAATAATGCATACAAACTTTCATAAGGATATGCTAATATAAAAGATAACTAGGATACGTAATTTTATTGTTACAAAATTCTGCAACTTTACTAAGAACATCAAACAATTAAAGTACCTAAGTGTTTGAACTGGTTCATTACAAATAATTCTGGTACTATTTTTATATTACTTGATTCGGTGAGTACATTCATTGCCATTTATTCAATAACGCCACCATATACGTCATGCACCAGGGACGGGACGCTCAGTGGGGTATTTGACCTGAAAACCTCGCCAAAATTATTTTGTCACCTAAAAAGGCTTTAGATGTGTTTTATTTATAACACATTTTAACATTTTAACTTTCATTCTAAGAATTTGAAGGTTAATAACTTAATAAACACAATAAAACAGTACAAAATAAGAAAAAGCAAACTGTATTAAAAATTGTTCTTCACTGCACTACACCTATTGTAAATTAATTACTGCTACAACATTTGTCATCAATATTTTTTTGTGATTTTATTTCTATTATGTTTTACCGTGTCAAATTCATAAAATAATATACATTTGGTCTTTGGATGTGAAAAATTTAAACAATATATATATGGAAATGATATCATTATAGAGACAGACCACAAACCCTTAGTGTCCATCTACCAAAAACCTCTACACAAACTTACAACCAGGCTTCAACGTATGATGCTTCGACTACAACCATATACATTTAAAATGAAATACACCCCAGGTAAGCTTATGTACCTAGCCGACACTCTATCCAGAGATTTCAACAAAGCAAATGTAGCCAATGACAAAGAAAAATCTGAGTACAACGACCTCGAATTACAAGTCAATCTTCTAATAAATTCGTTACCAGTCACAGAAGAAAATTGGACCATGATTAAAGAGGAAAGTGACAGAGACTCTACATATCAACAACTTAAATTGTATATCACCTCACAGTGGCCCAAATACCGGAAAGATATTGACGATAAACTAAAACCCTACTATGACGATAAAAAGGCTCTTACTTTGAATCGAGAATTAATCTTTCATAACGACAGAATTTTAATACCACACAAGTTGAAAGAGAAAATGATGGAAAAACTACACAATGGCCATCCTGGAATAAATACAATGTATAATAGAGCAAAAAATACCATCTATTGGACAAACATAAAAAAAGACATTGAACAGTATGTTAAGAAATGTACTACTTGCCAAAAATACCAGGTAAAGAAAACAAAGACAGAGTTAATTCTAAGGGAAACACCAAAATTGCCTTGGCAGGATGTAGGAATTGACCTTTTTGAATACAAAAACCAGAATTTTATAGTAATTGTTGATTATTTATCAAATTACATTGAAACCGAAAGATTAAATGACATGAGAAGTTCAACAGTTATAAAGAAAATAAAAGCGTCATTTGCAAGATTTGGAATACCTTTGAAAGTTTTCACTGATGGAGCAACATACTTTACGTCGAAGGAATTTGAATCATTTGCAAAGGAATGGGAATTCAAACATGTATTGTCCAGCCCGCACTACCCTCAGTCGAATGGAAAAGCTGAGAGCGCAGTGAAAGCTATAAAAACAATGTTCAAAAAATGCGAAGAAACCCAAAGCGATCCATATCTAGCTCTGTTACATCTAAGAAATACTCCGAGAAATGACACTAATTCACCTGCAAAAATCCTATTGTCAAGAAATATTCGAACATGCATGCCGACACAATTCAACAATTTAATACCACAAAACACCTTAAAACAAGACCATTATTCCGTTTTGAATAGAATGCAAAAATATAAGAATGCGTATGATAAAAATGCCTTAAGAAAAGAAAATATATTCATGGAAGGGGAAGAAATATGGTTTAAAAAGAAACCGGATGACAACTGGACAAGGGGAACAATAATCAAAAAGAATGAAGAACCAAGAGCATATATGGTAGAAGATAAGAACGGTGGTATTTATAGAAGAAATGAACGACATATTAACCCTGGTTGCAACTATGCATCACACAACAACAGTAATGAAAGTGTAACCACAAATCTAAACTCCACCCTTAACAATACATTGAATCCTCCCACACAAACATCACAATCCAGCGATCCTAATATCTTACAAAATATGAACGGTTATAAAACTAGATCAGGACGTATTATTAAAAACAAATACTCATACATTTCAGAATAACATTAAATAATAATAATGTTAATGTTTAGTTAATAAGTTAAATTAAGGCCATTTAGTTTTAAGATTGTTATAAAAATCTTTTAATAAGAGGGGAGATGTTATATGTATATACTTGCTGATATTTTATGTATATTATAGTACCATAAGCACCTTAGGTTATGCCACCTATTTTACACATATATATATATATATGTATTTCTATGCGCATGTACTAACGGGAGTCTTAATACAGAACTCAAGTAAGATGTAGCGCATCTTTCAGTAGTTCTCGAAGATTTACTGTCAATTCAGAGAACTTTGGGATATATTTACTTAGGTAATTGAAGAATCCTAATATTCTTTGTAGTGATTTTTTATTTGTAGGAGTTTCCAGTTCTTTAACTGCTCTTATCTTTTCTTCGTCTATTCTTATTCCATTTTCATCAAATTTGTGTCCCAAAAATCTTATCTCTTTCATCTTAAATTCACACTTTGTTGGATTAAATTTAATTCCTTTGTCTCTTGCTCTCTGCAGTACCTCTAAAGTTCTTTTCTCAAGGTCCTCTGCATCATTAGCATAAATGAGGATATCGTCTTGAAATGAGACAACTCCTTCTATGTTATCAAAAGTTTGAGCTATAATCCGGTGGAATATTTCTCCAGCGCAATTTAGTCCGAATGGAAGCCTCTTAAATTTATATCTCCCAAATGGGGTCTGAAAGGTGCATATTTTCGAACTGTCCTCATCCAGGGGTATCATCCAGTAACCTGAATTTGCATCCAATTTTGTGAAATATTTGGCCCCCTTAAGCTTTGCCGTCAGTTCATCTAACGTTGGGAACGGATAATGTGCCCTTTTAATCGCTTTATTCAACTGGTGTGGATCTAAGCAAATTCTGATGGTGTTGTTTGACTTTTGTACTAATACTATATTACTAACCCATCTGGTCGGACTACTGATTGGCTCAATAATTTCCTGTCTCGTTAATCTTTCCAGTTCACGTTTCAATGTACTATGTAAGGTTAATGGGATTCTACGGTATGGAGCTACTGAGGGTTCAATCTGATTGTCTAATTCTAATATAACTGCTTCTTTAAGACATCCTATCTTTCCATTAAATAAATCTCTAAAATTGTCTAAATTTACTTGGTCCACTTTTTTAATCATTTTCAGTTTAGTACATGCATTAAGTCCTAAAATGTTACTTTTTTGTACGGTTGTTACATAAAATTTGATTTTATACATCTTATTCTTATACATACAGTCTAAGATACACACGCCATTAATAGGAATTTTGTCGTTTGTATAGGTCGTTATTAAGTCATTGGATTTCTTTATTTTATCTACCATACAGCCTAAATTCATATACTCTTTTAATGAAATAAGGTTACAATCGGCACCTGTATCTAATTTGAGCTGTAGCTCTTTATTATTTATATATAAACTTGCATGCCATTGCTTTTTATCTGAACTTAAACTACTTACATTTTTAATATTATTTATCACGTATTCTTCATTAGTGTCACTGCTCTCTGGGTCTTCTTCATGTTGGTCTTGACGAACTTCTCTTATCTTCGCCTGTGGACGCTTGAACGTTGACCCGGGCTGAGGGTATCTCGATATTGCCTGACTGCCTCGTTTTATTTTACATTTGGCTGCAAAATGGTTCCTACCTCCACAACTCTTGCACTCTTTACCAAATGCTGGACACTTTCCATACTCGTGATTTTTTCCACATTTTCCACAAGGTTCTCTTTGATAGCCTTTTTGGTAACTTTTTCTTGCATATAATACCTCTTTTTCTTCACCTTTGGGATTCTGCAACTCTTCTACCCGCTTAGACGTCAGCTCCCTTGCTCGGCACATGCTCAACGCCTTCTCTATAGTAAGATCCTCCATTTTTAATAAACTCTCCATAATATTCGCATCACGAACTCCGCACACGAATACGTCTCTCACCAACTCATCCTTTATTGGTCCAAATTTGCAGGTTTGGCTTAGATTTTTTAATGTTGTCATATATTGTTCGTAAGTTTCGTCGGTTTTCATTTTTCTGTTGAGAAAGATGTATCGTTCGTATGTTATGTTGACTTTTGGTTTAAAGTACTCGTCAAACTTGTCTATATTATGTAAACTGATTTCACGTATTTTTTCTCACCATTTCACATGCGAAAAAGTGGCTTCTTAATTCTTTATGGAAAATTTGGAGAGGCCTTTTCGGGCGCGCGGAGCGCGTCCGATCCACTATATGGGCAATTCTACGTTGCGTGAGTTTTTGAAATCGACGCAAAACGGCCTCTAGGGCGTTTTTGCTTCAAAATTTTCCAAAAAGCGAGCGATTTTGGTGAACGCGCCTCAACATTCCAACAGCCATTTATTACGCGTTGTCATGGTTGCCAGCTAAGAAACGTCAAAAGCGCAGACATCAGTGATGCGATATGGGAGGGATAATCCCTTTTTTGAGGGATTTTTCAATGTAAAAGGGATAAAGGGACAAAATGCCGAAAAGAGGGATATTTGGTTTTTTCGCTGTGTAGCATGGAGGATCTGTGTACTTTTTGTTTAGTTTTGCGTCGTGTTATGAAAATAAAGGATATATTATTTATTTGAACATGAAGTTGCATTTAGTTTTTGTTTGAAAAATTTTTCTGTGCGTATGTATTTTCTTATCAAAATAGTTTGTTGTTATTTATTTAATGCTAAAAGTATTCTAATATATTTATACTGTAAAAGTACCCATGAGCACATACACATGGTTCCAACATTTTTGTCGTATTATGGGAGGTTAAAGGTAAGTAAAGTTAATTGACACCGCTAACTGAGAAGGAACCGAATTTCATTCCAGAAAATTACGGTTATGGAAGCTGTCCGCTTATTGGACCTGCACGTAAGATAAGCTGTCTCTGTACATATTAAAAGATTTCCAACCCATTATAAAAAAAAATCCAAAAACACTTGATTTTTCTGCCAAGCTATGTCGGTAAAAGGGATTTCTTAACAAAAAAAGGGATAAGTTTCTCTCACTAGAGGGAGTTTTCTCAACAGGCACCTCCCAACACTGGCAGACATAACCTTATCATAACCTCAAACCTATTTACATTGCAGTAGGTATCTACAGAGCTAAGCGATTTGTTACTTCCCCACAAGTATGATATGAAAAACCTATAACCATGTTGATCGTATAAAAATATGTATTAATTTGCGTTAGTTTTTATTACGTACGAATGCGTACTTAATACCTATACCTACGCATAATTGGAAAGATATGTAAAATTTGACAAACTGCGAATATTACCGCGCAGTTAAGTTACTACGAAAACACAGTAAGTAAATTAATAGAGATGATTAGCGTTTCGACTTTCGTTTAGTAGGGCCCCTTACTTACCCTCTAATTGATTACAGTTTGAGAGGTAGTTCTTAGATGGCACCAATGTACACAAGTCGGGCCGGGTCTGCGCACAGCGCCAATATCAAGAACCATCACCTAACCTAATCTAATATTTTGATGGTGAGATTTCTCAAACAACCGCACCCATAGCATAAGGTGAATTTATTGCAGATTATTTGTAAAACACATTTACTTATTTATTAATAATTTCAGGATGTAAACAAACTGTCGTACGTAATTTGTACGTATTTAGCCCCACATACAATAGATCTTCCAGGTCAAAGTATATCGAAAGACATAGATGCCATATAACTCAGTCTACCATACCAGAGCCCCTACAACTACAAGAAAGCCGAAGTTAAAGTAGTGTGCGAATTGACAGAGCGCAAGAGAGAAGCCTAGAACGTGAACATCAGCTCATTATGCCAGAAATGGGGATGCCTCGAAAGAAAATAAACAAGAATTTTTCCTCTAATCAAACATTTAGTACAAGAATTTGAAGGAATGAAACTATTTATCGTTATTTTAAAGTTACATTAATTATTATATTTTTAGTTGAATTTCTTTTCATTCGATTTTTGCACAGGTAACATATACGATGTGATAAATAGCCTGAGGAACAAGGAATCTAATTTTGGGTTAAAGAAAGTTATCTGTTACTTGGAACAAAACAGATTTGTATATATCAGAACAAATGGGACGAATATCGACATTGGTGATTCGGAAGGGTTATTGAAGTAGACTTATCGCAATATCGCATTGGTCTATCGTAACTCTCGGTCACCCGTAATGTTATTGTCAATTTCATATACATACGCGCATCAATCATATTACAAAGAATACAATTTCGAATCAAGGTCTGTATTGCTATAACCATAAATGAGGACAAACTTTGGATTTAGTTAAAATCTATTTATTTCAACACGTTTTTGCACAGCTAAATGTGGCATTTTCTACGGCTAAAAGGTGGGATTCTACGTATGTGTAAATAGACAAAACGTTTTCTCCGGGGCGATTATGGAAAAAGATTCTATTCAAATTAACAGTTACATGTTACGAAGAAATATTTAAATTTGTAAATAATCCATTTTTTACGTATTGTTTTCTGTAATATATACACATGTATACAACAATGATGTGCAATGTTCTACAAATATATATTATATGCACAGTCTCTGTAAAGGAACTAATTTAACTTTTAGACTCAATCATGTTTTAGTTTCTTAATTATGATTGCTTATTTGTTATTTAAAAATACTAATGTTATTATACATGTATTACATATTCTGCAGTATATGTACAATGTTATGAATCTACAATACCAATCTGTATAAGTAGTGACCAACCAAGCAGTAGAGAGTATAAAATGAACTTTTTGGAAAATCAAAGTTTTAAGTTGATTTATGGTTTCTCTATGGACCCACATATAACATCAACAAGATTAACCCAATTAAGAAAAAATAGGTCTCCCACAAGAGGCCTAATATTTATAATTCTTTCCAATTGTTTGTTGTAGTTAGGTTAAAGTTTTATATATACTATAATTTGTGAAATAATAGTATATAAATATTACTTTACTGCAAGATTTAGATTTCCTGCGCTTGGCATAAAATTGAGTAAATTTAACAATTGAATCTTTTTTTGTATTCCATGTCAAATGGAATAACTGGGAAGAAAATATAACAATGGTTTTTTTTTTCAAGTGACAAACATCTTTAATAAAATCTAAAATAAAAAAAAAAACAAATCAGAAAAATCTTTTCCATTAAACCCTTCTATATAAGAGTAGATTGTAGTTGCTGGGCCAACAACATGCCATTATATAAAAAATAATTTAGTGTTTAATTTGACAAATAGACAATTATACAAAAATACGTTATATAAGTTGATAAAAAGGTGTCTGCGGACCCACGTATACCACCAACAAATTTTGCCCAATTGAAAGCAATCTGAGTCTTCCACAAGTGGTCTAAAATATTTTTACACTTTTATTAAGATCATGTTTACAACTTGAAAAAAAAAACAATTGTTAGATTTGTCATCGTAATTTGCATTGATTATATAATCAAATAATTATGAAAGTAAGCTAAATTTGTTAAAATTACTAAATTTTATGCAATTTAAGTACGTTGCATTAGAATACTATATTTTTATACTTTTGTTTCACACCATATACGTATTGTTAAAATTATTCAACTTGAAAAGAAAAAGCAACAAAAAAAATCTAATTTATTGCGACAAATTATATTTTTGTTTTCAATTGCAGGAGACTAATTTTTACTTTATCATACGCAGTATGTAAAGTATTGTAATCGTGCCGAAAAAAAAAAATGGGATTTTAGCGGAGATAGGTCTTTTTGGGTCCCCTGAAAACATTTTTGACCAAGGTACAAAAAAATGTCTGTGTGTGTGTGTGTGTGTGTGTGTGTGTGTGTGTGTGTGTGTGTGCGTGCGTGCGTGCGTGCGTGCGTGCGTGCGTGCGTGCGTGCGTGCGTGCGTGCGTGCGTGCGTGCGTGCGTGCGTGAGTGCGTGCGTGCGTGCGTGCGTGCGTGTGTGTGTGTGTGTGTGTGTGTGTGTGTGTACCAGATTTTTGTGACGACGATTCCGGAGAAACTACTAAAGGTATCGGGAAGAAAGTGCGTATTTAGAAGTTTTATGACCAAACTTAAAGCTGAAAAGCTTTTGGTTCAAAAGGTTCCACAGGAACTGGCTGTTTCCTCTAAGCGTTTTTCAAGGATATTTTGATTGTTTGTTGATAAGAAATATCAACCCGTTGTTATATCTAATTGTAAAAACAATAAATTGAAAAAATTATATCTAATTGTAAAAGCGATAAATTCAAAAAAAATTGTAATTAAAGTATAGCGATTAGTGTAGTTATATTTTAGTATGTTGGTACGGATGTGACATCTACAGTGTCATGAACGAATAAAAATCTGTCAGAATTTGAATTAGCTTTTTAAACTTGACGTTTCGTAAAAGTGGTATCAACCTAAAATTTCCTATACAGAAATGTAACCATTTTTGAATTTCTTTTTAAATTTTATTTTATTGTTATTTTAATTTTATATTTTGTATGATAAAGTCATGTGCCTGGCCACATCAGATTTTTTTTTTTATTAAACCATTTTTGTTTTATATGAGTCCATAGAAACAACTTTATAGGTAACAACGTAAAAGTTTGGTTTTGGAAAAAAGTATATTTTAAAGACTGTAATCGTACTGTATATGCGGTCTATCGATTCCTGCGATGTACCGATTCACTGATCTACCCAATAGGCGGTCTATAGGTCCACTAGTCTATATTATGTAAACTGATTTCACGTATTTTTTCTCACCATTTCACATGCGAAAAAGTGCGTTCTTAGTTGCTTATAGAAAATTTGGAGAAGCCTTTTCGGGCGCGCGAAGCGCGGCCGTCGCCCTAAATGGACCATTCTACGTTGTGTGAGCTTTTGAAATCGACGCAAAAAGGACTCTAGGGCGTTTTTGCTTAAAACTTTTCCAAAAAGCGATCGATTTTGGTGAACACGCCTCAACATTCCAACAGCAGTTTATTACGCGTCGTCATGGTTGCCAGAAAAGAAACGTCAAAAGCGCAGACATAACCTGCAATTTGTTGATTATTATCTTCACACAACGTCCGTTCCAAATAACCTCTGAGAAACCTATAACGTATGTTCTACGTATATGAATAATTAAGAATTCGCATTTGTCTTTATTACGTACGTATGAAACCTACTACGTATGCATACAAGCATAATATGGTATGATTTTACAAATTATAGCAGAGATATCGGAAATTCATTGGTGAGTTTGGGTACGTTTTCCTACGTGTTACAGCCACTGAACTCAATAATACGTCCGACCTTATGTCATTTTTCCAATGAGCCGCTGTGGTTACTTATTTAACGTATAATGCACCCGGGGTAAAGTGTAGTACGGTATGCCCTGGCTACCATTTCAATCGATCGATAAATTGCCCACAAAATGCATTTCTACAAGAATTCGGACATTTTAGCCGATTAGTCGACAGATGGCCCTATCAGCGCTATTAAACGTCAGCCGTACATAACCTCTGCATAACCTAACATATTTATGTTTATAAATATGCATTCACTTTGCCAATACAAATGGCATATCGTAAGTTTATTACATGTTATTATGAAGGTTTGTTTACGGTAGTCCACATTTATTAAATATTTTTAGCATACATACACAAGTCATTCTACCGTGACCGAATGCAAACAATATAGATGTATTAGAGACAACAAAAGGTAATAGAAATAGCTAGATGTCAATATAAATACAATAAAGTAATTGTTAGTAAAGCCAAGTGTAACATGAGAAGAACACGATGTAAAATTTTGCCGCAATGAGAAGGAAGAAATCTGAAAACGGATAACGTTGGAAAAGCATGATTTTTCTTCTAACGGTGATCACTCACACGAAACAAAACAGGATGCTTGCTTTACGTAAAAGCTTTTGAAGATTCATCACATAAAAGAATTTGAAGAAAACGAACAATTTTTTATCAACATTATTGTGGAATTTATTATTATAATAAACCTTTGTGGATCTATACATTTCCGGTATAGTGATCACAGGTAACCCTGAATAGTAATTTAATTCACATTTCTTTAGGTTAACTTTACGTCTGTGACAAAGCTTACTATACGATTTGAATGAAAAACTTTGAAGACAGGAAGAACATTATTCTAATGCTAATTATCTCAACGTTTATTCAGTGTCTTCCTCAAGTAATTTCCAACAAAAAAGTTAAATCAACACGGATTTAATTCGGAAGAGTTATTGAGGTGCTAATTATCGTAGAAAGTATTCAAAAGTGTGCATTCCTCAATCGTAAGCCAATGTGACGCTTAATGTGATTTTCAATTTCATTGAAACATCCGTACTATTCATACTACAAAAGCGGACAGTTATTTACCTCATCCCGCGTTTGCACATGGTGAGCAACATTTTTTAGGGCTAAAAGGCTGGACTTCTATGTAGGAATAATCGAAATGTATTTAGGGGTAGGTCAAATTAATAGGCACACGAGACAAAAAAAAATGTAATTTTGTAAATACTTCCCTCTTTTCTTATTTTGTTTTCTGTAATATGTATATAATTATGTATAAAATACTGTGCAATAATAAATTATCGTATATGTTTTTGCAACAAATATTGTTGTACAAATATATATGAATGTTTTCTGTAACGGAACATATTTTGATTTTTAGCCTTGATCATATTTTTTACAAATTATTTATCGCTTCACACATCATTGGTTATTTCATTATTTATGACTTCACTGGTATATTTTTCTTTTGTTTCTACAATGATTAAGTTACAATAAAGTATGGTTACATAATATACCTAATACAAGGTTTGAATTATTATTATCTCTATTATTATCTATTATTCTTATTTTAGATAATAGGTTTGCTCGAGCAGCATCAAAATAATTATATAAAGCACTTATTTTTACTCTTGCGCATGCGCAATGGGGGTTCTGCCTTTACAAAATCTCCATTGCGCATGCTTAGCAATTTAGGAATAACTAATTGTTTTTTACTGATGGGCAAACAAACCAATTATACATATTACAGGTTCTAAATATATCTAGAATGTTATAATTCTACAATTCCAATATGTTGGTATAAATAATGTTCAATCAATCTGTAGGGTGTATCAAAACAACCTTTTTTGGAAAATCAAAATTTCAAGTTAATATAGGTTGTCTCTATGAACCCACTTAGGTATAACATCAAAAATATTCTCCTAATTAAGAAAAAATATATCACCCTCAAGAGGCCTAAAGTTTATAGTTTTTCTCAATAAGTGTGGTTTTTTTGTAGTAGGGGTAAAGTATCTGTCCTGATGAAAAATGTTAACAATAGGTTGTGAAATAATAGTAATGAAATATTACTCTTATGCAATGGGTCTTCCGCACTTGGCATAAAATTGAGTAATTTTAACAAATAATGGTTATTTTTGTAAATAAGCTCAATGGTGCTGGGAAAAAATATACAAGCTCATAAAAGTAGTTTCTATGGTCCTATGTATACAACAAAAAAATCAACTAAATAAAAAATAATCAGGTCTTCTGCGAGGGGTCTATAATTTTTTCATGTTTCTAAATTTTTATTTAGATCATGTGTTTCTTGAAAAAAAAAAAATCGGTTTATAGTCGTAATTTGCATGGATTATAAAAATATCATTTTTTTTTTAATTACTCAATTTTATGCAATTTAAGTAGGTTGTATTAGAATTATATATGTTTATACTGCGGGAGTTTTTTTTTAATTAAGGCAACTTTTTTGGTGGTTAATATGAGGCTATAAAAATAACTTTACATCAACTTGAAAATTTGATTTTGCAAAAGAAGTCTTTTTTGCAGATACCCACTGTCTATGCGGTCTATCGATTCCTGCGATCAGGGCCGGCCCGAGGCGGGTTCAGCGCGTTCCCCGGAACCCGGCCCCGCGCTTTGGACGGCCCCGCACTTTAGACAGTGCCGCTAACTGCCTCGCAAGGTTACAAGTTAACCCCTTCCCCAAACTGAGGCGACAGCGACAAGATAATTTTGCTATGTATATCAAAAGGGTGGTTACAATACCACACAAAGAATACAACGATTTCCGACAAAAACGATTCGACTCAGTCTGGGGGCAGGCTTTACAATCTTACGGCGGGAACAATGTTCTGTTGGCGCCATCTGTGCATGAGTAGAGATATTACAACCAGGGATGTCAAACCGTAATTTACCGCGGAAATTACTAAAATAATTACCGTAATTTACGGCTTAAATTACCAATGGTAATTTGCGTCAATTTAAATTACGGTTGGTAATTTACCAGTTATTTACCAAAAATTTTAATTATTAAATTTTAATTTACCGGAATTTCTAAATTAATTTCAAAAACCTTCCACCAGTACTTGCGTGAATGTATCCCACCACTCCTAAGCAGTCGACAAGTGCTGTAAGAGCGTAATTTATCAGGTAAATTACTAAATTTTAAATCAGAAGCCATCTACTTACTATCAAATTCACGATATAAGGAAAAGTTCTGGTGATACGGATAAAATGTGACCATTGTTTGTGAAACCGGGCGTTGTCGTTTTGTGAGTCGGTAATAAATTACAGTATTTTATTCTATAATTATGAGGTTAGACTGTCCATTTTATAAATTGCTAGTATAAATAGTATTTAATCAACAAGTATATTAAAAAGAGCGATTAATGATCGAGACAGTGTTCTAATTACTAATACGGATAACAAAAACAAGGAATGCTTTGGTAGAACTGAAGTGCTCTGTAGAAATACTAATATTTCTGTAACCATAACACAATGTCAGTAATACTTTCATAAGAATAAATAATTAAACAAATGGATTATTGTTAACTGAATAAACAATAATTATTTCGGTACGATTGTCAATAGTGCATAGGTCAATGCGTTTAAGTCTAACTTCGGCGTAAATTTTCGGTGGAAATATTACAATGTCCATGGTTTACATAAAACTATTTGGAAAACGCCACCTTTTTATATTCTTCATGTTCGGCTATCATAGTTGCAAATTCCCCTTGAATATCTGCCTCCAGAGGCTTAATAGATGCGACCTAATTTTCCAAAGCGTTGACGTATAACGAACAAATTAATGTCTTTGATAAATATTATTTAAACTATTTTAGACTGGTACATAAATTACTAATTCTCTTGACTTTGAAGAAAATCAATATCACAAATTATCCGTTTGTGTAATTCAAAATTACAGAATGCTGCATTAAAATAAATACTATTAAAAAAAACTAAACTAAACTAAAGTTACACTTAAGTTTGTGAGATTGTTGAATTCTGCCGAACCGTCTGGATATGTAATATTAATTTATAAATTATTCTGTGTAAGTTACAAATAATATCAAATTAGATGCTTAATACATTTTAAGGTGTTGACGATAGACCTATAGAGTTAAGATATGCAGGGTGTTTCATTTAAAATCTATTGACATTTAGCAAATCTGCCGTTATTCGGGATAAGTCCTATTAGAATCGCAAAACAATAATAACTGTCGAAAAGTGCGATACTTTTATTATCCAAAATGAATTCTTTTCTATCTTCATCCTTACGTCAGGATAATTTTTTGAAAAATGAATGTTTTGACATTGGTTGCAATTTTTGCCCCGCGCATTTGGAACCAGGCCCCGCGCATTTGTTTGAACCCGGCCCCGCAAAAGCTTAGGCCGGCCCTGCCTGCGATCTATCGATTCCTGCGATCTACCGATTCACTGATCTACCCAATAGGCGGTCTATAGGTCCACTAGTTTATTATTACTTTGTATGTGTATTTTTCTTCTTCTTTTAATTCAAACGATGAGAAAATTTCATCACCTGGGTCTCCCATA
Source organism: Melinopterus prodromus (assembly GCA_964023965.1). Lineage (NCBI taxonomy): Eukaryota > Metazoa > Arthropoda > Insecta > Coleoptera > Scarabaeidae > Melinopterus > Melinopterus prodromus. The sequence continues at coordinate 71,203,791 of OZ030390.1, forward strand.
GCATGTAATAGCAGTGCACATTTCTTCTTCTCTGTTAAATTATCATCGTAAAATGCTTCAATGTATCTTTCAAATTTTCTTCTAAACTTTTCCCAATTGTTACTAATATTTCCCTCGTATTCCATCTTATCGCATGAACCGCATGACTGTTGTGTTTGCATTTTGTAGGTTATCTTCTTTCCACCTTCGTATTTCTCGCTCATCCGTCTATATTTCTTATTACTTTCACTTCTATTCTAATATTCTATGTTCTTACTGGTCTTTTATCGCATTATTGCGTATTTTTACCGCTGTCACCATGTTGTATGTCGTCTTTATATTTCTTTTAATAAAACGCTACATCTTACTTGAGTTCTGTATTAAGACTCCCGTTAGTACATGCGCATAGAAATACATATATATATGTGTAAAATAGGTGGCATAACCTAAGGTGCTTATGGTACTATAATATACATAAAATATCAGCAAGTATATACATACAGCGTCATTTTTAATGATTGAACGTCACGTGACTGGCTATTTATTTTTGGGCAGTAAGTTTGTTAATCTGGCTTTGGCAACACCTGCGCGCGCTTAGTGAAATTTACTGAAACACGTCACATATTTCCAGTGACGCGCGGTTTGTGTTTCTTCATTTGAGTGTAAGCTGTGTCGTTTGGATCGTAGTGAAAAGGCTGAAAATAATCAAGGCGATTCGTGAATCACGGTGTGTTTAAAAAATAGTTCTTTTTAGGGCTCTTTATTCGTTGGGAAGGATATGAACCGTAAGTTTATTCAAATTTTGAGGTTATGTTTATCTAATTCTAACATTTTTAGATGGTTTTTACTCCCGAACAAGATGCTTTCATGCTGAAAGCGCACTATCGCAGTGCCACCCGCAATGCAGATGGAACGTGGAGTTATTCGATACCTTTGTGTGTCGAACAGTTTGCTGAAAAATACCCGAATGAAGTTGTAGATTATGACGTTTTTGCACAACATGTACGACGAGTTACTGCCAGATTTGAGGGAAAAAATTGTATTTGTAAGGGAAAATCAACAGGTACACCAACAATTTTAACGGAAGATGTTGTTGACAATATTCGACAACGTATGGATCGAAGCCCAAACAAATCCTTGCAACAGCTTTCTCAGCAAGCAGGTACGGTAGAAACACCGTTATAATTTGTCTATTTATTTATTAACACATTATTCCTCTTCTGTTTAGGTATGTCTGCATCAACCTGTCGTAAAGCTTTACGAAAAAACCTGCAGAGTCAGCGTACTTCAAGAACTACACCCACACGACAATGAACTGCGACTACGATATTGTAGATGGTTTAATGAGCACTTAAACAATAACGATAATCTCGATTTAACGTTCTTCACCGATGAGGCCTGGGTTCATTTGTCAGGATATGTGAATAGCCAAAATTATAGAACATGGGCTACAGAAAACCCTCACAACTTTATTGAAACACCCCTACATCCACTGAAAATTGGCATTTGGGTGGCTATATCTAGAAGAAGAATTATAGGGCCAATTTTCTTTAATGAGACTGTTACCGGAGAACGATATCGAACCAATATTTTGACACCATTTATGGAACAACTGCATGATGATGAACTGGTATTAGGCAATTTTCAGCAAGATGGAGCCCCTGCGCATACAGCTGGTGAGACACTGCGATTCCTTGAAGAGTTTTATGACGATCGCATTATAAGTAGAGGATTATGGCCACCTCGTTCACCGGATCTCACACCACCAGACTTCTACTTTTTCGGAAAAATAAAAGATAATATCTTTAAAACAAGGATGCACGACATAAACGAACTACAAGAGGCGATAGTGCGTGAAACAGAGAGTGTAACGGTAAATGAACTACAACATGTATTTGAAAATATGAAGAGACGGGTTAATTTGTGTATTGAAAATGACGGGGGGCATTTTCAAAATATGCTGTAATTACTAATGATCAATAAAGGTACTTTCTTTTTATTGTGTTGAATTTCTGTGTTTGTATGTACGGTGAAGTGCTACGTAATACTTGTTACGTAATTGTATTGGACCACTTGTCTGTGCTACGTATCAACAAATTGAAGAAGAAAATTAATTAAATAAAAGTAAGTATTTTACAATTTTTGTTACTGATTGAACAAACAAATGTGTTCAACACAACAATGGTCAAAAAAAAAACAACATAACCTCTATGTACGCGGTAATTTTTAAAGAAATCATCATTCAATGGTTTGACCATATCCCCATAATAAAAATAATATGATACGCCACTGCCTTATTTATTTACAGAACTGAATTCAGTGCTGCCAATATGTGTATATTTGGTTGCCTACATCGGTAGTCACGTGACATTCAAACATTAAAAATAACATGGCATGTCCAGTTTAAATACGCAGCATAAACGGATTTAAAATTGAACAATACATGTCGTTTTTGAGTTATATGAGATAACATGTTCGGGTCTGTTATGTTGTAAGAAAATCCTGAAAAAAGTTTTATTTTTAAAGACCAATTGTAGAGCAAGAAAATAAAAGTTTACACCAGTCGATATTGTGTATTGAAACGGTACATATGCTATTCATGCTGTTTTCCGTTCGATGCATTCCTTTTAAGACCTGATTGTAGAGGCAATTAAGAACCTATTTTACCATATTTATCACTATAAAATCAATAATTTTTAGTATTATTTCAAAACTGTCTAATATTTATACTTATTGTTTCCATGAAAGCTTTAGAAATTTGATCATACTTCAAGCGGAAACGGTCGTTTTTTAGTGGTATGACCCTAATGCGCATGTTTTGAACCCGCATTCGCATTCCGCATAAGCAAATTTATCGAAAATGCCTAACCAGTTTCTATTCACAAACTTACTAATGTCTCTCCTCAACAAGAATCCAATTTAAACCAGTGAACTCTGTATGCGAGTAGGTGCTTCCGATGTATTTTCTTGCCTTGAATTTGAATCCGATTGGCTTCAAGCAACCGATTTCCAAGAAATGCATATACAAGTACAAAGTTTTACTTATGATTTTTAAGAGTCTATGTCATCGGGGTTGTTTGCTATACATGATCCAAAACGGAAAAATATAAAAAATAAGTTGTCAATATCTCGATAACCGTAACCATTTGTATATAGCTACATATGGTTAAATATGTTCTAAATCACCTCTACTATCACGGTATCAAGAAATTGCACCAAATTACATATAAGCAGGTACATCAATTTTTGGATTTTTCTTTACAACGTATTAGAAATAAAATCACAAAAACCGCATCCGCCCCTATCCGCAGCAGATTTTCCAGTAGTTGTAATATCAAATATGTATAACATAATTTGAACCACTTTCAAAAGCTTAACAAAGCTAAACACTCAACTAAAACACTCAAGCTCTGCATAAAACTGTTTTTTTTTTATAACAGCGAATTTTCTCGGCCCTGCAATAAACAAAATTGTCGGTAAATTTTAATAAAAATTATGTCGAATGAAAGTTCATACTTGATTCTAAAAAATGTATAACAAAAAAGTCACATTTATCGCTAAAATACAAAATTGCAACCGTTTTTAAGAGCGTCAACTTATGTGGATCTATGTTCAGCCATAGTAAAATATAACTTTTGGCTGACAAGGACACGTGGCTCAGGGTTCAGGTAAAAAAATATTGCCGCCTTTTAATACATCGGCCTTTTACCTATCCCAGAAACTGGTTTACTTTTTGGAATTTAACAATTTAGAAATTTATGGCCAGCTTTTTGGTCTAATACCCCAATGTGGGACGGCCAGATTTTTATCGACGATTGTACGCAATATAATGTGCTACAAATATACTTTTATGTATTAGTTCACGTAAAACTTCTAAATCATCAATGCACAGCGATGGGAACTTTTTCCTATTCATAGGATTCTTACAAAACTGTTCACAAATTTAGTATTTACCTGGCAATATTCACCGCACAGATATGACATTTGCTACATCTACTCTCCCAGTAATTCGTGCGGGAACACAGGAATTCGTCAAATTGGCTGGTTGCCGAGTGGGCTGTAAGCGGCGGCGGTCGGTAATTTGTGCCGAATAAAGCCCTCAGGAGCGTTGTCATTTCAGTTCGCATTCACTAAGCTGTCGTTCCACGCGTCTGGTAATTTGTTAATGCGCATTATTTAGTTGTGGATCCAAGTTAGCGCGCGCGAAAGTTGTTAAATGGATTAGCGAATCGGGCGGGATGAGCGCGCGAGCGTTCGCTGATTGAGCGGCCGCCTAGGATTTCAACGCAAATTTTCACTGACAGCAACAATTTGTTGCGATTCTACGGCCGTCATAGCCGAATCTGACATACCCTTACCTCACTATACCTCACGTTTCGTTACTTATCGCTCTTTGTTATTCGAAAATTTACTCTGTCATAAGCACTTGACAAGTTAATACCGTTGATTTACATAATTCAATGGAATTGGTTAATACCTATTATGATGTATAGCATTTTATTTTATAATTAGCAACATGCCTTATTGATAAGCTGATGGGATTGCCGGGATATATATGGCAATTGAATTAAAGTGCCAGATACTTTACAACGATCTTCCCAGTGATTTCCAATTTACTTATTACTATTATGACGTCGCAATCACTATTAAGTAATAATTGGCATTATTTTCGTAATAATTATTTTATTTAATGGGGGAGGAATGTAATAATTGCTACTCTGTTTATGGGATCAACGTTATCGCGCGTTGGTCTGCGAGAGACATTCTTATCGCATATAATTCGATACGATAGTCTTGACGGTCGATTATGCGGTGTAATCTATATTTTTTTGTAAAACAAATTATTCAACACGAGGTCCCTGTGAAACTTTTTAATGGTATTTATTCCCATGCATTTAAGGGCTTTCTTTGGTAATAGATTTATGACTTTTGTCATAAACTGTATAATATACAGCTGAGCGAGATATTTATGCTTTTAGGGCAACTGGCTTGCCATCTACACATTTCGTTTAACTTGTCGTGTGGTCCTTTTTTCCCCTAATCTGAAGTCAAGGAGGGGGAAGTTTTAATAAATAGGTGATGCGTAGATTAGTTGGCATTTAGAAGATATAGAGAGTGTTTTGAAATGTAAAGCAAACCAGTTGCAAACATTTCGCCTGCTTAATATTAAAATGTAGTTTGTTAGTGTGTGCTTTTGTAAATGGTAAGCCGATCAATACTTTGTGGTTAGTTTTTAAATTTAATGTTTTTGTATAATCTGACAACTCATCAAAAAGATTTGGTAGATGTAGAGTTTCAGTTCATTGTTTTAATTCTTTTGTTTTAATTGTAAATAAATGTTTGTTATTCTTTTATTGAGATTTGAGTTTTACTTATGAGTAAGTTTCTTTTAGTATTTAAAGTGAGCAAACCAACTACAATTTAGTGGTAGAGATTTTGATTACATTTTTATTGAGTTCAAATATAATATAATCATGGTAAGCGTGATGGGTTTTGTCTGATAAAACACTGCATTGGTACCTAACACTCACTAACACTCACTAACACTCACCTAACACTCACTCAAATCCATGGTAGTTTCAAACTGTTCTTTGTGGGACGGAAATGTATGTGCAATATTGGGCAGTCCAAATAATTTTGATAATACATACCGTAACTACCTACGAGTGATGATCTATAAACTTTTCTGCAGTCGAACTAGATTTCATCATTAAAATTTCTTTCATTTTTCAGTAGCCTATATTACTGTTATGGGGGCACCCTGGTTACTTATTATTACTTACTGACCCTACTGAAGGGGACGCTTACCCGCCATTTTGAATATACTCTCTATTTTACTCGAAATCTAACCTGACTTTCTAAACTTTACTAGATTTTCACTTACGGTAGCGTGAATTAAATATTTCTCTTCCGGAGGCTATAAAACTGTAGGTTCTATCTCTGAAACTTGGTCAGAGAACGATGAACCACCAATTACTCAACACTTTTTATAAGCCATAATGCTTCTCCACAAAAAGGACAGGTTTATACTGTTCTATCTAATAAATCGCAAATCCAAAACTATACTTAAAGTCTATTAACAAATAAACCAACAATGCAGAACCGCTTACAAAAGAGATGAACGGTAATTCTAAACAATGATAATATTCTTTTTGGCAGAGATGGTCACTATATAAATCAGTAAACAACTTACGCGTTAAAATAGCTGGGAACGAGAAAACACAAGACAGCACAATTTCTATAACACGGCCCCGCATTGGGGCCCTACGCTTGGGCGCTCGACGCACGTCTTAACTACAACATGGCTAAAAGTATAAGAAGAAGGTTCTTTCGCTCAGCCCCAATTCAAACTCGCTTAAGTCGACCGTTACGCCATCAACAAAAACCGTTAGGGGAGGACGCGTTAGGCCCTCGGTTCCGCCCGAGTTCGAACTCAAATTCCCTAACACATAAGGCGCGAAAATATAACTTGTTACATTACTAAATTCTGGCTTCTTTGCCTCATATTCATGTCCCTGGACTCATGTTTTTCCCTGGCAAGCGTATTCAAAAATTAAAAGTAATTTGACTCATTTGTTTTCTTTTCAGTATTAGTTCGTTCTCATCTACTTCATCACTTCTTTCATTACAAAATAACCACCACAGTACATACCCAAGTAAATTAAAAATAACCACTCGAAAAAATGAGGACCAATCCCGGTGTTTACCCACCTTCGCAGCGCTCTAACTTCCCAAAAGTTACCACAGCTCCGTGGCCCACAACGCTACGTGATTATCTCGCAGAGCAGAACCTCCCTCCCTTGGCAAGGATGCCCAAATAATAACGCAATTTTAACTTTCCACTCATAGTGCGGCCAAAGTCGACTGGGGAAAATTGAGGCACCAGTAATTCAATCACGGCAACACGGGGGCATAGAAAATGTCGACGGCTCAGGACGACGTTGCTGTTGTACGAACGCAACCGTTCGAAGCTTGTAGAGTGTAGACGACGGTGACGGGGGTGATAGGGGTGGGGGCATGTTGGAGGGTGGTTCGCGCGCGGCACCAGAAGCTGTAATTGAGGCAGGGTTACTTTAAATTCGAGCGCTCTCGTGTTAATCTAATACCGGCCGAGTATTGTGAAAGTTGTGGCAGGGTTTTAAGGCCGAGTTCGCTGCCTTTAACTGCTCTTGGCACCCCGAAAACTATTCGCCACGTTCGAAGGGTAATTATACGAGGCGTTGCTCGTAATTGTTATTTTTGTCCGCTTTATTTTTGTGTTTACCACTCAAATTAAATGACACTATAACATTGAGGGTAAGCGTAGAAATTGCGACTTACAGCTGCTTCAATATTCTTCCAGAAGACCAGGAAGCAGTAGGTATTTAGTAACAAAAATAGTTCCGAGTTGGATATAAGTATTATCACTACTATTTCCAGGATTTCTCTGGACACATAAGCAATATACAGTGTGTTCATTTCAAAAGTATCCATCCTTAATAACTCTTGACCCGATGCGAATTCTGCTTTGAGTGGAAGCAAGTCGATTTAGATATCGAGGGGGAAGTTCAATAATGGTACCTAGAGGGTTTTAGGTTTCATCCCTTCACCCCCCAGCCGGCCCATTTTGAAATTTCAAATGGCACCCCCTATCTTGTGATTTTAAAGGGCACAAATTCCCTACTCAACCATGATAAAAAATCTGATGTGGCCAGGCACATAACTTTATCATACAATATATAAAATTAATAGTTTAGCTGCATGAGAATCTATTTTATTGAGATAAATCGTAGGTATTGTCAAAGCATCAGCACTTGACACTACCTACACTACGTCATTAGAACAATAGTTATTTATGTCACAAGTGCCGAAAGTACGGAACAGCGCGACGAGCGGTGATGCGGCGCGTCACCGAAGCGTTGCCGTCACACGTGAACAAGTTGCGCTATCTAGTTTTTTGGGAGGAGTGACATCAACGTCTATTGTGTTGCTTTTTGAGAAACATGTATTTAAAAAATAAAAATGGTTATATTTCTGTATAGGAAATGTTAGGTTGGTACCACTGTGACGAAACTTCAAGTTTAATTCAAATTCTGACAGATTTATATTTGTTCATGACACTAGATGTCACATCCTTACCAACATACTAAAATAAAACTACAGCCATCGCTATACTTTTCTACTCAATTTATCGTTTTTAGAATTAGATATAAAGACGTGTTGATATTTCTTATCAACAAACAATCAAATTGGTGATCTTATTTCATTTGAAATTTGTATTTTGTAATTTGCCGCACTAGAGCGGTAACGTTCCATAGCGGTTCTACAACCTCTGATGAAATCAGCTGCTTTCGAGTGTGACAGCACAAACAAATATTTGTCAAAATCCTGGCTACTATGTAGTTTCATATCAATGCAGATGCGACCGATCTCGATCAAATAGAATTTGCTCTTGCAGCTAAACTATTAATTTTACCAAAAAATGTCATAGGCATAAATTATTCAAAATTTCGTCTACTTTAATTTACTATTTATCTATTTTGACGAAATTACAGAAATGACGAAAATCGTTGAAAAATGCTAAGAGTAAATAGCCAGTTCCTTTGGACCATTTTGAACCAAAAGCTTTTCAGCTCTAAGTTTGGTCATAAAACTACTAAATACGCACTTTCGTCCCGATACCTTTAGTAGTTTCTCCGGAATCGTCGTCACAAAAATCGTGTACACACGCGCACACACACACACACACAGACACACACAGACATTTTTTACTTTATCATACGCAGTATGTAAAGTATTGTAATCGTGCCGAAAAAAATTTTTGAGATTTTAGCGGAAATAGGTCTTTTTGGGTCCCCTGAACATTTTTGACCAAGGTACAAAAAAATGTCTGTGTGTGTGTGTGTGTGTGTGTCTGTGTGTGTGTAAACGATTTTTGTGGCGACGATTCCGGAGAAACCACTAAAGGTATCGGGACGAAAGTTCATATTTAGAAGTTTCATGATCTAACTTAGAGCTGAAAAGCTTTTGGTTCAAAAGGGTCCAAAGGAACTGGTAGTTTATTCTAAGCCTTTTTCAAGGATTTTGCTAATGAGCCGCCATTTTTGTAATTTCGTCAAAATAGTTAAATAGTAAATTAAAGTAGAGGAAATTTTGAATAATTTATGCCTATGACATTTTTTGGTAAAATTAATACTTTAGCTGCAAGAGCAAATTCTATTTGATCGAGATCGATCGCATCTGCATTGATATGTAATTACATAGTAGCCTGGATTTGACAAATATTTTTTTGTGCCGTAGTGTAGGTAGTGTCATGTGCTGATGCTTTGACAATACATACGATTTATCTCAATAAAATAGATTCTCATGCAGCTAAACTATTAATTTTATATATTGTATGATAAAGTCATGTGCCTGGCCACATCAGATTTTTTGTACCTTGGTCAAAAATGTTCAGGGGACCCATAAAGACCTATTTCCGCTAAAATCTCAATTTTTTTTTTCGGCATGATTACAATACTTTACATACTGCGTATGATAAAGTAAAAATGAAATCGATTGATTGGTTCTTAAGATTGACTACACAGAAGATGGAGGGTATGAAATAACTCAACCCTTAATAACTCTTGACCTGAAGCGATTATTGCTTTAAGTGGAAACACGTTGGTTAAGATATCGAGGGGGAAGTTAAAAAATGGTAAGTAGAGAATTTTAGGTTTCATCCCTTCGCCCCCCAGTTGTCCAACTTCGAAATTTCACGGCACCCCTGTATCTTGTGATACATCATTTGAAAGGGCATAAATTTCTCTTCTCAACCATGACAAAAAAAATTAAATCGATCGATTGGCTATCGCCTAGAATAATAACCACCATTATTTGCGTTCGCGAAAAGTTTGAAAACTGAATGTATTTTTGTCTAGCAAATAATGGTGGCCACTTCGAACATACCATAAAATAATTTCTTATTTCTTATTTTATTATTTATTTTAATTTATTATTTCTTATGACTGTAATTTAATTCAACAGTGTATCCGATCCGCAATGTTACGCTAATGATAATCGATTTCATACCTTCTATCTTCTGGGTAGTCTATCTTAAGAACCAATCGATCGATATAATTTCTTTATCACGGTTGAGTAGAGAATTTTTACCCTTTAAAATGATATATCACAAGGTAGGGGATGCTTTTTGAAATTTCAAAGTGGGGCGGCTGGTGGGAGGGGGAGGGGGGGTGAAGGGATGAAACCTACAATTATCTAGGTACCATTTTTGAACTTCCCCCTCAATATCTAAATCGACGCGTTTTGACTCAAAGCAATAATCGTATCAGGTCAAGAGTTATTAAAGGGCTTTCACAAGTCTATATTATGTACTGATGACTAGGCCGTTATGTAAGAAAGGAGGTACAGCTTCATGCAACAATACAGCTTCATGAAGTATTTACACTTTTACTTTAACTTTTACCAATACTTTTATTTCAATCGCGTTTTGATTTCTTTGACGACAGTAAAGGTATTTTAAAACCAACTAAAAATTACTTGAAAGTAAAGAAAGCTTTTCTTGGGTATAAATATATTAAATTGAATCACAATTTGCCTACTTCACCCCAAGGGAATTTTACAAAAAAGTAATAATATTACTTTAAAGAAATTAAATTTGCGTTGAATATGTATTGTAATAATTAATAGAGTAGTGAATGGTGTAAATATAAAGGATGCTAATTCTTGCAGAAACCTGATATGAAACTTGGAAATGGGTAGTTAATACAAGATGGCGGTAATCCGTACATCTGGGTTCGAATCCCAGGCGTGGGTCTAGCGTGGCCGCCATATTGTATTAACTATTTCCAGGTGTAAATATAGTTAGTTATACCCAAAAAATCATAATTCTTTTACTCAAGACAATAATTACTTGAACCATATACGTGTTAAAATTGTTATTCTTGCCCTGCTGGTAATAAACTTGTCTTGAAGGATGTTTTGGATTCAGCAGGGACTTTTAATCAAAACTCTTGATTATTTTGATGATGACGTTTATATTTTGCCCAATATTTCACAACCATTTGCTGCTTCTTCAGGAGCTGGAATTGAAAATAATGCATAAATACGAAGATCCTTTCCCATTTCGTTTATGTATTTGTTATTTTTTGTACATCTACTGAATACTTTAACACTGGTGTTATAGATGTTTGTCGATTGGAACGACAGTGAAAATGCGCGTCAAGAACGACGGAATCCTGACAAAAAAGCTACAGGATGGCTGGAGTTACGAGATACATAAAACTGCATTTCAAGACGGGAAAACGTCGTACTGTAAACACAAAACACAAAAACGTTTCAGCGTATGTCGCAAGTAAGTAGCAAAAGCGGTGCCTAGCTACGTCACCGCAATCACTGCACCATAAACAGGGTCGAACTGTAAACCTTATACTGCATTAAATCGAAATCCAGGTAACAAGATCTTCGGCCATAAGGTAATTACTGTGACTAAGTTAACATAGAACTGTATCGGTCGTGAACTTAGCCGCAAATGCACAACATGACGACACAGCTGTTAACTGTTAACTGTTAACCTGGGAAAAATGTTTTTAAACATAATTTTCTTGAAAACCAATAAGCCCTCTTAACCGACCTTTTCCACATGCGTAAAGGCAGACCTCTCCCGATCAATCATTTTGCGCAAAATAGCCATTTATGCAACGTGTTGCATCATGAATGATACTGTTCAGTGTAAAACATTTTGCACAACTGCCGCTTTACGCAAAATGATTGACGGTGAAAGGTGGCCTTAAAGCAAACTACAATTAATTTATTTATTTCAGTTTTGTCAGAAATGGCGGAATCGTCGGATTACTACTCGTTATGAATTACTGAAAAACTTCAACATCTGTTAAGTTCAGGTATTGGTACAACTAATAACTCGAAAGAAACGCTGGTAGCTTTCTTTTAAGTAAGTTATTTTACCACAGCGGAAAGTTAATGAAGTGAACCACAGCAATGGTCTACGGCAAAGTTCAAACGTACTAAATGGAAACGTCACAACTAGCGCCGTCCCTAGCGAGCAAAAAAAGGAGAAAAGGAAACTAAATAGGTGGGGCGAGGAGATGAGAGGAATGGGGGATGCGCCGGCAAGAATTTACTCGCTCCCGGGAATTTACTTATTAAAATCTAGTAAAACTTTCGCGAGTGGGTAATTAATAAAAAAGTTGCCTGGGGCAGAGCCATGGCTCGTAGCGCGTTTATGAAATTTACATCTTGCATTTCGGCAGGCACCAGGCCCCAACCCAGTCCTGTAATGCACAAGTTCTGACGACATAATCAAACTGTCCGCCGGCATCAGAAGTTGCAAATTGAAATTTACGCCAGGACTTGGGGTAAAAAGTAGAGGAAGATGGAGGAAACGAGGCGTTGAAAGCAAAGCAGCTCAAATGGAAAATCTTTTGCGGCTACACTAAGTTTTTCCAACAGAATTGAAAAGGATTTTAGCGGTAAACGGACTAAAGATTGCTCGAACCTCATTTATACTTCACAACTTATATATCCAGGGAATGAAGTCAATCATCTTCACATCAAATGTTATAAGTTCTAAGTTGGTACTTTTTTAACAGGATCGTAATCTAAAAAAGTGTAATTTTGACTGTCTGCTGTGTACTTATTTTTGTTTTAAAGATCAACAATAAATAATAAGAGTAAATTAAAAAATAAACATAAATAATAAACATATAACACAGCAAATCTGGGAGTGGAATTTCATCAAAAAGCGAAAAAAAACACCGCATACACTCTTAGATTAAGACAATTTCTTGCTTCCTTTTTGCCAGATATTCTCCTTTATTTCTTAAAAGGGCAATTTAACTTTTTAAAACGCTTTAGTTATTTTAAACCGTCTGGTCTTTGATGTAAAACGCAGCGTTAGGATTATTAATCTCATACTCTTTAGGAGTACTGTTAGCTTTTAAAACATAATAACAATTCTTTCATCTTTGACACCACTTTTATATCACCGAATTATGGTTCGGTAATATTGGTATCGCACTGCAGTTTCCAAATAGTAAATTGACAGAAATGTTGTTTCCTCTTTTCCTACTATGAGTTATGACACCACTTTGTATGCCAACGTTATTTTTACACCTGTTAAAACAGTAGTGACTCCTGAACCTATTTTGATAAAACTTTTCCAGATGTGTTACTTGTAATTTCAGTTAGGCTGAAATATTATTACTTTATTACATTTGGATGGGAGAGGAGTAGCATCTACATCCTTAGTCTGATAAATCGGTAACCGGTCCATCATTCCATATTAGCGAACAACGATATACGGTTTGAAAATCAGAAAAGCAGTTGCAGAATGACCTAAAGACTCTTCTCCATAAGGAATGCTTCTACAGCATCCAGGAGTCTGTAGATATCGCATGATCACAATTTTTAAACTAATTGTATTTGAGGTTTCACGTCCTGTGAAACTTATATTGATATGTGGTGTATTTTGTGAAATAAAATATCATCGAAAAATAAAAAATATGTTTTTTTATATAACATGTGATAAAGTGTGGCACGTGCTATGTGGGACAGGACAAAGCATTGAGTTTCTACTGAAAGTACATAGTAGAGGCACGCGTGCAGTGGCGTACCTAGGGCGGGCGGTGGGGTCGGTCCGCCCCGGCCGCCACATATTTAGGGGCGGCATTTTTATATATCTGACTAATTTATTTAAAAATAAAAATACGATAATAATGTCAACAGAACTAATAATTATAAACAACTCAGCTGCTAATAATGTCTTTAACGTCTTTGTTATTATTGCAAACAGCGACCCTATCGGTCAAGGACGTTGCAACAAATTAAAATTCTGCATGTGAATAAGTATGTACAAATCATTCTTTAATCTTGGCTTGTGTACATGCAGCTTTTGCTACAGTAAATTCCACAACACTTTTTGAGACTATCGAACACTTGGATTCGTTTTTTCGTTTTCCACTCATTGATGAGAAATTTTACATTCTGTCATTGGTCAAGGTGTTATGCACAGTGTAGAAACTCGTTGGAACGCAAGAGTAGAAGTAGTAACAATAATTGTAAAAAACATTTCTTAAACATATTAAGTGCGTTGGACAAACTAACATATGAGGAAAAAAATATTAAAACACGATCAGACGCTGGAATATTACGCCACTCATTAGAATGTTTTTGTTTTCTGTGCTAGCTCAATTTAATGCGAATCCGTTCTTTTGGAAGTTAACGATCCACAACAATACCTCCAAACAAAGGAGTTAAGGCCCCGTTGTAAAAACATCGCAACTCCGACACGAAATATTTCGTTTCGAGGTTTCTTACTTTATCATACGCAGTATGCTAAAGTATTGTAATCATGCTGAAAAAAAATTGAGATTTTAGTGGAAATAGGTCTTTTTAGGTCCCCTGAACATTTTTGACCAAGGTACAAAAAAATGTCTGTGTGTGTGTGTGTGTGTGTGTGTGTGTGCGTGTGTGTGTAAACGATTTTTGTGGCGACGATTCCGGAAAAACTACTAAAGGTATCGGGACGAAAGTTCATAATTAGAAGTTTCATGACCTAACTTAGAGCTGAAAAGCTTTTGGTTCAAAAGGGTCCAAAGGAACTGGTAGTTTATTCTAAGCCTTTTTCAAGGATTTTGCAAATGAGCCGCTATTTCTCTAATTTCGTTAAAATAGTTAAATAATAAATTAAAGTAGAGGAAATTCTGAATAATTTATGCCTATGACATTTTTTGGTAAAATTAATAGTTTAGCTGCAAGAGAAAATTCTATTTGATCGAGATCAAATGAGCCGCCATTTCTGTAATTTCGTCAAAATAGTTAAATAATAAATTAAAGTAGTGGAAATTTTGAATAATTTATGCTTATGACATTTTTTGGTAAAATTCATAGTTTAGCTGCACGAGAAAATTCTATTTGATCGAGATCGGTCGCATCTGCATTGATATGAAACTACATAGTAGCCAGGATTTTGACAAATATTTTTTTGTGGTGTCACACTCGAATACATCTGATTTCATCAGAGGTTGGACATGGAACGTTGCCGCTCTAGTGCGGCAAATTACAAAATACAAATTTCGAAGAAAATAAGATCACCAATTTGACTGTTTGTTGATAGGAAATATCAACGCGTCTTTATATCTAATTGACGTTTTTGACCAACTTGTTGAATTATGAGGTGGACTGTTCGTTCCTACTTTCGCGGGTGAATTTTCTAGTGCCGCGTGTTGGTGCTAGATATGCTGCAACCTTTTACATTCCTCGCTGTAGAACGAACCTTCTCAGGAAGGCGCCGATGGTTCATATGTGTAGGAACTACAACGACACTGACCGGAATTGATGTATTTGAAATTTTTTATGTCTATATATATGTATATATATATATATATATATATATGTTTTTGTTCATTTTGTTCTATTTACAATGTTTTCTATTTTCTTATGTTATTTTCTATCCTATTATGTTACTTTCTTACTTATCTATATATTTCTAATCATTGTCCTGTAAAGGTGCGCTGCTGGACAATAAAGATTATTATTTATTGAAAATCTCTGATACATCTCATTAAATATTTGAAACCTAGATAATATAATTTAGATATAACATATAAATACTAAACTTACACTAATAATTTTGAAAAGTAATAAAGAGGATCAGGGCAAATTGGTAGTACCGAGCTTCGCTGAAGCCTAGGGTACTCCCTTTGCGGGTATCACTGCAGCTCTACCCAATTTTGAAAAACACAAGGCCATTTATGCTTTGCAAAGAAAAATTTCATTTTTCTTTGCAAAGCAAAGGAAAACTGCAGAAAACCCTTGCAGCCTCGTGCAAAGGTCATTAAAAACACACACACACACACACTCACACACACACACACAGACACACATTTATTAATAGACAATATACATTAAAAGAAGGTAAAGATGAAATATTAAGCAGCAAATTTAGGGTTCTTTATGATAAAACTCTCCTCAAAATATTTGCGCTTCCCAAAACCGCAATTTCTTGAATTTCCCAGGGCGAAATTTTGCACGGCAACTCTTTAACATGTTTACTATAATTTAGACTAACTGCTCCCAATGCACCTACAATCACCGGAACAATGTTCACTTTCATTCCCCACATACGTCCAACTTCTATTGCGAGATCCTTATATTTAAGTTGTTTTTCAAGCTCCTTCCTTACAACATTCGCATCAGCAGGTACCGAGATTTCAATAAACGTGCACACCTTCCTCTGGAAATCCTTTACCACGATATCTGGCTTATTAGCATCAAGCATTCTATCAGTGACAACAGGCATGTTCCATAATATGGTAATATGATCATTACTCACAACAGGAGATGGGATGTGGTCATACCACCGAGACACATCCATTGCTAAACCTAGTTGGGAACATAAATTATAATGTATATATGTTCCCACCCTATCATGCCTAGCAATGTAATGCGACTCAGCTAAGACTGGACAAGCCGCCAATAAGTGGTAGACATGTTCAGGAGCCTGATGACACAATCTACAGCTCCCATCATGAGCAACTTTCATAATCTTCTGTTCATGATATCTGGTACGAATTGCCTGATCTTGCGCCGCAACAATAGAGGATTCCGTTTCAGCCTTAATGTTCCCATGACAAAGCCAAGATAAAGACCCAGATTTTGAAATACCATCACCCTCCACAATTCTTAAAAATTGACCATGCATTGGCTTACTAACATAATCCTCCCTCATTTTCCGATTCATTCTTAACTTAATCTCCCGCTTTAAACTCGCCACCGAAGTTTTATTTCCGTAATTTTCTAGTTCTTCGACCTGAAATTTTTCTAAAATTAGTTTATGTTTACTAATTATTGACTTACCAGAAGTATCCCTAATTAATTGTTTAATAACTTTATCTTCCTTGTTGGCCTTTATAAAATTTCCTAAATTTAACATTTCCAAATCATAAATATTTTCCAATTGCTGCAAACCACGACCTCCATCTAAACGATGCAGGTATAGCCTGCAAACATCGGACCTAGGGTGAAACATAAAATTTAATGTTAACTGTTTTCTAGTTTTAATGTCCAAATCGCGTATTTCCTTCTTCGTCCAGTTTAAAACACCAACACTGTATCGAAATATAGGAATAGCATATGCATTTATCGCTTGCATTTTATACTTTCCATTTAAACCAGACTTTAAAATTTTCCTCACACGCTTAATGTATTCGCCTATAACCTTCACCTTCATGCCTTCATCATCAATACCAAAGGCTTCATCCATTCCCAGATACTTATATCTAGTATTATCTGTTAGTTATTATTATTATTATTATTATTATTATTATTATTATTATTATTATTATTATTATTATTATAATTCTAAAAATGATAAATTCAAAAAATTGTAAATAAAGTATAGCGATGAGTGTAGTTTTATTTTAGTATGTTGGTACGGATGTGACATCTACAATCTCATGAACAAATATAAATCTGTCAGAATTTGAATTAGCTTTTTAAGGTGCGTTTTCATTAGTGTTAATGGCAGTGGTAGCAGACGCCATTTTAGTATTTCTAATAGAAAATTGCTAGTGACTCATGTTTATGTACATGCAAACTAATATGTGTCACTATCACGATATGTAAGAAATACTATAATTTCGTATTCTACCACCGCCATTACCTACCATTACCACCAATCGGAACACACCTTTAAACTTGACGTTTCGTCAAAGTGGTACCAACCTAACATTTCGTATACAGAAATATAACCATTTCTTATTTATTCTTTTTTAAATAAAATAAATAAATACGTATTTCTCAAAAAGCAACACAATAAACGTTGATGTCACTCCTGCCAAAAACTAGATAGCGCGACTCGCTCCATGCGACGGCCACACTCCGCCGTCGGTGACGCGCCGCATCACCGCTCCTCGCGCTATTCCGTACTTTCGGCACTTGGGACATACATAACTATTATTCTAATGACGTAGTGTAGGTAGTGTCAAATGCTGATGCTTTGACAAAACCTACGATTTATCTCAATAAAATAGATTCTCATGCAGCTAAACTATTAATTTTATATATTGTATGATAAAGTCATGTGCATGGCCACATCAGATTTTTTTTTTGCTAGGAGTGGTCAGCCTGTCCCCCACCAACGTCAATCCGTAGTTACCAGTTATAGGCGGTGTTTAAAGCTCCTGACGTCTGCTGTCTACACCGGCCAGCAGTAATGTGGGCAAATAAGTATATTTCTGGCAATTACGCTTCATTATCGCAATTATAATGTGTGGGTTAAAAATGTACTTAAATAAAAAATCTAGTTTTGTATCATGAGTTGGGCTTGTTGTTTTATATTTGAAAAAAGCCGATGTAGAACTAAAATTAAATTTTATGTTTCCTAAAAATTATTTTTCATCCAGCCCAACTCGTTATTTATCTAAGAAGTTACACTGAAAATTTTATAAACTTTGCACAATAAATAACGTTTTTATTTCAAACTTAAATCTCCATCAATGGGACTTAAAACAAATTTTTTACAACAGTATTTTTATTTTTTTACGTCGACAATGGAACACGCTAATGCAAAACGCAGTTAAAGTAGCAAAAAAGAAAAATGTGAACAGTTGGAGATTTCCCCTCACCGTCGAGTTTGAAGGACAAATATTATGAGTGGTGAATATTCGCGAGACGTGGGGATATATTTTAGAAGAGAAGATACAACGGGAAATGCTTTTAAAACTGGATACAGTTCTCTAAGAAATATCAATACATGTCAGTGCAGAAAAGTGTTTTTCCCCAATACCATGTAATCTTGTAAACACAAATTTTGAATAGAACGTGAATAACTTTCTAATTATTGGCGACGAGCAGCTGGACAAAGGCCTCTTAAACGTTTAATATTCATTCAAAAATACAGGCCGGGAAGGTTTGTTCCTAACATAGTAATATTGCTAAAAAGAATTTTAACAATAACCGTCAGTGTGGTCAGTTGTGAAAGCAGGTTTTCCAAATTAAAATTGATAAAATACTATCTTCGTTCAACAATAAGCGATTTATGATGGCGAAATCTAGCGATTATATAGAGATAAAGCTAATAGGTAATACTTTACCACCATCACTTACCATCAGTTATCCCAGAAAGAAGCGAAAACACACGGTATAACCCGGAAGCTATTTATCTTAAATGCATTTGCAGTTGGATTCCTGGCAAGTTTAGGTTAAAAATGTTTAGTTTAAATGAGTTTGGCGAAAAAATGAAAACCAAAAATAATAAACTGGATTTTTAGAAAATTTGCTTTAATTTAATCAACTAATATGTCGAAGATAATCGAGATTCCCATGGTGCCTGCAAATAGGCACCACAAACTTATACTACTGTGATATCGAGAAAAAATTAGCCGAAACCATTAGAATGCGTGCACGATGCCAATTGTTTCAGATATAACCAGTATACAATGAATGAAAAGGAATAGATTAAGGTGGCGTACCTGTCGCATCCCGCTCCGAGGACTAAAAAAAGAATCTCCTCCGGTACTGGTAACGAAATTACATCTCGGCCTACTACGTTAATTAAACAAGCGCCGACCCTCGCTCTCCCCGAGAAGCGTCGCGTCCGTCTCAACTTATTAAAAACATCAGAGGCGGTCGTGTTTTTCTGAGGGGATGCTGCCGCCGCCGCGGTCGCCTCCTACTCGGATTCCACAGACGGGTCCCGTGCCGCACGGCGATGAATAAATGAGACGCACTTCCGAATATTGCGGACCAATTTAATTCCATTTTGATTAGTTTAACTGTGAGACAGGACCGCGTCCAGTGTACCCCAGTGGCCTGCCTAATGGACGCCATTAAATCGGAAGTTAGGTATGTAGTTATACATCGTACTTAGTTTATCTGGGTAGATTAAATTTGTACAACTTAGGGTGGCCCACCCTAAGTTGTACAAATTTACAATTTTTTTTTAATTTTAAAATTCCGGAATGTGCAGTCATGGAAAAGTTGTGGGTTAATAAATTAAAGAAAACACCTATTTTTTTTTTTATTTTGATGTTTTGATCTGCCGCAAAGGCTTTAAAATTATTTTAGTTTTTGATATTTTTGTTATTTTTTGTTTGTTTTTTAAATATGATATAATTCGGGAACGTGCAATCATGGAAAAGGTGTGAGTTAATGAATTAAACAAAACACCTATTTTTTTATTTCTTTTTTTTTGAACTGCCGGAGAGACTTTCAAATTATTTTATTTTTTTTATTTTTTTTTTGTTTTTAAATATGATATAATTCGGGAATGTGCAATCATAGAAAAGGTGTGAGTTAATGAATTACATAAAACTCCTAAATATTTTTTTTATTTTCATGTTAAGCAAAGGCTTTAAAATTATTTAAATTTTTGATAATTTTTTTTATTTATTTTTGTATTATGTTATAATAGTAATAATAATAAAAATCCCTGCTTTAACATACCCCAATAGCTGTCGCCATTACTGGGGCATCGGCAGTCCCGAATTATCATTGTTGTACCCGCGTCTGTGGCGCGCCTTAAGGTTGGGTTTAAATTGATCGGGAAAAGGCTAAAACATAGTCGCCAATATTCCTAAGAATCCGTCCTTAGACTGGACAGAACTAAGTCGGGTATGTTTTTTATTGTTGAGAAAGCTTCAAATATACGAAGCAAGTATATTTTGAATCCAGATATCTTAATAGTCAATTGTAAAAGATTATTAAAATCCGACAATTTTAATTATTTTTAACAGCGTATTACGTCGCTGTTCTTGCGAATGGAGACGAGATGGTTGTATGATCCAATAGACCCAGACAGATTGATACTATTCCGATTTCATGTTCGATTGGAATTAATACCCAGAAATTGAGATTCTTATGAAAATAAAAACGCTTGTTTCCGGGCGGCCATCTGTTGAACTGTACGGGTAACACGTTGATTAGTTCAGCTACTTTCCGTTCCTTGTCCGAGCGTTGTATCGGTTACATAGGATAACTAACATATTTGAATACATATTTACAAATTAGTATTGTAACAAACCCTAATTTAGATGTGCAGAAGGTTGTAAAAAACAAAGTGTTGTAGCGGGTAAACAAACTACACTAATAAAAGTCCCAATTTGTAGCTAACACGTTTACTCACTATTCATAAATTAACAATACTTCTTCAATATTCGTATTTGACGGTATCAACAATAATATTAAAAGAGTTCGTGTCACTCGGCCACGGGACCACAGGTCAGCGTGAAGTTCTAGCGTCGACTGACTGTTCTGCCGTGTTGACGTATGGGCACAGGAGGGCGCTGTATGTTACATTCCTCCCCCTCTGGTTTCGTCGCAGTTCCTGGGGCGGAACCAGCACTATCAAGCTGCTTGCGTGGTCGTCCTCGTGGGCGTTTGAGTACGACGGGTCTGTTATCTGAGCATCCAACAAAAGGATAAATATCTGATACATGGTACTTACCAATAATCACATCCGGGTTGTTTGGGTCGCTCAGCTCATAGGTCACGGGAGTAACCTGCCGTACGGTCTGGTAAGGGCCATCTCTCTTCGGAGCAAACTTGGCACTGTCCCTTGGCAGCACTGCTTAGGAAGTGGGTCTTCAACAGGACCAATGTTCCATCTGGGTAGTCCGGGGCTGGTCGTCGATGTCGATCCGCATACTCTTTTCTACGTTGCTGCTCGCTCGTTACCTTCTCCTTGATTTCAGAGAACTTAAGTGCAAATCTCTTCAAGTAGGGAGTAATCTGGGCCACAAAGTTATCTTCCTCCAGTACTTCGCTCATCAGTCTTTGTAACTCCATCTGTAAGATTTTCTTTTTAGGTTCTGGAACTCGGTATGGCGGTACTGCTATTGGTCTCTGCCCTGGTTGTACGTCAATGCAATGCTCAGCATATTCGGTAGGGTCTCCCCCCAGACTAAACGTATCACGGTACCTTTCCAACAATGTCTCCATCTTCTGTCTTCCTTCATCATCGAGTCCCGTACCTTCTTCATCTCGTAGCTGTAAGCTATTCAAATCTTCACTTTTATACATCGGCTTAGTTGGTGTTATAAAATCATACGTGATTGCCTTGTCGTCTCTGAAGAACCATTTGTTTTGTCCAATATCCAAAACAATATCGGCTTTACTCAAAAAATCGGTTCCTAATAGCGTTCGGCTATCTTTGTTTGAGGACAATTGCAGGAATGTTGTTGGGATACTTTTTCCAGCTATTTTTACATCTACTGTAGTCACATTTACATCTTTTGTTGACATATTCCCATCAGCTAACTTGAATTGAACAGTTTCTCTTCTAAAGTCGCATTTGTTTTTAATTTTATCAAAAAGACACTTACTCATTAAGCTTCTTGTTGCACCTGTGTCTGCGAAAGCTGTTCCTCTGAGTCCCTCGACTTCAATCCGCAATAAGGGTCTTTGACAAGCCTTTTCAGTGTGTGTGGAAAAGAATTCCTCTGCCTCGTCTATTTCTATAGCGTTTGCTGATTCCTGCTTAATCGGGTTGCACTTTGGACATTTTGATTTGATTACTCCGACAGCTCCACATCCATAACACTTTATTTGTGGACGAGTGATGGTTTCACTATCAATGTGAGATACTTTCTTTTCATCCTTGCTTTTCAGTTGCTTACAATCTGCTACTGCATGTCCTACCTGCTTACAATAAAAACATCGCAATCTTTTCTGCTTTTCTTTAGACATATCATGCTTTTCTTTTTCCGTTTTCTGCTCTGGTTTCTTTTCTTTTTCTGCATCAGCTTCCTCAAAAACTTGTTCAATGCTTCTACATTTGCTGTTTAGTACCTCAAAGCTATCAAAACTTTCACGTGTCAAACGACTTCGTATTCGCTTGTGTAATAATCCATACACCATATCCAACTGCATACTGTCGCTTAATATTTCCGGTAACTGGGCAGTTAGGGCACGAAATCGGCACACAAATTGTTCCGTTCTTTCATTTTTCTCCTGTTCTTGTCGAAATATTTCTCGCCATATTCGATAAGGTGGCATCTTTATCGAAAATGCGCTGCGAAATGCATCCACTGCATCTTTCCAGGTGTTTAATGTTGCTTTCACACCTTGCCAATAAATTGCAGCATGTCCCTGCAGCAACATTGGTATACCTTTTAAGGCATTTTCATCAGTGACTCGAGCACAATCTTTGTATACTTGCACCGCATCTAAGAAAGCATCAACATCACTTCCCTTTTCACCATCAAAACGGGCTGTACAATTTACAAAATTTCCACTGGTCTGTGGTGCAATTCCCCGTACGATCTCAGTCATCATTTGCATCTGATTTGCTTGCAAACCTATCATCAGTTGTTGTAATTGTTCTACTGTAATCGAAGCCGTTGGTGGTTGCCCACCACTTCCCGAGTCGTTCGGCATTTTCTTGCTTCTTAAATTATATCTACTCGTCTTGAAATCAAAATATCACGCCTATTGTTCACAATATACACGTGTTCCACCGTGCTCGTACTGAAAAATGATCAAAGCAACTCGAAAAATGATCCAAATTCGAAGCGACACCTCCAACTACGAATTTACGGAGCTCAAAGTTGATAAAAATATGACCACAATACGCCACGTAAAGCATATACACTTGCCTTGTTTGCTACGCGATGTCAAACAGTACAGCCAATAGCATTCAAATGTACCAAGTGACACTTTACCGCGTCCAATAGCGAGCCGACATTCCAACGCCGTTCCCTCGATTATCGATCCACGCCGTTCCCTCGATTATCGATCCACTAAATTCCTTTGCGATCCTATGGCCCCACGTTGGGCGCCAGTTGTAGCGGGTAAACCTCAGATAAATAAAGAGACATGGATAGCTAAAGAGGGGAGGAAAAGTGTAGCGAACATATACAACCCATATACAACCACTTGTTTGTTTTGGTACGTTGCCCAACGTACCGTTTGTTTACATACAAAATATTTTTTTCGCGGGTATTAACGTTAATAGGCAGTTTTAAGTTTGTATTTGCCATTTATATTATATTATAATGGTAAGAAATTGTATTGTGTGCCATAAGACGTATTTGTCAGGTATAATTAGCGTTTACCAGTAAATACCATATAACCTCAATTTCCATGGGCGTCCGTAAATGTTTCTTAAGGGTTTTATTGGTGTATTAGTATTAGATCCCAAGGGGAAAAACATTTAGACAAATAGTTAATTGTTACTCTGAATAATTATTTATTATTTTGTAAGCTAAAAATAGTTAGGTGTACATTCAGATTTGAAAAATGTAGTTATTTTAAATATAAACAAACCCCTTGGCTAAAACACGCTTGCCCGCCAATGACGCGACGACCTGTTTTGTTTACATTCGCGTACCTCCCCCCTTACTTCTTAGGGCGATATGTTTGTTACAAACAAACCAACATGCTAACTATAGCCTTTGGCTATCCATATCTCTTTATTTATCTGAGGGGTAAACAAACTACACTAATAAAAGTCCCAATTTGTAGCTAACACGTTTACTCACTATTCATAAATTAACAATACTTCTTCAATATTCGTATTTGACGGTATCAACAATAATATTAAAAGAGTTCGTGTCACTCGGCCACGGGACCACAGGTCAGCGTGAAGTTCTAGCGTCGACTGACTGTTCTGCCGCGTTGACGTATGGGCACAGGAGGGCGCTGTATGTTACAGTGTGCTAGTGTCCCTGTATTTAGAGAGTACCGCAATAGTCGCCATTTTGAATCCATTTTTTATGGGCGAAAGCTTATAGTAAGGTTATGTTGACTTTCCAATCAGGCCAGCTGTCAATACTTAGCAGCCATTTTGAGTCAAAGTAGTGGCGTAACCAATTGCGGTACTCTATAAATACAGGGACACTACAGTGTGCAATATAACCCAGGTAGTTTCATGTAATTGTGTATGTCGGCTGAAAAAAGAAATTGCACTTTTTAATAAACTCTCGTCTTTCCAAAGTTTTTTCTGCTAAACCGCTTGCCAAAAAAAATCAAATTTACACAGAGTATAACTCAACATTTTGTCTACAGATTGGCTTTTGTATTTTACTAATTTTCTTTGCAATAAAGATTATAAACAAGATTTTCATGGAAGCGGATATCTCAGCAACGAGTATTAGCACGATAACGAGACAGATACGAAAACAATCGCAAAATTTTGTTTAATTGGACTATTGAAATAGAAACACATTTCAGATGTTCATTAAATTTATAAAGCGACATAAATGTGCAATACAATTTTGGTACAGCGCGCAAGTATGTCGTGTCGTTCAACGCAGTCGTCAACGGGTTGGGAAGTCGAGGTCAAGTCACCAGGCCCGTACTTTAACAACAAACATCGTATATATTTATTGATGTAAGCAGCATTCAAATTGAATGTTAGAAATGGTGGATTCTTTGTTTAATGATTGCCAGTGTACAGCGAAGAGCTGTAAGCATGTTTTTTTTGTTTTAACGCCTTTTGAATCAACAGCAGCAATCAAATATTATTAGCATAAACGAATAAAATAACAAAACTAAATATTTTTTTATCAGGCCCCAATAATATGATTTTGGGTAAAATCAAGATAACATAAATACTTACATAAATATTCATTGAATAAAATTTTTGTGTAACTCCGTTGCGTGCATACCTACGTGTTTTGCAAGTATTGAGCAAGAATGGTGAGGTATTATTCCAAGGAAGTAATAGTATATTATTTGACGAGCACATAATTAAGGATATAAATCGCGAGCATGAAGTTTACACGCGAGCCGTAGGCAAGCTTGTAATCATGCGAGCGATTTATATCCGTTATGTGCGAGTCAAATACGACGTTTTATCTACGACCAATAAATTCAATTTTTTGCAAAATATTTTAAATGTATTTGTCAATGATGGCGAGGCGAACTGTCAAATAACTGACATCCACGTAGGTTTTGGCAGACTTTGACACTAGCGTTGTATAATGATGACAGTTCGTTCAAATAATGAGGTCATTATTTGAACGAACTGTCATTATTATACAACGCTAGTGTTATTGTAATCATTGGCGCGTATAATGATGGGGATTATGATGAAGTTGTAGATAAAACAATTAATTATCATTGTCAGAAGTTTCTTTCTCAAATAACTAAAGCAAAGCCCCCTTTGCCCCCTTTTTTATCACGCCACATAATGGCCGACCTATGCAATTTTAACCATGCTGATTATTGTGAATCTCTTTTCCAGCCTTGCCTGATGATGGTCCTAACAAGGACCGAAATCGATTGTAAGAAACATTAACTATCTGCACGTCTAATTAAACGGTTCTGACAAACACAAGAACTTTTATTTCTACCACAATTAAAGCAAAGCTGTCAAATCTGTCAAAAAAACACCATCAAGAGAAGGTACTTCTATTAGATTTTATTGAAATTATATAAATCGGAAGCAATTAAGTAAAATTATTGTGGTTACTTGTAGCCCATTGCAATTGAATTAATCTGGGCATACGTACAAAATAAAGTTTGCAAAAACTACAGTACATTTTAAATTAAAGATATGTTAAATTTATATAACAAAGCACTGTTTCAAAAGAGATATGGCAAAATTGCGTTTCCATTTGCAACACAATTTTTGGTTTTGAAAATCAAAACCAATACATTCATACAGATCATATTGTTGACTCAATTGTAGACACAATTATAATAAACTTGCACAAGGATGACAATAATGACGAATTATTAGGCTATAACTATAACTATAATGAAGAGCGATTTTAGATGATAAAGATGTTGCCGCAAAAGTTCCAATGTTGGTGGTTTTTCTGAAACTGCACAATTCGTTCATAGTATAGGACAAATACTTGGCGCAATTGAAACATTTACCGAAAATTCCGGACAGTTTATTTTGGCCCCAGAACCACCAGGAACAACTACGTCATCATCATCAACTACTAATATAATAAATCAATAATATAATAAATAATAAATCACAAAACAGAATATGTATACAATTCCACAAATAAAAAAATCACGTCTGCTATTTTCAAAAATAAAACCGAACGAGAAAATGACAAATATATTTAATACGGTCCTGAGAGTTCATCGTTTGAAATCGACGCCCGACGGGCAAAGCCTAGCACCGTTTCCCGCGCGGAATCCTCTTGCCCCGAGGGGAACCATCCTGCGCAACGGATGGATATTTTTATTCCTAAAAACTCCTAAATAACTTTTATGTTATTATATTATACATCAATTGATGAGTATTACAATAAATACGGACTTTTTTCCTGCGTTGTCCTGCTACCGTTCGTTTCTGAGATATTCGCGTCCATAAAAAGCTCGCTTACAGACTTAATTACATAAGAAATCAAGAAAATAAAAACACCAATTTATAGAAGAGACTCTAACTGTAACATGCACAAAAATTTAAATTTTTTTGGTAAGTGGTTTAAGTGAAAAATAAATCAAAAATTAGATAACTATTATAAAACCGCAAAAATCGGCTACCTTTTTTTACTTCTCTCGCGCTCGTGGGTAAACCGATAGGCAGAAAATTTTGATAGTCACTCCTGTTATATAAAATGATTCAGGAGTATAACGCACTTTATTTAAATTTTTGTTGTTCAGCCGTTTCAGAGTTACTAGTCTTCAAACATAGGGCTCAATACTTTTGCAACCAATAGTAGTCATAATTTGTTTCACAGAAACAGATTTAGTTTAATGATTATTTACATTTACTGACAAACTTACGCAAAAAATATTTGTTTTATATGCTGAGATAAACTTTTAGGTAATGTTCATTGTTATTGTTGATATTTTTATAAATCCTATTATTACTTTTGTCAGTAAACGGCTTATTAATAAATTATAATTTTTTTTATAAATATTATAATTTAATTATAAATATTATAATTTAATATAAATTGTTTGTTTCTATATTTAATATACCTACAATTTCTTTTTAAAATTTTATCGAAATGTAACAAGTCCATCACATTGTATTGTTCCTGAACAATATTTTGTCTGTTATGTCATAAACCTACAATCCTGTATCAGTAAAATACCAAATTGTATCAATTGTATCAAACATTTTATTGCCTTACCTGGCTCGACCCCATACGCAAAAAAGTGCACCTCGCAATTCAAGCACACGTCACAGACAACGTAAAATCGTCAGCTTCACCAAATGTATATAAAATTGCATTGCACCGCCATCTATTAGCGAGAGGCTCTGCATGCCGTATAGTTGGTTGCATAATATTTATAATTATGCCTATTTACTATTTCGAACCCCATCTTAAGTTGTTTGGATTTCAGCATTCGCCGAGGAGTAAATGGCCCGCACAGACGTGGGCCATAATAATGATAATTCAAGCCTGCCGCTGCCCCCGTAGTGGCAAAAGCTGTTGGGGGATGTTAAGGAGTAGATTATGATTCTTATTATTACTACTATATCATATTTAAAAAAATGAATTGAAAAAATATCAAAAATTAAAATAATTTTAAAGCCTTTGCGGCTGTTCACAACAAGAAAATAAAAAAAATAAATTATTTGTTTTATTTAATTCATTAACTGACGCTTTTCAATGATTGCACATACCCCAATTTACAAATTTAAAGAAATCGGCCCACCCTATTGTACATGTTAGTTTATTTCATACAAGTAATAAAAATGTACAAGTACCTACAAGAAATAAAAATGGTTTCATATCTAAGATAAAATTGTCTAATTCGACTTGCACACAAAACAAATCCTCAATTCAAATGGATATATTTATTCAAAAATATATATATTTACGTGGACTATAATATACGTATGATTCCACCAAAATGTTTCGATCACTTAAATACACAAATAAACCATGTTTCTTCCTACAAGAATAATATTTTATCAATCTATTTAATAGATTTAAGATTTGTGTTTCTTGTTTTAAATAGTTCATATATTTAACGATATTTCCGTGTTCACAGAGAATCACATATACGTATGTTGTTGTATATAAGCATTTGGCGATATTGTACCTACCTCGTGCACTAACACGTATCTGACGGCAAGGCAGACATACGCCATTCTGGCGACGCCGACGCGACAGCTTACTTAGTTGCCAGGGCTACCCCGGCTACATTTGAAATGTAACGGAAAAAACACAATAATACTACTGTAACTACCGTATTAAATATAGTTGTTTAAGCTGTTGTATATACTCTTATATTTTAATATTATTATTAATTATGTATGTGTATGTATGTTATTTCTTGTATTATTGAATATTGTAGTTTATTTATTTTATAGATTAATTTGGATTTCTAGTCACATATATCCAAATTCAACTAGTCCTCTATAGTTGAAATGAGAACCTTCTTTGATGCAAGAAAATGGGTTAAAACAACTTCATATTTTAGTGCTTCTAGTTGGGATGCGCTACACAGATGAGAGTAGGCCTAGTGTAAGAGTAAGTAATTCCGCCAAATGTAGAAGTACGATTAGAAACATTGGAAGTCCTCCACTATAGGAACGGAAGAATTTTTCTTTTTAAACAATGTATTGTATAATTAACCTATTGTTGCATCTTGTAAATACCAAACCTCTTAAATTCAACTAACACTAACGAAGCCGTAAGTGGACGATGTTACTAAATCAAACTTTGGAATAAATTAGTTTTTTTTTATCAATTTTGGTCAGGTTCAATCCATCTAAGCATTTATATAAACTTATTTAGCCCCAAACACATAATTGATTAGATGGATTGAAATTGAACATTATTAAGAAAAATTTTAATTTACTTTAATACGAATATCATCAAACGGTTACATTGAGTATACCTCTTTGTACAACAAAGAAATAATTTACTAGAATCAAGGTGGTGAGTTAAGTTGTTGAGATAAAATCATAGTTTCATTTTTAATATACGATCTGATCATTTTAACAAATTCTTACAATTATACTCATTAAATTGAATTAAATGGTATTCTTTACTGCGATATAGCCAATGTGAATATCTATACATTCGTTGTAAAAGCATCATACCATCAACTTTGAATATATTTATGTTTGGTTGAATACGATATTTAATTCCTTATACCAATAAGGGAAATAAATAACAATTGATTACATTTTGAAACAAAAAGTGTTTCCCCATCAATGTTATTTACATACGGCGAAAATTAATCGCCGTGCAATGGATGCCAGGTGACTGTTCATGTTATCTTATTATATACTGTAAAGTACCAAGCAATTCGTACCGTGGAGGTTTCTGCTCTTCCCTACATCATCTGGACAATGACAAAACGACATTTGCTTCTCGAGGAAAGTTGCCCTTACGAACATTATTTTGCTGAAAAGGAGCCATTGTAAGAAAGGCAGAGCATGGAATTCTACTAATATAGTACTGGTATTGTCCAAAAAAGGACTACTACTTAATTACGAGGGAGATGAAACCAGAAACATTTTTCTAGGTAGGTGGCTCCAATAAAGAATTAATCTTCCTATAAAATTAATGTTATGGTAGTATTGTAAGTAAGTGAGTTGCAATCAAAATTGGGAAACCTAAAGAGCCCAGTGGGTATTGCGCTATATGCAACCGGTTAACCGCGACAGAATAAATGGTGGATGCGCCGGGTCTGTGCATAATATATTTTTATAGAATCAATAGATTGCTTACATTTCTATTATCTACGAGGCAACATTAATACATTCACGAAGTACGTATGCTATGGAAATCCATAGTCTAACAGCTTGTCGGTGATATACCTTTGTGATTCTTTGTTATTCTCACATCGGTCATTCTGCCCAAAAAAATGACCCTCATGAGTTTTCAAGAGCGTCGCTTTTTCTTCATTGATTGCTAGTTTGTTGGTCAAAAACCAGCCATGTACAAGATCCATAGATGGCGCTATTCCATTCTTCAAGTACTCCTGAAGATGGTCATCCAATGACCGAAATGATAACGTTTAAGATCCTGTCAAAATAAACCAATCTACAATAAAACATCTGGGGATTATTATATACAATTAAAACTTATTATCAACTTGAAATTTAGATTCTCCAAAAAAGCTTTTGTGCCGAAAACAACCACGTGGCGGTCCATTTTTTACCTGTGTCTGAGGTGAGCATAACAAAAAAGCAGTACATGCATAAACCACCAACAAGTAAACTAGAGTGACCAATAAGTGTATATTTGGTAGCGTATATCTGTGGTCACGTAAGATTTAGCAATTGACAGTGTAAATGCATTATGTATGTCCTAATAATATCTGGACTATACAGTGTCTGCCATACATGGTTGACTACGTTACAACAGCTAATTAGTCTTTCTTTCAACTTCTTTTTGATTTGGTGACCAGTAAGTTCCTTAACAATATATACAGTGTCCGCCATACATAGCTGACGACGTTACAACAGCTATTTAGTATTTCTTTCAACTTCATTTTGGTTTGGTGTTGGTATTTATATGAGTTTCAAAATGTTTGTATCATCGCGTCCAATTATGATTAAAATATGGCGACGTAATCCGAAATATATCAACAATATAAACAAAATAAATTTATCTTTGCGCGTTCGCGACCAAAAGCGAAAATAACACTACACCAGTTAGGACTAAAAATTTCAATTATATATCCTTTATTTATAAAACGCATCATATTATTGACACACGAAAATCAAATCGTCCCATCCCCGAATTTAATTTATTTTCAATGTACATATTGAGCGAAATTCGCAAAGCACGTCGCAGTAGGCGAGGTGATTTCTGATGCGCGCCGCGTTTATTTACATACATGCGCGTACCGGTTCCGCCAAACAAGTCGTCTCTCGCATTCGTAGTAGTATTCGGTCGTGGCAAATTCAACAATAAATATGCCAAAAACTGAACGTCCGCGCTCGTCCTGATTGCCTCCCGGCACCCCAAACATGCCCGCATTCGGAAATGCAAATATTCGGAGAGAGGCACATATTCGAATGCTGAAGATTCATATTCTTGTATTTCTTATCATACATAAATATTCTTCTATGTGGCATGGAGGTTACAATATCACGTCCTTTGTTAATATATTCTTTTGATCTGAGTATTTGAAAAGTATTAAATAATTTCTGTCATCCACATGGGTAACCTTAATATGTCATATTGTAGCTCGCGATTCCACGTTTTCATTCTATAGTCCATTTCAAAACTAGGAGGAATTTTTCAAACTTGGCACTAGGACGACCTCGTCCGTTGAACCAAACTCCGGACATGCCAGACGTTTGAAAAGGGTTGGAAGGGGGGTGGGGGTGAAGACCGGAAAGAGATAATGGAAACGAGCATTCAATGAATACTGATTTTGTTATCAAAATTGGTTGAGTATATATAGTAAAGATTTCCATACCAAACAATATAAACAATAGAAATTACACCACTATCCAACTCAAAGGTCATTGCTGAATTTGCAAGCTAAAGTTGGTCACATAACTAGTACGCCATAATACTTGCGTATATGTATCACATTACAACACAATGTCAAGTTTACTATAATTGGAATTTAGGATGAATATTCTTTGTAATTAAAAGAAATATACTGTGTTTACTGAGATTAAACAAGCTGCGGGCTGTAAGGCAGGAAACAAACGTAAATATATGAAATAATGGGCACATTGCATTTTTGTTTAATTTGATATTAAACAAGCTGCGTCGTGTACACACAAATTAATCACTTGGTTGATGTGGACAGGCTGATCTTCTGGTTGGATATGGTGGCTCTTCCATGGGTTTTTGTTTAATTGAGATCAAACAAGTTGCGGCCTGCAGATATGTTCTCATGATTCGGTGGGAATTGTCGGAGATTATTTGTTGCTTAAAGACACTCTTGTTTTAGTCTCGTGATTTATAGACTTGTGATCCGTTTTCTCGTTTTCCACCATCTCTTCCAGGGATTCGAAGTGTTTCTTCCGAAGTCGAAGTTGAGTTGGCAAGAATTTCTTGAATCCTATTCCCAGTCCATCTTGCTTGCGGGCGTTTCAAGTTCTTCAGATTTCCTCTTGAATGAATTGTGTTTTGGATGCTTACGAACTTATATCGACGCGCTCCGAGTTATGTACCTAATGACGACTATATTGCGCCCTTATGCCGATTAATTATGCCCCAACGGATGTACGAAGTTGCACTACTGCCGTAGAAAGTTAAATGATTATGCCCGATGACTTGCTGCCCTCGGGGCTTGTATATAAATGGTTTCCCGCACGCATTTGATGGACTATTTATTAGGAATGGTAATATTAGGTAAAGTGTTATGAAGGATATGCTATCGAGACATGGTGGAAATGAAGATGGATTAAACGAATTGGAGGGCCCCAGTCAAACTCCGGGCAGGGCAGACATTTGACATGGTGGATATAGAAGATGGATTAAAAGGGTTGAAGGGCCATGGGCAAACTCCGGGCAGGCCAGACATTTGCCATGGTGGATATAGCATATGGATTAAAAGGATTGAAAGGCCATGGGCAATCTCCGGGCACGCCAGACATTTGCCATGGTGGATATGGAAGTATGGGACTAGTTCGTTTTTAAACGGCTCGACGGACCATGAACCAAACTCCGGACAGGCCAGATGTTTGGCTTGGTAGAGGATAGGGTACGGGAGACCTGAAAAAAGGATAAAAGGAAAAAGGAAAAATTTGCAAGGTAAAGTTAGTCACATAATTAGTACGGCATAATACTTGCGTATGTGTATCACATTACAACACAATGTCAAGTTTACTGTAATTGAAATTTAGGATGAATATTGTTTGTAATTAAAAGAAATATACTGTTGTTTAACTGAGATTAAACACCCGTGATAGGCTGGATCGCAGACTGTTTTACACTAGACAAATTTACGCTATGGCACGCGATTTGAAGTCCCGTTAGGGTAGGTACCAGGTAAACTTCCATGGTTACCTGCTTTGCATTGTTTTGAGTTCGATACTATGACTTCAGTTCAATTTTATCAGCAGCTCGTATAGAAACTAAATATGGATTCTGTGCACAGTGCAAGTTTCCCCCCCGAAAAAGCGTATAATACTGGAAATGGGTCACTTAACCTTAGCTGAAAAGCAAAGTATTTTAAATCTGTACAAACAAATTGTAACGAACGAACACCAAATGAAAAAACTCGCTGTCATGGGTCAAATTGTGGATACACTGGGTAGCCAATTAATTGCCTTTAAAATATCAATCCAAATAACACCGTTTTATTTTGTTTTATTGATAGGGGTACCAAGATCCACTACGTACCGCGTGATAAAGGAGTATAAGGAGACTGGAGAGATTCGCACCCCGGAAGTGCTGGAGGCAGACCGTCAATGGCTGGCTACAAGTGTTGATGACATTGTGAAAAATGCTAAATACCGTGAATAACAATATCACATGGCTTTTTTTATAAAATTGAAACTCCGACTTTGAACAAAATTTTAAACGAAATGAAGAGAACTTCCAATAATGTCACGTTCGTCACTTTATAGAGTAATGAAGGAAATTAATTTCAAGTGAGTACAAGAACGAAGGAGCGTTAATTTCTTTTTCGTCATTAAACAATTTGCGCAATTTAATTTAAACATTAATTTTCCATTTTACTCCATAATTATAAAGTCCACACTGGACAAATACACATAGGTGGCGCTCAGGTGCCCGAAGCGCCGGTCTGCGTTATTTTTTCCGTGTGGATAAATTAACGTACCCCGGAGGCATTTGAATAACAACAGAGTGGAGAAGGGGTGGTTGAGCGGGAGATAGCGGCGGGGGTGGTGGTTGAGCGACCGCTCCGACGTCATTAATTCGACCGCAAGCACTGGAATAATTGAAAAAACGACCGTGTCGATATTCGGTTTGATTAAAATTGCATTTAAATGTTTGGAGGAAAAATATCCGGGCTCGCTACGGGTAATTGCCAGAATTTGTTTGTGGATGCCGCGGCCACGGGGAATTGCGACGTAGGGTGACACGGCCCCCGGGGGCCTTTTTGAGTAAATATTGCAAGCGAATTATGGAAATGAAATTGGGACTTTATACCTGTGCTTCGTGCGATGTGAACAGGTATATTTACCATGAAACTGAAATATCAATTAGTATATTGAAGTGATGGCCACTTATAATTTGTCGGAGCATATTTACAAAAACAAGGACTGTACAGGCTGGGAATTTTTGTTTGTAATAACAATCATTACATGAATGTAAACATAGAGAATACCCAATATTTATAGAGAATACTCCTATTTACAATGTATACAGGCCAATACGCGGCGTTTTCTTGTTTGCGCGAACACAATTTGGCACCTTTCGGAAATGTTGACGCTCCATCGTTTATTTGGCACGATTACAATTTTTTCGTTTTATTTTATGTCTATACTATAACGTATCTGCAACATCTTCCAGCAGAATGAAGAAAAAGCAGTGCAAGCTGGGTAAATTTGTCATGTACTTTATAGTTACAGTATTTTTCTTTATTTAGTTTTGACAACAAAATATCAATTTCTTGGAATAATCTGGGCTATTTATTGCACATACTTTGTATGTGTAGCACCAATCATGAGGTGGTGCCATCTCACACATCCTTGCCATGCATTTTTGCCTCCAATGGTTTTGTTTTGCCTTGTGTTAAACTATTTTTTAGTTTACGAAGTTTACTACGTTTTCACCGTTTTTTGGTTGCTCGATGATTACTCGAACTAAAATAAAGGTTAGGCGTTTACAGGGTTGCGGGACTGTCCCGAGTTCAACAGACAAATCCCGAGTTCCGCATGGCTCCTAAACATCCCGACATTAGGATGTTTTTACTTTATCATACGCAAGTAGTGATACAGAGCCGGTTCTGGACCACTTTGTGTAAATTCAGCTATTTGAGTAGTATGTAATCAGAGCCTAGAAATTTGAGATTTCTAACCCAATTTGCATTTTTAATTTATGCAGAGATTTTTAATTTATGCAGAGGATGTTGCTGGCCATTGGGGTACATATTAATTAGGATTGGGGGTCATTTTAACTGGGGTACATATTAATTAGGATGTAGTAATTGCCTCATTTTAACTGTGGCGTGTTTACTGGAATTGCTTCATATTGTGAAATTAATATTTGCGGAAGGGTACATATAAATGATGCAAACGGTTTTTAAGGAATGCGAAAAGTATTGATCGTGTTTACCGGGGGGGGGGCAGCATATGGTGTTAATTGTGCTGTATGAGTAAATTGGTAGATGGCAGATTGTGGTGAGTCATCATTAAAGTGGTCAGTTTTGGTCGTGTGCAGTGATGTGCAGCAGATATGTACAGTATGTACTGACCTACCTTAGGGTGCATATTAATTTGTTCATACATAGGGGCAACCGTCGTTTGTGTTGGTGAACATTGATTCTTTTTAGAGATAAGTGGATATAAAAATAATACAAAGTAGATACAGACCCAGAAGTAACAACGATTTTGAAGGTAAGTGGATGAAAAAATAAATGTCATAACACATATACAAAATATTTTATTATTTATTAATATAATTCTATTGTATATAAGTATAAATTCTTATAATTTTAAATTTCTTGTGGGTGTGGCGTCATTAGCGCTAGCGTCTGGTTGATCCGTCTTTTTGCTGCATCTTAATCTGAAACAATTGAAAAAGAATGAAATCAGTACAGTTTAACTTACATGTTGATTATTATTATATTGAAGAAGATTCAGATGAGTCGTATAGAAAAGCACGTAGTGGTAAGGAATGGACTAGGGCTGCTGTGGATAGGATGAGGTTTAAGAGTCGTATAGACCAAATTGCTCCCAAATTAAATACAGTTTTGAAAGATATGTTAATTAGAGTAAAGTTAGAAAACCTTAAATTTTAATTATTATATTGTTATTGACTGATTACTGTCTAGCATTATAAATCAAACTCTGTACATTACAAGTCCACTAAACAATCCTTCGTATGCCTTGATTGTGACAATACATTTAATGAAACTTGGCCTAGCAAATGGCAGGAAATTATCTATTTTGGAGAATTATACAATATGATTAATAATATTGCTATTTTTTTTTTTTCTGTTGTTGTGTTTAGTTTCGTTTGTCTTATGCCCTTAATCTGGAGAAGGGGTATGTGTAATACGTGATAGTGGAGGGGATTTAATGGCTGGTGACTAGTGTAAGTATATAATCCCCTGTTTACATGAGCTAACACTTCAGTACTCTTTTGCAGTTGCTTTATTCAAACATCAAGATGAACGCAATAAACACAATGAACAACTGCTCCCAGGGTTTTAAGAAACTCGCAGTGTTGGAAATAAATAAAAAGTATAAAGTGCAAAAATTATCATCAATTAATACAAAGTATGGCGTTGCTATTATAGCAACATTATTGAGTATTGGGGATGTAATTCTACCAAAGAGGTTTTCAAATCTAGAGGACAAAATTGATGAATTAAATGCAAATTTCCAAATAAATGAAATTTTTTTGCAAGTAAAAGAGACTGTTGGGAAGTACACTCCAATTGAATTCAGTGAATAATGTCTACTTTGATCTTTTTTAATATATTTTTTGTTAATAGAAGAGTTGCACTACAAGTGAAGATAAAGGCTCATAAGAAGAAATTGGAATTCTACATTACATATTATAAGACATTGTTAGCGTTAAGAGAATTAGATATTAAGAAATAAATATCAATAATTATAAATACGCACACATGAAGTGTTTAAATAAAATCTGTTTGTCAGCACTGCATGATTGAAGTCAACACAAATATTCAAGTTTATAAATGTATTATAGCTTTAAGAAAATCAAATGTACCAACTTCGATTAATAAATAGATTTAGTAAATCATACTTGTATTATTTTTTCCTTTTCCCTAAAGTGTTAAAAAAAATAAATATATGTAATATAAGGTAAGTATAAGAAGTGAGAGAGTGGATAGTGAAATGAATAAGAAAGCAGGTAAGTATACTTACATTTCTTTTGAATGATGCCAATACAGTTTCCATGGTTGACATTTTGTACAATTGCACTGTTTGCTTATAACATTTAAAATATGTTCGAACATCAATTCTACTCTTTGGTCCATTGCGATTGGTTTTCATTCCTCTAGCACCTTGTCAGCTTCATGTCTCCGAGTTAAATCTTTATATCGTTGTATATTGTGATTAATATGTTAAGTAAATGTAAAAATAAGGAACGGATATTGTTGACTAACCTAACACTTGCAATGAATGAGGTTAAAAATTTGACTATAAAAAATAAATGTGTTAAAGAATGAAAGCGAATCGTGTGAGAAAGAAGGAATAAAGTTAAGAAACGACATCCAGGATGACATCTGTAAAGAAAAATATAAATGTTTGACTGAAAAAAAAAAATATATATATTTTACAGTTAAAACACTGCTGTAAAACCCCAAAAAACATTAAAACTACCTTAGAACCGTTAAATTGAATAAGAACGTAATTAACTAAAAACCAATAGTTTCAGAACAATTACACGTTTTTTAAGTGTATGTACTTCTTTAAATATGTATACAATATAACAATATAACTCTAAATACCTTAAAATACTTTTTGCATAATATTAACGAGTGCCATTGAACCAGTCCATACGTAAAAATAGTCGTGGTAATTAATTCTCAGTCCGCAGAACAGCTGTGCGTTGAATTTTAATGGAATTTTGTTACATATAAGGGGAGCCTAGCAAATTAACATTGTTTCTTATGGAAAAGAGGCACACATACTATCAATATATGAGATCTGGGTGTGCAGAGCTTTATATTTTTATATAGGGTTCTCAATCTGTTATTAGGGGTTCTTTAAGGTTTTTTACCGTTTTTTACGTTCTTTTACTGTTTCAAATCGGTTTTTTAACGTTTTTTACGGTTCTCAAGCGGTTTTTTACTGTTTCAATTCGGTTCTTTAGGATTTATTTAAGGTTGTTATCGCATTTTTGTAGCAAATGCTTTGAAAGAACTCATACGTATATGAAATAAAATACAAGAAATGCATTTAACGCATCTATTTATTTAAAAATGGTACATGGTAAACATTATATAATTTTCATTAAACTTTCCAACTCCCATAAAACCAATTGATTACGCACTGTTAGTCCATTGCATAATTTTCCTTAAACTTTCCAGTTCCCGTAAAGCCAAAAACTCTTTTGCCGTTTTTCCAAATGGTGGTGGTGATGATGATGCTGTTCTTGCCTTCTTAAGCTTATTTTCCAGTTCCCATATTAACTCTTGATAACAATACCTTATTTGTTAACACAGAGATTCGTCCGATTCGTAATGTTTATCACATACTCTGCGGAGGTATGGAGGTATAAACTTATATAAATCGTGGCGGACATGTGATATTCTACACAGTTTTTTTGATTAATGTTGCTATACTAATCTATTTTAATAGTTAAAATACAATTAGTTAATAATTTTTTGGTTTGTTGTCTTTTAGTAGCTTCGAATTGGTTATGAATTGTCCATAGTTAAGCAGAAAATTATAAATAGCCGTTTTTTTTTTAGCCGCGCGCTACTACCAGCGCCACCTAGAATCCCTCACTGGCCATGTTCAGAACTAGCGAACGGTAGGTTTAAATGTCTCATCCATTGCTCGACAATGTGCTTCAGTTTACACTGTTATCTTATTTGTATCTTCACTTATATGATTAACCCCGCCACTAATAGGGATAAATAAAACGACTTAAAAGCCGTAAAGAAACCGTAAAAACCGCTTGAGAACCGAAAAAAACGTTAAAAAACCGATTTGAAACCCTAAAAAACCGAGTTGTAACTGTAAAAGAACGTAAAAAACCGTAAAAAACGTTAAAAAACCGATTGAGAACCGTAAAAAACTTTAAAAAACCGAATTGAAACAGTAACAAACCGCTTGAGAACCATAAAAAACGTTAAAGAACCGAATTGAAACAGTAACAAACCGCTTGAGAACCACTAAAAACCTTAAAGAAACGTTAAAAAACCGATTTGAAACAGTAAAAAACCGCTTGAGAACCGTAAAAAACGTTAAAAAACCGATTTGAAACAGTAAAAAACCGCTTGAGAACCGTAAAAAACGTTAAAAAACCGATTTGAAACAGTAAAAAACCGCTTGAGAACCGTAAAAAACGTTAAAAAACCGCTTGAGAACCGTAAAAAACGTTAAAAAAAGATTTGAAACAGTAAACAACCGCTTGAGAACCGTAAAAACGACTAAGAAACCTTAAAGAAACCCTAAAAACCCGCTTGGGAACCGTAAACTTTTACAAAATTAGGAATAAGCTTTATTCTGATTGGTTGAAATTAGGTTCTTGAATTGAAATGAGATTTAAGTAACAATGGTTAATAAAACGGTTAATTGAAGTTAGAAAATGGAATCTAAAACTATAATTATAATAGTGTTTTTGTTAATAAAAATAATCGTATGCTTATATTAATAAAGCCAGTGAAATTATTATATCGCATTTTGTTGGTGATAAAAAATTAGATGATTTTAGGAAAGCTAAAGTTCTTTCCACTTGAATATCTACAAAGAATTGACCTGAATTTACACAATGACATGCGCCTCCAGGAAGTCTTCTATAATACCTTGAATTTTATTTGTATGAGCATCACTTCCAGCAGTTTGAGATGAGAGTAATAAGTAAGTAAATAAAACATTAAAATACTTAGTCTACTTGACAAATCAATCTAAAAAATGCTTTTACAATATCTATCACCAATCAATCTGAGTTTTACTAAACATAAATTCTGCCTGTAGACGATTATTACGTCAAGATCATTAAATTCTTGGTAATGATTTTTATTTCTAGTTCTACTATTATAAACTTGTTGATGCTGCAGTTTCCAGCTTAATGCGAAATCGTAATATGAATACTTATTTCCTCATAATTCACATGATTGCAAAATCACATTACGAGTGTTATACTAGGCGAAGATCTGAAAAAAGGTATCACTCTGTCTTTTACTGCTCATCATAAAGCACACTGCTCCTGATAACTTTTCCCCAACAATTGAAAAAAAAAAAAAAAATAAAATGTAAGTACTTTTTAATAATCTGTTTTTTCAACAATACTAATATAATTAATTTAGGGCGATTATTGTATTCCTGCAAGCGATGGTAAACATGTAAGTTATTATTATAATATCACATATCAATTATTTTTTTTAATAAAAATTTGTTGCCCTCCAGTATTCTTTTGAACTATTCGGTTGACCCTGCACTGGTAGAGGCAAATGACTGTGTCAGAAAAAGGTGAGTTTTATTACATCGTTACATATATTTGATTAAAATAGAATTTGAACAATCATAGGTTTTTGCTCAATCGTTTTTGGTTTACGAGGACGAGGTTCACGTTTTTGGCATTATTTAAAATGGCCTTTCTCATTGTAGGAAATGGGTAAGATTCTACATGCTATTTTTTGGGTTCTTATATACTTACATTTTTTCTATTTTTTAGATTTTGTCTAAATGTTCTCTCTGTCAACGCTGTCAAGGGAGAAACACCTATAATGAGATGTGAAACTGCATGCAGGGAGGCCAACATATCCATATTTTCAACCACATATGAATCTGGAAAAATGGCCTACCTGGATGCAAAAGCTAAATTCGAAGAATGCCAAAACGAGTACGAAAACGCCTCGTATGAGTTAAGCCGATGCTGTCAGGATAAAAAAACACTCCTGTTGAATGTTGCTAGCCTAAATAAAACAGCTATTGAATTGGATGAACATATAGGAGAAATTAGGGTAGTTAACCTGATGTCATCCATTGAAATTAATACTACATGCTCAGAAAAGGAAAAACTTTTAAATTCAAGCATTAAGATGCTAAGTAAATGTAAAAATAATGAACGGATATTGTTGACTAACTTAACAGTTGCAATGGATGAGGTTACAAATCTTACTACAAAAATAAGTGTGTTGAAGAATGAAAGCGAATCGTGTGAGAAAGAAGTCATAAAGTTAAACAACAATATCGAGGATGACATCAGAAGAGAAAATGACTGTTTGACTGAAAAAAAAAAAATGTCTAAAGATGTGAGTAATTTAAGGAGGAAAAATAAGAAACTAAAGAAAAGAGTTAAATATCTAAGGTGTTGTTTGGAAAAATCATATAAAAAGAAAAATATTAAAACCTGTGCAGTAATTAAATGTGAAATTAAATAATTTTATTTTATTTTTTATTTTTTCTCTTTTGTTTTATTTAGGCTAACAACAGCAGTTCCGAGTAATATTGTTAAATAATGCTATTATCATTGTATACATCAATAATTTATAATATTGTTAAATAATGCTATTATCATTGTATACATCAATAATTTAATTTGCTTTTATTTAATTGTTATTATTGTATCCTTCAATATTTTAATTTGTATATCTTTATATGTAAGTTCAGTAATTTTGACCTTTTCATACGTTCATTGAAAAATATGAATACGCATTTATGTATGACATTTATACTGACGACAAACAAATTGTCAGTAAAACAGTGTTTGTTTCAATAAATTCTTCAAATTCGTAAATGCGTGTGTTCATAAAACTGTTCTTTTATTACCCGTGTTAACTTTTAACCACAGAAAATTAGTTTTGTATGAAGTACCATGATAAAAACCAGGTAGTAATTGTGATGGTGTAGCAAATGTACTAAATTATCGAAATTTATTTCAATCATCCACAGAAGTTTTACAAATCTTTTTTACGTAATAAATAATTTTAAACTTACCTTTGTCTTCTTCTTCCACCTGGCACTTTACTTACCAGTCAATAACACTCTATTCCTGCAAATGAAACTAAACTAAGGGTAAATAAAACATTGAAGAATATTTTAATAAAAGTTTTATTAAGTTTTTTTATTAAGTTTACACACGAAATAGGTAAGTATAATATTATAAATTTAAATGTGTATATCGATCAATAATAGTTATAACATCAACATAATCCTGATGGTTCGTTGACGGCCACGCTCCAGAGTCAGGACCTGTTTGCCATCCAACTGATTGTCCCTTGTTGCCCCTTTTCACATTATCAATCAGCCATTTCATAATTTCCTTGTGTGATAGCCTCGTAGTTGGTTCGAATCGAAAATTAAAATCAATATTCCAATTACATTCGACTATATTTAATAATTTTAAAATAAAATCTTTATTAGCATAATATATACCATCACAAAGTATTTTTTCATAGTAATATCGTAAATTTTTATAATTACATATAATATTACTAACTGTTAATGACTTGGTGATTTGATATTCGCCAATAACGTTTTTTAATAAATATATTTTATAGTTCTCATCTGTGTATTTACATTTTAAATCTAAGCATATAGAAACTAAAGTATTAAAATCAATTTTATCTGGATAATCTTTAATTGGTAGTAAGTCTAAAACGTTTTGTATAAATTCATCCATTTCACGTTTTGATTCTATCAAAATTTGTAAAACTTCTGTGGATGCTTGAAATAAATTTCGATAATTTAATATCTCTTCGGGCACTGATGTTCTAGTTAGTATATTTGCTACACCATCACAATTATTTTCTAAGATAAATTTTTTTAAATGATTTGTATAAGTTATTTTGTTGTTATTGAAAATATCGCACTGTACTTCGAAAAGGCTACACATCTTGACCTAGCTAGTGCCCGATACAGATTGAGTGCTTGTAGTGTATGTCTTTGGTACTAGAGCTGTGGTTGTGGTGGGGGTTGTGGTAGGATCATGATATCCCCATGGTACTGTCTCATTGGTGAAGTAATTAACATTTCTCTTATCATCATATGGACTTAACACTAATTTATTTACTTCTATAGTGGAAATACTATGCTTTTTCGATTTAAATAATCGTTGTGTAGCGGAAAATATATCCTTATTAAGTAAACATTGCAGGTAGTCATTAAATGTTATTGTTCTTAGACTAGTTTTGGTGACTCCTTTACATGTTTTCTTTTCCCCCTCACTTGTTCGATAGCTATACATTTTTGATCTTAAACCAACAAATTCTAACATTAAATCACCAGCTAACTCATCTTTCATGAGACCAATTCGTTTCTTGTTCACTCTGGGCATTTCGTAAATGTTATTTTCAGGATAGTCGGATGTATCGTATTTGTTAATATCGCGTTTCATCATTTCGTATATATCAATATTGAAATTATAAATTAGTGAATCGGTGTCTGTGTATAATAATTTTGCTTTAGCACCAAGTTCTCGTTTAATATAATTGTAGTGAAAATCATACAAAAAGGTTTTGGATATTTCCAGCACACAAAAACCGATGTAGATTGGTTTGTTGAATATTAGCTTCTCCTTATTCATTTCTATAATAACTACTCCATCGTCAAATATTGTAGAACTATGAA
The DNA here is from genome assembly GCA_964023965.1 of Melinopterus prodromus. Lineage (NCBI taxonomy): Eukaryota > Metazoa > Arthropoda > Insecta > Coleoptera > Scarabaeidae > Melinopterus > Melinopterus prodromus. The sequence continues at coordinate 71,248,018 of OZ030390.1, forward strand.
ATCTAGGACTTGAAATGAGGGCTCTTCCACCATAACGCCCCTCCCATTTTGTTATCAATCTAATATCTTTGTACTTTCTAATATTTTGAATTGTTTTCCCATAGCAGCTATTTATAAAAAGTTTGAATAATGTTTTTTCGAAATTATTTTTGGCATTCATTCTAAGTTTCGTGTTTATGTCAATATATGGTTTCAGCCATGCAGACTGTGCAAATTTTAATATTCTGTGTATATGCTTTACTATTAAGCCCAATTTTACATACAAGTGAAGATTTCTATAATGTATCACATAATTGTTTTTGGGGTAAAAGGTTGTTACTAGCTTTGGACTTTTAGCCGTTGGAGTTATTAATCGTTCCGGACACAATGGAAAATCCTTGTGGTCTTCGAAAAGGTGTTCTGGATACTCCAAGTCAATTTCCAGGATATAGCCTACATTGGAACTCTCGCTTATATTTAAAATTTCATTTAAATTAATTTTAGCAACATCAACCCATTCAAAACAACCATGTGGAAGGTATGAAGACATTCCGGCCCCATATAAATTATTAATATCAAAGTACATCAAATATGAATCTGGTTTATTTGAATCATAGTCGGGTAAATATTTATTGTTAGCTTTTGCATATCTGTTGCTGCACTGAACAAGCCCACCACGAATGCCCTTCTCGATAAATTGTACCATATCATAATCGGTTAGAAGTTCAAGTTTTATCGATGTGTATTTTAGGAGACAATCCCACGAATAACCCGGTAGTGAAACATAGTGTGCAGGATCAAGACCATATGTTTGTATGCTAAATTCACGAAAATTTTCAAACACATCAGCTAATAATAATACATCTGTTTTTAGATATATATCTGAATATTCGCCCAAATTTTTTAAGTTGAAGTGTTTCCATACCGATTGGGCATGACTATACTCATCGCTTGATATATTTGAATCATGTAACTGACTGTAGAATGCAGATATTGGGGGTAGTTCAGTTTCATTTAATTTTTCCCAACAATCAATATACTCATAGGGATAAACACCTTTCCGCGTTAATAATTCAAATTCATGTACATTTTTACACTGAGACCTTGTTATTGTTTTAGATTCATTATTTAGGTATAAAGCTAATTTTTCCAAACTGTCGGGCATAAAGCGAAATGAATCTATAAATTTCAAGACTAACTTAGAATCTGTGAAGTATTTATAAAAAGCTATATACTTTTCTTTATTTATCGGCAACAGAGACGTTTTACCATCTATTTTCCTGGCTAATTCGATAATAAACAAATGCGCATCATATCCACTAAGATTATGAAATACAACTGGTACCTTATTGTTAATTTGATAATTTAAATTACAATGATTATGTGCAAATCCGCGATTTTTTCCAGTTATATGTGAATGATCCATTACTCGATGATCGGTGATTTCGAATTTTTGCTCACAGATGTGACATATTGTAGTACTAAAATATTCCTGTTGTCGTTCTTCAGCAGTCATTTTTTCCGCAGGAACTACCATGGAATAGTACGGTTCTATGGTTTTCACAACATTATACAACTCGGTAACAAACCAATTGACACAATCAGCACCTCGATATGACTTAAATTTTGAGAGTGAATCATCAAAAGAACATTTTAAATAATACGCTACACTCATGGGTATGTGTTTTTGATATTCGTTTACTTCACTATTTGATTTCATTAATATACACTCAAAATCTGCATAGATAATAAACGGAGCCTTTTCTTTATTGCTATAGTTTTTAAATTCAATATACTTATCTTTCTCACTTGGTAGTTCTATTTTTACAGTTGTATTACAACAGTTATCTGAATGTTTTTGCAATAGTTCATTAGTTGTAAAGTGATTTAAACATGATTTACAAATGAAAGTTTTATGTTCATTTTTACTTATTTGAGAACTTACTAGACGTGATATATCTTTTATCAATGTGAAATGACTTCGTTGGTTCTTTTTAATGAGTAGCAAATCTACATGTGTTTGACTATTGAAATTACTAATTCGATATGGCGCAACTTGATGTTTTTCACTATTTAATTTTAATAATACAAATACATTAATACGCAAAGAATTTTGAATTTCTAGCTTAGAAATATCATTAATGGATATTGGGAAAGTAATACCTTCATATTGTAGTACTGTAGAAAAGTGTGGGTAAGATGAAATTCTGTTTACGTGACTACGAGCAGGATATAATGCTGCAGTAATGCAATACAAAATACAGTAATCATCATAATTCTTTATATTTATTATAGCCTTTTTTAATTGAATATCTCGAGGTAAAGCAATATATGATCCTACCATGATTGGTTGATAATAATTTATATTTACTTTAAGATGTATAATTTCTAAAAGACTCCACCCACTATTTCTTTCCTCGAAATCCGATAGCCTTGATAAATGCTTCTCTGTAACGTTTTCTTTATAGAATTTCTTTAAATTTGTTGCTCTATCAATTATAACATTACGTGTATTAAAACTCTTTATTTCAATTATGTTTTGTGATGGTAGTAGGAATTTACCAACTAGAATTGTATTAACTTTTAGTAATGAAGATTTTAAATGTTTGTTAATCTTAATTGAAAAGCTTCTAAATGCATACCTTAAAAATTGCTCAGGGTCCTTATATTTTAGATTTGTTATTATTCCTGTGCAGATTCTACTATTGAAGCAGGAAACTACATTCTGCCAACACAACCCACTCACTCTATCACTTTTATTTCTTCTTCTTCGTCTTTGCTCCAATTGTTTTTTGTAAGACTTCAATATTGCTAGGTTACTCTCTAGTTTTGCTTGCACTGCACGAAACTTCTCACTTTTAATCGCCCGCGATAGTATAAAAATGTTTTTTTTAACATGGCCGATAAATCTAATAATCTCGTCTTTCGTTTTTATCAACTTATAGCTTTTGTTTAAATTTGCTATAATTTGATCGGTCACTGATGCAAAAATTTCAGACATCTTTCGGTTGCGAATGTCAAACGTCGACTGAGGGTATGAAATTCGTTCGTTATAATTATTAAACTGACCCCACAACCATATGGTATGAATTTATAATTATCGCGTAGAACGAGGGTAACTAGCAGAATTACTTCAAACTAACCCTCCATTCAATGGTATGAATTTATAATTATCACTACGAACATAAAACGAGGGTGACTTGCTGAAATTACTTTAGATAAACTGTAACAATGGACCTGGACCAAAGAGTACAGTTAATGCGCGAACATATTTTAAATGTTATAAGCAAACAGTGCAATTGTACAAAATGTCAACCATGGAAACTGTATTGGCATCATTCAAAAGAAATGTAAGTATACTTACCTGCTTTCTTATTCATTTCACTATCCACTCTCTCACTTCTTATACTTACCTTATATTACATATATTTATTTTTTTTAACACTTTAGGGAAAAGGAAAAAATAATACAAGTATGATTTACTAAATCTATTTATTAATCGAAGTTGGTACATTTGATTTTCTTAAAGCTATAATACATTTATAAACTTGAATATTTGTGTTGACTTCAATCATGCAATGCTGACAAACAGATTTTATTTAAACACTTCATGTGTGCGTATTTATAATTATTGATATTTATTTCTTAATATCTAATTCTCTTAACGCTAACAATGTCTTATAATATGTAATGTAGAATTCCAATTTCTTCTTATGATCCTTTATCTTCACTTGTAGTGCAACTCTTCTATTAACAAAAAATATATTAAAAAAGATCAAAGTAGACATTATTCACTGAATTCAATTGGAGTGTACTTCCCAACAGTCTCTTTTACTTGCAAAAAAATTTCATTTATTTGGAAATTTGCATTTAATTCATCAATTTTGTCCTCTAGATTTGAAAACCTCTTTGGTAGAATTACATCCCCAATACTCAATAATGTTGCTATAATAGCAACGCCATACTTTGTATTAATTGATGATAATTTTTGCACTTTATACTTTTTATTTATTTCCAACACTGCGAGTTTCTTAAAACCCTGGGAGCAGTTGTTCATTGTGTTTATTGCGTTCATCTTGATGTTTGAATAAAGCAACTGCAAAAGAGTACTGAAGTGTTAGCTCATGTAAACAGGGGATTATATACTTACACTAGTCACCAGCCATTAAATCCCCTCCACTATCACGTATTACACATACCCCTTCTCCAGATTAAGGGCATAAGACAAACGAAACTAAACACAACAACAGAAAAAAAAAAAAAAATAGCAATATTATTAATCATATTGTATAATTCTCCAAAATAGATAATTTCCTGCCATTTGCTAGGCCAAGTTTCATTAAATGTATTGTCACAATCAAGGCATACGAAGGATTGTTTAGTGGACTTGTAATGTACAGAGTTTGATTTATAATGCTAGACAGTAATCAGTCAATAACAATATAATAATTAAAATTTAAGGTTTTCTAACTTTACTCTAATTAACATATCTTTCAAAACTGTATTTAATTTGGGAGCAATTTGGTCTATACGACTCTTAAACCTCATCCTATCCACAGCAGCCCTAGTCCATTCCTTACCACTACGTGCTTTTCTATACGACTCATCTGAATCTTCTTCAATATAATAATAATCAACATGTAAGTTAAACTGTACTGATTTCATTCTTTTTCAATTGTTTCAGATTAAGATGCAGCAAAAAGACGGATCAACCAGACGCTAGCGCTAATGACGCCACACCCACAAGAAATTTAAAATTATAAGAATTTATACTTATATACAATAGAATTATATTAATAAATAATAAAATATTTTGTATATGTGTTATGACATTTATTTTTTCATCCACTTACCTTCAAAATCGTTGTTACTTCTGGGTCTGTATCTACTTTGTATTATTTTTATATCCACTTATCTCTAAAAAGAATCAATCTTCACCAAACACACACGACGGTTGCCCCTATGTATGAACAAATTAATATGCACCCTAAGGTAGGTCAGTACATACTGTACATATCTGCTGCACATCACTGCACACGACCAAAACTGACCACTTTAATGATGACTCACCACAATCTGCCATCTACCAATTTACTCATACCGCACAATTAACACCATATGCTGCCCCCCCGGTAAACACGATCAATACTTTTCGCATTCCTTAAAAACCGTTTGCATCATTTATATGTACCCTTCCGCAAATATTAATTTCACAATATGAAGCAATTCCAGTAAACACGCCACAGTTAAAATGAGGCAATTACTACATCCTAATTAATATGTACCCCAGTTAAAATGACCCCCAATCCTAATTAATATGTACCCCAATGGCCAGCAACATCCTCTGCATAAATTAAAAATCTCTGCATAAATTAAAAATGCAAATTGGGTTAGAAATCTCAAATTTCTAGGCTCTGATTACATACTACTCAAATAGCTGAATTTACACAAAGTGGTCCAGAACCGGCTCTGTATCACTACTTACGCAGTATGATGAAGTATTGTAATTGTGCCGAAAAACAATTGAGATTTTAGCGGAAATAGGTCTTTATGGGTCCCCTGAAAATTTTTGACCAAGGTACAAAAAAATGTCTGTGTGTGTGTGCGTATGTGTGTATGTGTGTATGTGTGTATGTGTGTATGTGTGTATGTGTGTACTGTGTACGTGTGTGTAAACGATTTTTGTGGCGACGATTCCGGAGAAACTACTGAAGGTATCGGGATGAAAGTTCATATTTAGCAGTTTTATGGCCAAACTTAGAGCTGAAAAGCTTTTGGTTCAAAAGGGTCGAAACGAACTGGTAGTTTATTCTAAGCCTTTTTCAAGGATTTTGCAAATGAGCCGCCATTTCTGTAATTTCAACAAAAAGGTTAAATAATAAATTAAAGTAGAGGAAATTTTGAATAATTTATGCCTATGATATTTTTTGGTAAAATTAATAGTTTAGCTTCAAGAGCAAATTCTATTTGCTCGAGATCGGTCGCATCTGCATTGATATGAAACTACATAGTAGCCTGGATGTGACAAATATTTTTTTGTGCTGTCACCACAGAAATGTCTATGGCTGTCACACTCGAAAACAGCTGATTTCATCAGAGGTTGGAGAACCGCTATGGAACGTTGCCGCTCTAGTGCGGCAAAGTACAAAATACAAAATTCAAATAAAATAAGATTACCAATTTGTTTGTTGATAAGAAATATCAACCCGTTGTTTTATCTAATTGCCAAACGATAAATTGAGAAAATTGTAAATAAAGTATAGCGATGAGTGTAGTTATATTTTAGTATGTTGGTACGGATGTGACATCTACAGTGTCATGAACGAATATAAATCTGTCAGAATTTGAATTAGATTTTCAAACTTGACGTTTCGTAGAAGTGGTATCCTAACACTTCCTATACAGAAATATAACCATTTTAGATTTATTTTTTAAATACGTATTTCTCAAAAAGCAAACAAAAAAACGTTGATGTCACTCCTGCCGAAAATTAAATAGTGCGATTCGCTCACATGCGACGGCGACGCTCCGCCATCGGTGACGCACCGCATCACCGCTCGCCGCGCTATTCCGTACTTTCGGCACTTGTGAGATAAATAACTATTATTCTGATGACAGTAGGTAGTGTCAAATGCTGATGCTTTGACAATACCAACTATTGATACTATTGACTATCAAAATATCTGTCAAATCCTGGCCAAAGAGTTTAATTTTAATGCAGACAGGATTTATCTCAATCAAATAGATACTTATGCAGCTAAACTATTAATTTTATTTATTTTTTTCCTCTATCGCTCCAAGCAGTAAATCAATTCAGTTTCTTTCAATGGCTATCGGGAGCTGCCACAATAAAACAACTTTACTTTTTTGCTGACGTTTTAGTCTATTCTTTAAACCTTATTCATAGCTAAAAAGTATGACATAAAATTAAAATACGTATTGTAAGTAACGTATTGTAAGATGTCCGTCGTACCGACACACTCGTGTGAGGCGTAGTGGGTGTAGTTTTGTTTTTAATGTGTATTTTAATTTTATGTCATACTTTTGAGCTATGAATAAGGTTTAAAGAATAGACCGAAACGTCAGCAAAAAAGTAAAGTTGTTTTATTGTGGCAGCTCCCGATAGCCATTGAAAGAAACTGTATTAATTTTATATTTTGTATGATAAAGTCATGTGGCTGGCCACATCAGATTTTTTTTTCATGCCGCTGGGTAGCCTTGTAGTCATACATCATGCAGCAGGGGTTGGAGCTCGGTAAAGTTACCGAACTTACGCTAAATACGAATCTGGACAAATAGTATCACGTAAGGTTTTCGGGAAATTTGAGTTCAAAACTGTGCTTTTAGAAAGTTTATGCATTTATAACTGCTAATCGATGCCCTAAACAAGCTTTCATGATATCAGGTAAAAGAAAAATGTTTAATGTTTATTTTCAGATCCTTTAAAGTTTCTAAGGTGCTGGGTTCAGCGACAATAAATTCACCAAAAAATGCCCAATCACAATTTTTATCATTTAGGACCTCAAACTAAAAGTTCCATAAATTTACTTTTTTTCGTAAATGTTCTTATTTAGTTACACAATAAATATGTTTAAATAAAATTCAGAAAAAAAGTCTACTGCATTTTGGAGACAAAAATATACCGTTCTCTCAGAAAAACAAAAGTATACAGACATATACCAGCAAAACTAATATTGTGGTTAAATTCTACTTCCACTAATTAATACTTAATTAAATCAAGTCATTACGTTTACTTTATGGTTTACATTAATGGAATTTCTGACGACGATGTGGCTTGTGTATATCACGAGAATATACATTTCAGTATTTACATATTATTATAATAAAAGCAATTAATAAAAACAAATAATTAAGAATTTTTTGAGTTCCGTACCGCCTCTCAACGAAATTACTACGACTAACGACTATTTGCAAGGAAATACATGAAAAATTTCTCAGTCTATTTCAGAAAAATTTTCTAACGCAGTTTCCAGTGAAGTATATCAAGTAATATCACTTCCATTATTTGTTTAACAATACTGAACCAATTTGGCGTTCGCTTTTTATGAACTTATGAAATGCGCTAAAATCTAAATATTTTGAGATGCTTTATTTTTTATCTCAACGGGCCGTTGTTGTTTGGGCCAAACAACAAAACAACAAATATTACTTTTATAAATTGTTCAGCAATTCTGAGAAATTTAATTAGATGAAAAGAAACCTCTTTTGATTTGCAAGATATATATTTGTTTGTCATTTATATAGGATACATGTTTCGGCAGTTACGCCATTATCAATCCTAAATTGTCGTGGGGGAGATTTAGAAGTTAATCTGTTTGTAAGATATCATAGATGTAATTCGCAATACTCTTTCATTAAAACAGAGCAGACGTGGACACTCGGACGGTATTAAAGTAAAGTAAAAATTATAAACTCATAAACTTGAAACACGAAAAACGCGAATATCGAAAAATGTATTGGTGTTTTATTGTTGATCTGTTTTTCTATAAGGGCCAAAGCAACAAAATCTCAAATATCATTTCCAAAATGTGTCTAACTAATGTTAGACTGAGCAAATTTGGGGTTTACCTCCCGCAGAGAGAAAAGTTATATAACAGTTTGGAAACTAGTTAAACCCACATTTCTTATATTGTTGCCATTCTTAAGTTATAGATACTCCTATTATTACTATTTTCTAATAATACAAGACGATGCTTTTATTTTATATAATATGTAATTTTATATTCTTTTAACTTTGGGTTAACCATAACGTAAATATTTTTATTTTTTCTATATAGAAAAAGAGAAAACAAAAAGAATTATAAACATACAGATATAGTGTTGTGTCTATTTGTGTCACCATACTATGGATAAGTGTTAATACCTGTTAAATAAAAATGCTGCAGTGTATTTGATTTTTTCTGTTAAGTGAGTTTAGAGTCACGGGCATCTTTGAGGTAATGTTTGAGTATGTTTGAGTTTACAATTCATGTTGCTAATCAAGTCAAGTGCTCTGACTGCACATGTTCCGTGGCTGTTGACGGCACTATAAAATTTTAATACTTCTGCATACTTAAACTGCGCCCCCGTTAGGCGGCCCCAGTACTGCAGCTATGTGGCTTGTTAATGATGTTAATGATGCCTTTCAAAGAGAGTCACGATGTTTGTGATTGAAAATAAGGTCGTTCTGAAAGATCTTTTAAATTAGAAGCATTTTTGTTGATTCGGTGGACTGTTGCTTGGGGTAGGACTGCTGTGTTGGAGTTAAATATTTGATTTTTAATTCAAGTTTAAGTTTAATCATTTGTAGTTTTGATGTATTTTTCTTACTTTTCTCGTATAGTTTTTCCCATTTAAAGGGTAAATATGTACTTACTCACCAGTCACCTCGCACACAGGCAAACCTCGCCTAGGCGAGCTTGTTTTTCTGTTTATAATATTTGTGTTTATGTGTTTGGAATAAATAAATTTGAAATTTGATATTTGATTACGATTACATTTTCTTTGGGGAAGTTGGTTGTGGGGTTTTTCCTATTCCAAGGTTTGCTTCCCTCCAGGAGGTCAATGCTACGCATTCGAATAAGATATGAGAGTCATCTTCCTCGTCTTCATTGCACAGTCTGCACAGAGATTCTCCTTCTAGAAGTTGATAGTGTGTAGGTGCTTCCTTAGACAGCAGTGCCCGGTCATAATTCCGGTTACCATCGTTAGGTTGTTCCTACTGAGTTTTACCACCTCATCGGCTAAAGTGATTGGCTTAGTGCACCCTGGTTTTCAATGGCTCATTTACATTTACTTTCTTCATCTAATTTACTGTTCTTTCTTACTTTATTAATTTTTGTATTCCGATCTTTTTTTTCACTTACTCATCTTCCCACAGAATATTGCCGACAGTAGGATTTGTAATTCGACGCAGTCCAACAAAATTTCATCGAATATACACATGAAATGCGGAGGGTTTGCACTACGCGCGCGTGAGATTTATGCTGTAATCCAGCTCCGTCCTAAAAACATCGCAACTTCGACACGAAATATGTCGTTTCGTGTTTTTTTTTTTGCTGAGAGTGGTCAGGCTGTCCCCTACCAACGTCAATCGGTAGTCACCAGTCATAGGCGGTGTTTAAAGAAATAGAGAGTGGTTTGAGATGTAAAGTAAACCAGTTGCAAGCATTCCGCTTGCTTAATATTAAAATGTAGTTTTTTTTAGGGTGTGCTTTTGTAAATAGTAAGCCGATCATTACTTCCTTACTTTGGGTTTAATTTTAATTTAATGTGTTTTGTATAAGCTAACAACTCCTCAAAAAGATTTGTTAGATTTAGAGTTTCAGTTTCATGTTTTAATTCTTCTGTTTTAATTGTAAATAAATATTTGTTATTCTTTTATTGAGATTTGAGTTTTACTAGTAAGTTTCTTTCGGCATTTAAAGTAAGCAAACAATTTAATGGTAGAGATTTTGATTACATTTTTATTGAGTTCAAATAGTGATTATCATGGTAAGAATGATGGGCTTTGTCTGATCAAATACTGCATTGGTCCTATTGCAAGAACTTACGTGCTGAGCGTGTTTAGAGAGATAAGTTTCATAATGGTTAACGGAGTGGTACTTAAAGTTCTTAAAATTAAAATTATGGTTACTTGATAAGCAGTTTTTACCCAACCGACGAACTATTACACATTCTTTCATCAGGTACTTACCTGTACTTCATCTTTCTTATTACAACTTGCATTCCTTTGCCTCGTCTGTAAAGTAATAAAGATTGGTAATTAAAACAAATGTTAATTTTTTTAACAGGAACGTACGTTTATTTTTGCACTGAGCAGAATACAAGCTAGCGTACGAAATCTCGCCGACCGGATTTTGTTTTCCTCCCTTAACAGTTCAGTATGACGCACATTTATTATTATAACCTCATTTTTCACAAAGAGAAAACAAACATATTCAATAGAATCTTCGAAATTGGCGGAGTCGCCCAGAGGATCTCACTACGACCGCTCGCGGCGCTCCGAGCGTCTCCGCCGCAGACGTTAGTACATGTAGATATCCTTTTTACATATATTTATAAGACTTTAAAAATTTTTCTTTTATCAAATAAATTATATACATGCTACGAAAATTTCTTTACAACTTCATATACTTCGTTCAGTTTTTGGTACGGTCGACAACCAGTTTCCAAATTTTATCACCACTTTTCTTTTCTGTGGTACCCAAAATTTCACACACGCCAAATGTTTTAGTTTTTTTATTCTTTGGTGGGACAATTTTGGGTACCCCGCACAAGCATATTTACAACAATCGGTACCTACATATCAACTTTCGTCCTTAAATAGATTTAAAAATTACATAAAGAGAAAAATTTAAAAAACGGTAAAAACATCATTTTTGTTTCTTTATACATTATACATTAACCATTCGAAATGTTGTTACTCTGGTTCTCTAGCTTACCGACTAAGTTCTCCGGCCTGTCAACGCTTAAGCCGGCGAGAGTGTAAATTAAAAACGAAAAGATAGACATTACTCAGTGAGTGGGCGGCAAAATTTGTAGCTCGTCCTGTACAAGGATCCTAGCGCTTTTCAAAGCGAACCCTGGCGCCTTATTTGGTTCAACATTTAATCTTACATCTACGTATTATGGCACCTTTGTTTACAAAAGAAAAAATCACCAAAGTATTTTTGATTAATTTTGCCGCCAACTCATACACATCAAAGACAATTTTAAGAGACGACACATAAAAAACATTTAGGCTCACGACATACACCATGTCGATCTCTAATATAAAAAACAGTTTTCTTCTCCGACGATCATACAAAAAAACGGGAACACTTCGCCAAGTTATATGTAACGTTTACTATGGCAACTGTAGATAGTAAGGGTTGTAGAAAAAATCAATTCCATTTCCTTTAGGGGACGAAGAATAGTGCGCGTTTTTTTGTATTCTCGATATCGACTTTCACACAACAAGTTGAAGCAAAAAATATTGTAGCAAGTAATAAGAGAAAGAAATTTGTTTCGATATTGCAGTAGAATCATCAATAAATAACTATAGACGTATAATAAATTTTGACTAGGTATTTTGTTCAATTGTAATATTAATAATAACAACTCTCGTATCCACTGGTATGGAAGATTTTTATTAAGATTTACATGATCAGAGCTGTAACTGCAAAGGCACATATGACCTATTTTTTAATTGATTACGACCATTTCATTAAATAATTTGACTGTAACGTCAGGTACCAATTACGTATATATTATTTTCTGCGATCGTATAGCGTTGTTATATTTTGAATAAACATAAATGCAGTTGTGGTGAACCATTTCATACTTAACATTCGATTGTCTTGAAAAAAAAATATATGAAATTTTTCTTGTTAGAAAGGAGCACAATATCTTGTAACTGTTTCTCATATAGATTGCGCTAGTGTCGTGAACACGAGTTCAACTTTATTCTGTAAAAATATTTGCAAAATTTTATTGGATAAAGTCCTAAGGTGGTATAGAAGTTTTCTGGTTATTGCCTTCCTTGTTTGTAACATGTAATTTTAAGAAACAATTTATATCTTAACTATTAGACATTTGATCGAAGAGATTTATGATGAAATTCTACTTAGAATTGAACGTTCTTAATAATTGGAAGACATATGAGAACTAGTTTGCATATAAGGTGTTCACAATATTACATGTCGCCTACCCCACAATTACCATTTCAAGAAAATCATAATATTGTGTCAAAATCTTGTTGTTTTGAAATAAATGGTGCAATATTACTATTAAGAAGTAGAATCACTTATCAGGAAAACAGTAGATTTTGACAATAGTATGCTAGTACTTTTTTATGGAAAAAGTGCGTAGTTTACAAAAATGTAACTATATACAGGATGATCCAATAAGAAAATCGAAACGGAAATTGTTTGGCAGACGTTGTCCACTCACTATAATACTCTGTTACAAACTAGGTGTCTTATGTCTTTGAAATTGATAGAATCTTCCATTCTAAATAGAATTAAATAATAAATCACATCAAACAAATTTCTAGACGTTGAGAAATAATTTTATTGTTAATATAATAAGACAAATAAAGCTAAAACTGTATGGAATATGGACTATATACAGAAATAGAACCTTTTACATAAAAGAAACGCAGTTAACCTTGCTCTCACGACATTAGCGTCATCTATGTTACATTTAAAATATAAATAGCCCACCCTGTATAACATAATGAATTAAAGAGTTAACGAAAATTCAAATATTATTGAATTTTCACAACAATTTTTAAAGAAAAAAAACATTTCTACAAAAAACGTATTTAAAAAGCATTTTGACAACTTCATCGAAAAAATTTCTCTGAATTCTTAAAACATTAATAATTTCCCATACCAGTATCATACACTAAAATCTAAAACAAGAACAACAGTTCTATTGCAATAATCGAATCTAACGTTACACAGGACGTAGAAAAAATCACTCGCGCTTAGCAAGTAAAAAAACATTGTTTTACACTAATATTTTTTAAATATATTACTCTGTCTATGCTAAGGAAGAACAGGGAACGGTTCACTCGCTCACAAAGAAAATAAACGCGCACACAAAAAAAACTAAAACAGGCACACGCACGCGCTAAAGCCAGCCTCACACGGTCACACAGGTTTACAAATGTATTAATTAGCATCTCGAATCAAGTAATTAATTAATATAAAGCATGCACTGCACAGAACGCCTTACGACACTAAAGTAACGTTTCAACTGATCACGCAACGCATTCATCAGATTTTTTATCACCTAACAACATGGGAGTAAAAATATAGAATGCAATGAAAGGGAATGCATTTATTATTTTTTTTAATATAATTTTTTGGGAAGCCGGTCTCGAGGCCAAAAAGCGGGCGCGGATATCTTGATAAAAATTAAACCTACCTTCGAGATATTACCTAGTAAAAATCATTCGCTAAATATCCAACAACTTTCCCTAAATATCAGAATCCGCGCTTTATGCGTTTCAGGCCTCGACGTCTCGTGCTACATAATGGCTAGCTCATTGTACTTGTTTTTTTATTCGGGATTTTCTTTATTTTCTGTATTAAATCGTACAAATGGGCCACGCGCAATGTATACACTTTTTGTTTTGTTTGTTTAATTTTACGTCGTTGCATTTTTGAAAAAAGTCGTCCAAGGTCACTTTCTCAAAAATATAATATTACCTATTATTTTTCTGGTTTTTTCTTTAATAATACTTTGCTTAGTCAGTTTCCTACTTCTTAATTTCCTCTGCTTTGTTTCGCTTGACCGACTATCATGCGCGCTTTAAACATTTTTGATTCTCCAACCTTATTTTTAACACGAGTTTTTTAATATTTATTTTAGCCTAATATTATGGGGCGATGTGCTCCAGCACAGTCTTTTTTTTAATACTTTTTTGACACATTCGTACAGCTAGTAAACCTACTTAACGTTAAGACTAAAAGTAATACCGCTACGTCATCTATCGGACCGATGATTGCACTGTATATATAATATATATTGCGACGCAAAGAAAACAAGCCAGGGATACGATGGGATAAAACAAAAGGCAATCGCTTCAAGGCAGACCGCAATGTATTAATAAAACATTTTCGGCGCTAATTACTGCTGTGTTTTCGGACTACGGTGTACGTATAATTGAACAAAAACAGGTCCGCATAATTAGTGTTTTGTTTTCGTTGATGCTTTTATGACGTCTGAACACACCAAGCGCCGGACCGGAATGGTTCACTGTTTGTCCGTTTGAGTTTTCGTTTTATTTTTGTCTTTTCGTTTTGCATTTCGGATGGTAATTGCTAATTTTCAGTGTCTACATTTCCGGTCTCAGAAGAGAGACGTAAAGGTTTGTTGTTTGGTAAATCACTTATCTCAAAAACTATTTACGTTGCATACGTACAACCTAATACTGTTAGTAAGATAAGTATTTATATTATGGTATGATACAAATTATTCCATTAAAAAACATTTGATTTTGTCCTGCCTAAACATAAATATTTTTTTTAAATTATGGGCCAGCGCGAAAGAACAATACAAACAATACATGTCGTTGATATTTTTGTTGCTATCGACAAACCGAGAAATTTGTGAATACTGATTCTGACATGACTCTGATATCTGGAGGACCTACCTATTCGATCCAGGATAACGGCTAATGTGATTTAATTAAAAATACGACCTGTGTATTTAAAATACAGTGGCCATAGTTCTGTTGCAAACATTTTGCTTGTGCAAATGTTGCACTTTTTAAAATGGTTTCAATTAGAAATACCATTTGCTTTTTTTATTTCAAACGATTGCCTTTTGCTGAAGGTACGAGGGTAACGATGAAAAATAAATGATAATACAAAGAAATAATAAAGCCATAACCATAAAGAATCAATCAAAAAATAGACTTAAACATTGCGAAGAAGGACAAAACGTTTGATTATAAAATATATTGCACGCAGGTAAACGGGCCTAAAGATCCGATAGATGGCGCTGGCCGGCCTCTTATCACTACAAGTAATAAATGCTCTCTATAAGGTGTGTAATATGCGGCCCGAAATCCTTACGGCCGTCGATGACATCACAGTAATAAACATCACTGTAGAGGTCCGGAACCCCTCTATCCGTGTTGTGTGTAAAATGTAAACTTACAATAATTAAAAACGACGAAAGATTTCTTCTTGAATTGTTGGGGGCTGAGTTTTCTTTGTTTTGTGGGTTCATTCGCGCACAAACAAACAGACGAAAACAAAAACAAACAACCCCCTGTCCGTATAATAAACTATGTACAACAATTGTTAAATGTAAAAACGGTAACTGGCAGTGGCTGCGGCTTATTGCTAGGCCGTCTTCTAGTTGTGGCGTTTCATGTGCAGGGCCAGGTGGTCCGAACGGCTGAAGCAGCGGTCGCAATGACGGCACTTGAACGGTTTTGCGCCGGTGTGCTTGCGATAGTGGCGCGTCAGTTCGTCAGATCGCGCGAATCGCCACTCACATCCTTCCCAGGAACACTTGTAAGGCTTCTCGCCTGCAACAATAGAAAAGAATAATTAATGTCAGATATAAGAAATAAAACAAAAAATAATTATCAATGGGAAATAATTATCAATAAATATAGATTTTTAATAAAATAGATGTAAAATATATCGATATTAATATATTTATCTCTTTTTGTAAAAGGAAACAATGGCCCAAGCTAGAAAAGCTAAAGTAAAATTAAGTACCTACATCTTATTTCGGGAAATCTTATTTCGGCTGTATTTATTTGATTCATTTTCATCATAGCATATAAAAAGAATATTTTTATTCTAGCTAAGGTCTCAATTCGGGATAGTTTCGATGTTTACACAGGCTGATTTAGAATTCAGTTAGGTTTCTGGTACAGTAGCCATTTTTATGTGACAGGTGGTGGCGGTAATAATCCTAGGAAAACAAGGGTGTTTTCCTTTTCATCAATTCTCATCTACAGACATAAAAAGAAGCGCAATTTTAGGACAGCCTTTCAAACTAATTTTAAGAAACATCAATGGTTATTCTTTTCTTATAAAATATACTTTAATGTGCATTATAAATTCGCTTCGTAAGAAAATATACGCAAGAAGTGGGCGCTGTTGTAGACAGCATCCGGTTCTGCGCCTGAGTTAGAACATTAAAACGCGTTGTAAAATTTCATGAAATTTGTTGGAGGCTAAACAAAATTGCTGGTGTTTTTATTTCAGGTCGAAATTCCACACCATTTTTACTTTATTATTACCTAGTTAGTTAATATATTTGTATCTTTGTTTTATGTAGTCCCTGAGGAAGCCACAATTAGTGGCGAAATATTGGACGTAATTAAAAAGTCAAACAAGCAACATCTTTAATTGAGCCCTGCTAACCCAAGATTTAATTAGCAATACGATTCTTTATATCATTTTGTATTTATATGATATTATCAAAATTTTTAATGCAGACACGATCGATCTCGATCAAATAGAATCTCTTAATTTCTAGAAGAATCTATTAATTTTATATATTGTATGATAACGGCATGTGCCTGGCCACATCAGATTTTGTTTTGTTTTCAATTCGGTATAAAAAATGTTATGATTTTAAAATTTCACTTATTTTTTAGAGAATACTATAGGCTGTAAACCTGTAAAAAATGCGAGAGTCGAAAAACCGTTTCAGGGGCTTATTCTATACACTCAAGGTTTCAAAACATAGTGAGAAAAAACTAAGTTTCCTAGCCGATTCCATGAGAACCTACCGTAATACGGCATTTTAAACAATATTTACACCTGTTTGGATTTACAAAATTATGCACATCTTTTTGCTAAAGAAACACCTTTTCGCGTTTGGTTCATTAACTGCATAAACATGCCATACATGCACTGGATCCGGTTTATTAACTCGAAATTGTGGTCAGAATAAACTTTTATTTATAGGTTTTTCCTATAATCTACTCAGTAATCACTATTACAATAAGTGGGGTGTACAGTATTTACATATTTGTTCCCCTTCCTACTAGATATTTAACCAACAACTGTCGAAAACCAAAACTCTTTCATAAATAATATAATGAAATTAACAATAGCAGGACAATATTGTACAAATTGTCGGCCAAATCCCCATTCACACTTTCATAAATTACAACTCCACAAATTTACATTTATCCAGAGCTACTAATCTAACGAAGTCAACATTTACACGCAGTCTCGTGGTTTATTATCATCGTTTTCCACCCAGCCGCTAAAAACGCCTCAAATTTGCTCACGGATATTTGCGGACGGCTTAGCTTTACGGTTGTAGCGCCGCGACACGGTCGCATTAGAAAGACGTAGTCGCTCGCGGTAGGTAAACATAATCAAAACAGATGAAACAAAAGTTTGTCCCGCGCGCGCTGTTACATATTACCGCTAATGGAAATTAATTCGTATAAATGGATAAACTTCGGCAGTGTGATACGTACAATACGGCCGGGAGACCGCATTAAGCTTATTCCGTGTAGGGACCCCGAAGCGGGCTCGGGTACAACACATGATGATGTACTATTACTCGACAGCTAATTAAGTCAGGTATTTCCAATCCTCTGTATATCTCATACCTATATATGTGAAGCGGTGCATACACAGTCCGCTCCTATCACAACGATGTGCTGCTGCAACGATCATGCATATTTTAACAAGCTCGCATTAAACTTTTCGGATTTTAGCGCAATTAAAAGTTTTGATTGGCCCGTATTCGAACAAGTGTGTAATTGCCGAAGCTCCAACAATGTTGTGTCAATGTTACTAAACTTTTCGTTATGTGAGGGCGTTTTATTGTTTCAGTGATGGAATTATGTGGTGCACTGTCCGTTGCAAGCACTGGAAATAAAATAAACTAGGCGAACGTCTGTTATAATATAATAGTCATATCCATGGGCGCTCGTAGAAATATTTCCAGAGGGGTGCAAAACGAAAGCCGGTAATGGGTGGGGTTAAGAGTTGCCAACTCCAAAAAATAGGATTAACGGAAACTGGAGCTACCGTTTCGCTTTTGGTATACATGACCAACCATTTATAATTTTTGCAATAATTGCATAAATTTCTTTCATAACCAAAATTATAGGTCACTAAAAGACGTAGAACATGAATGGAAGAACATGAACAAAGGGATCGAAAGATTTATAAGACCATACGGTGAAGGAACGAAGATCGACAACGGAAATAGGCTGATTGACCTGTGCATAACAAACGACCTCATTGTAATGAACTGAAAGTCTCGACAAGAAAGGTCCATCATTGATTTCTTCATAATAAACAGAGAGCCGGCGAAAGATAAAAAATATGAGAGTAGGAAGACAAACAGAGAGTGGAAGTGACCACCACTTGGTCCTGATGGAAATGATATCAAAAGATGACTACACACAACAAGCCAAAACGAAGAGAACAATTAAAGAAAAAATAAAAAGCTATAAACTGAAAGATGGTGAGACTAGGAATATTTACCAAGCAAAACTCAACGGATGAATGTAAAGAGAAAAAATATAGTAAGAGAAATCAAAGCCAAATGGATCTAATTCAGGGAGAATGTAATTAACTCAGAAAAAGAAAGCCGCGGAAAAACTAAAGTTTCAAACACTCCAATAAGGAAGAAAAACAAAATGGAAGAAACACCTACAAACGAATAAGTTCAGGACTATACTGATTATAAAAACGTAACGACGGAGGTCATACAGTTAATAAGAAAGGCAAAACAAAGATCATGAGTTAGGACACAGAATAAATGAAAACTACACGGAAAATGAAAAATTGTTTTTCAGCACTTTAAAACATCTGAGAAGAAATAACACTCCAAAACTTAGCAATATAAAAGATAGAAACGGGGAGATCCTAACACGGGAGAGGGACATAATGGAATAATGGAAACAATACTTCGAGGAACTAATGGAGATAGAACAGGGAGAGGAAAAGCGAGAAGAAGCGGTACATGAAGGAGGCGTGGATGAAAATACCATACAACAAATAACATTAGAAGAGATTACGACAGCCATCAGCAAAATAAAACTAGGTAAAGCACCGGGGCAGGATGAAATCACAGGAGAAATGGTGAAATACATGGGGGAAAGTGCAATGTGTAATGTGCATGAGCGTATGTAGATGCATGTCTCAGATTTAAATGTTGTAATTTTTTCTTACTTGTAAAAGATGATCAAAAGATGAACAATCAATGATCTTTCAAATTTTCCAGCCAAATACTCGAAAAAACTCATTTCTTCACAAGAAAGAGGGATTTTCAGGAGTTTGTCAGGTGTACAAGTAACGATTATCAGATATTATTGCGAAGTAAATTAAAACGAATTGATCATTATGTTCGAATAGATTTATAAAAGAACAAAGCCAATGACCCGAATTGCTCAATACTTGCAATTCCCAAGTATGAGTTCCAGACACCCCGTTTGCACAAAAATCAATTGAACAACCTCGACGTTTGGTAGTGACATATTTGGACAATTCATATAAGTAGGAGCGTAGCGGAGTATCAAGGGGGATTGTATTTTAGACATCCGACAACCGTACAAGAAGGCCGTGGCCGGCCTTGCCCGCTGTTTTGTTGAACTGTATTGAATAATATATACAGTATGTAAAACCACAGTGTACGTTTTATTTACATCCACCCTGGCCTGGACCCATCCCATCACGAGCTACGCAACATGGTGGAGGCGAAAAATGATCCCAAGGAAGAAAAACAACGGCAAATTCAGGGTGGCAAGCAACAAGAGCAGTAAGATAAGAAGCGAAGGAAGAGGAATAATTCCAATGAAGAATTAAGCGTGGAATCCAGGAGGAAGAAGATTGTGATAGGTGTCTATCAGCAGATTCCTGTTAAATTTCTCCACCGTGTCCCCAAGGAGAAATTCGCTGGAATTAACACCACATAAGAAAGTACACCCGGACGCTCAACTCTTCGTCTTAGAAATAAGTTAGTATGTAATGTATTTATTTTTATTTATATGAATATACGGATGGTGGACATCTACAAGAAGCAGTCGACACATGACGAACCGGGGTACCATACTAGCATAATTGAGTTATATGCGAGTTTTGAGGTTGCCGATACCGCCAGAAGAAGCTAGCGAAGTCACTGGAGGGGATTTGGCGCTACGTATTCTACCGTACCACCCCGCATGGGACAAGAGATGTCTCGACCTGTCTGAGAAGAAACAAACAAATCACTAGAGAGGAACGGTCCTATGAATTCTACCAAACAACCTCGCACGGGACAAGGGGTCCCGACTAGCCCAAGTGGAAGTAGAAGAGGAAGAAGCATTAGGAGAATTAGGAGAATTCTAAGAGGCAACAGGACATGATTCTGAAAAAAGAATCTGGGTACACGGTCAAAGCCGACCGTAATGGTATCCCTCAAGTAGATGACCATCGCAATCCTAGACGAAGAAGGTTGGCAGGAGGACCTACGAAGACGAGTGAGAACGGGGCAAATCGGATACGATAGCCGCACGACGACTTTGAAGTTTTGTGCTTGTTAATGTTTTTTGTAAGGTTGTTTTCTGTGTTTGTTTTTTTTTGTATGTGAAATAATTTTTGAATGTTTGTAGTGACGTATTTGGACAATTCATATAAGTAGGAACATAGCGGAGTATCAAGGGAGATTGTATTTTGAGCATCCGCCACCCGTACAAGAAGGCCGTGGCTGGCCTTGTCAGCTGTTTTGTTGAACTGTATTGAACAGTATGTAAAACCTCAGTGTGAGTTTTATTTACATCCACCCTGGCCTGAGGCCATCCCATCACGAGCTACGTAACAATATCATAAATGTGAGTAACCGATCTCCCATATACCGATGGTTATACTACTTTCGAATAACATTGTCCACGCTTTTCTGCCACATAATAGTGTGAGGTAACTATAAGTAAGTGAAAAATAATGTGTTTTTCTTAATGACAGTTGCCTGATGATGAGATACGCCTGAAACTAATAGCCAAGATAAAAACTAAACTTGGTGAAGAAATAAACTTTGTTTTATTCATTCATCAAGTCTAATTAATACACCTGATTGGTCGCAGCAGCCCGTGGAACAGATGCAAGCGAAAACAGCACGGCAATGGACGTAGTTAAGCCTTCTCGCAAAATTGAAACAATAAACTTAACGTCTCAACTGCCACGGTCCGTCGCAAAACAAATTCGCCGTAAATTGCTTAAAACGCTCACAGGTACAGAGCGCCAGCGTGGAAATTGGATTTACGCGAATATAAAAGCGCGAACTGTAGGGGTCGCCACTGTAGTGAGAGGCCGACGCCTCCCCAGATTCCAGCGGAATCTGGCGTAATGAATCGGCAACTCCAAAACGCGAAGATTAATGTCGTCGCGTGGGGGTGCAAAGTAAGGGGGTTTGGTTGGTGAGGGACTTAAACGGTACCACGCACTTTCCGGGTGTGACGACAAGTTTTAAGCTGGGAAATAGGAGTGGGGGACTGCGAAGAAGGGCGGGTGGGGGGAACGGCGGACAGGTACAAAGTAAAGTCGTTAACAAACCCGGGCGGAAATTAAAAGTTACAGACACGTGCTTATTTGTTGGATGGGAATCTGTCGTCCACGTGCAGAATTGCAGGGCGAAGGGGGTGGGTGTTAATTGCCGGGGGTGCGGTTGGTTGCTTTAAAAGTTGAAAAGGAGATCTTAATGTTGAGGTCACAGAGGTCACGCGGTGACTTGAATTTATGGGGTTGTATTATCCTTTGCTGGTGGACCGCTTTGTTACTCTCACTGAAAGGGTAGCAAATAAATTGAGGGAGCCCCCGTCCGCCCTAAAGGGTAGTTGAATCAGGGTTAGTTTTAACACCACTATATTATTTTCGGTTTGCAAAGAGACTGTCATAAAAAGTAAAAATGACTTCCAGAAAATATTACAGTTATAATCATAACATAGTTATTAAAAAAGTATATTCATATTTTATAATGGTCACATTCAACTACATATAGGAACAGTATTACTTTTGTAAGTGTTATATAGATGTTCCGAGGTGTAATACATAATATAATATGAACATAGAACTGGATACGGACATTCACGTAAGATTAATTAATTACAAACAAAATATAGTGCTTTCTTGTTCACATGTGAAACGTCTTCACCACTCTCGCGAGACATAGCGAGAGACCGCGAATTGTGAGAGTGTGGATGGCACATTCACCCAAATCCGCTAACATTCGAACTGCCAGAAGTCGAATAGTTGGATAAAAATCACGCGTTAGGCGACTGTCTCGCCATAAGCAGTTTTATTTATTCGCGTTCGCGTCGATCCATTCAATCTCGCTCTACTGACGCGGCTCAAAGGATTTTTTGTGTGTACCCGAAGGTATTATTTACGATTTATGACATAAAACACGTTCGGTGCATCAATACAACCCGAAAAGTAGCTAACGAATAGAATAAATTATTTAATATTGAAATAAAAAGATTACGAAATATTGAAAACAATAAATTTTATATGCAAAATACAAATAGTGCACATTGATATTAAATTTAATATCCCATAGTATTTTTTTCTTTTTGTAACGTCCCCATTACTATAATTTGTCAGGAAAAAAAAAATCACGTACGCAAAGTTAAAATGGAAAATATACCAGATAATGATATTTATTTCTGTATTATTGAAGAAATGCAAATGCATATCAATAAATTAACCATCCGTATTATGAGATTTCTAATGAGAATTAAAATTTATAGCAATATTAAATCAATAATTATGAATTAAAACTAAAGAATTAATTATTTATCTCTTTCAAATAAATCTTATCAGTTCCAAGTTATTCTAGTCTTATTTTTCTATGATATCCGAATCTACCTGGTAAGTACTACCTGGTAAGTAGGTATTATTTTACCCTCATTAATGGGGAATGTTGCATAGGTGATTCTCGTACATTGGCGAAAAGAAATATGTATTCACTGTCGGCAGACATTCAACAGTCATTCTTGTTTTATCTCTCTCGACAATTGCAAATTACGACTGCGATCTACATAAGTCTATTACTAAGTTATTGATTGGTAATATCGTTGTTACATACCAGTATACACGGTTGGTCAAAATAACTACAGCACCTAAATAATTGTCCAGCCGTAAACAAAAAAATCAAACACAAGTGTTTGATTATTTTAGCTATCGTCTAAATATATTTATAATATACGGAGTGCTTATTTTATTATAGAAACTGGCAACCTTTCCTTTTTCTAATAGAACAAATACTTTTACATTCTATTTGAAAAAAGAAATGTTCCCAAATGTAGATAGTATGTCCAAAACAAAAAAATGTTTATTTGTTTACAGCTGGAGAATTATTTAGTTGTAATTTTGACTAACTCTGTATGGATATGCAGTATAATATTTGATTTATACCGCAATACATTAATTATACAAAATAATAATTATGCAAATATTAATTTTTGTCTATGGAAAATCATATTACTATGTCATATATTAGTATATGGTATCTAATCAAAATAATAAATCAAAAGCAATTAAGAAATTTTACAACTATTTAATTAAATTTTTATTCATGTTATTCATTTATTTATCAATTAATAATATCCACAATTTCAATGAAAGTACCTATGCATACACACTATACGCTGCGGCAGCGGCTACTTAAGCGACGTCCATTCTCTATCACCTGCAGATGACCACTGAATGCACGAGCCGAACCCGAGAATGTGGATGGGCTTATTTTCCCGCTATGTCTCATCCAGCCTCGCCGAACGTTTCGCCGATTTATTCGGGCTGAGTGTAGAGCAACCATAACATTTAAACGAATAAACTTTATCGGGTTTCACAATTCAATTTTTAATTTAAGAGTATAAAAACTAAAGCAAAAATATGCAGGGTGAAAATATACAGAATGAAATAAACATTTACAAGAGAATCATTAAAAATATATTTCACGGTCCTGATCATTTTCAAATCATTTCCCAACTGCTTTTATTTTCCGTCAGTGCCAGTGTAGACTAATCTCATCATGATCCTTTCATCATAAGCACAGAGGTCGGCCATTTTTCCGCTAGCGAACGCGCAGCACAGGAACGGTATAATTACGCTTGGAGAGGAAGCGATATCGCGCGAAATAAAGATAAAGGGATATTAATGTTGCTCTTACTACGAGGAAATGGCATTTTAGGGACTCCCCAAGCTAGCAATAAGAGTCGCGGGCGCCGGCAAACAGCGCAAGGAGTCCTCTTCAGAGCCGTGATTCCTTATACACTGCATTATTTGGGGTACCTTTGTCCTCCTCGATTTATTGCAGAGGAAAAGCTGGGAATTAAGACTCCACGTTATAACGGTACTTACTACGGACGTCCGTCCGCGTTTTGATCTCTTTTGAGATGAATAAATAACGACGGTAAACTGAGCCGAGAAACCTAAATGGAATGCCGATTAGCAGTAGAGTAGCTGGAGAGCCACTCGCAGAAGAGCGGTCAAAGGAGGTGCACTACTTAAAAAAGGATCTTACCTTCAATAAAACACCGGAATTACGAAGTTCTAAACATCTGTATTAAGCGTATTAAGCTATTGTCTGTATACATTAAAGGGTAATTATAAATGATTGTAGTCGAAATAGGGCATGATATCAATAGTGGATATTTCTGGAATTGGTTGCATAATCTATTTACACAGCTATTTACACATAACCTGTTTGACAGCTGTTTGTGGATAGCGGCAAAAAATATGGACTACCTTGAGTACAATCATTTATAATAATGACCTCGTATAACCAATCTAGCATAAACTTTTATAAAGTATCACTACATTACGTGTGATAATAAAAAACATGCTGCTTCAGTTTGCTAACTAGAGCTTGAAATCCACTGCTATTTTATAAAAATAATGCTGGTATACTATGTGACCCACTTCGAATATTGCTCATGACGAAAATGGTCGATTTTTGAGACAATTTCTGAACCTCTAACCCACCTCTTTTAAACAAAGCTGTAAAATCAGAATTTGATAAAAGAAAATATAATTAAAGACAACTGACTACTTTATAGAAGGTACGACCGGTCTTTTCGATATTCTTTTCTAGGATACGAATATGTGAAAATGTTTAACGTTATTTGTTGCAATTTTATAAAATAATAAGTAAAGTTTTATTTAATGGTTTGACATTATTTCATCATTTGGCATTATCTAGTCATAATGACCGCGAGCTTTCCATAAATATATTTAGTATTTAGTATTTCAATTATATCAAATTAAAAAAAGGTAACCTACTTGTAGAGATTTTTTAATTATTAAGTTAAGAAGTTGCTGTGATGCACGAACACTTGTAGTTAGTACTTATTAGCCAGCAGAACAATGATAATTTTTTTTTTATATTCCTACATTTACTGCACAATTTTAAATAAAATTTACGGGATAAGGGTGTCATGAATATGATAAGGAGTTTTTTGAACATTCTTCTGCGTTGAATATGAGCCCTGTGTCTAAATTTATCATGTCAGCTTTTTTAAATAAAACTGTAAAAATGTCAAAGTGCACAAAGTGTATAAAAAGGAAAACTCGATATCCTAGAAATTGCAAAAAACTCCCATCGAAAAGTTTAATTCTGGCGTCCACTTGTGTTTTTTTTTACCGCAGCGGAACTGAATTCGCAATTATTAAACACGGGATTTTATGAACCACTACCTATTACACGGCAGCGGATATTTTCCTGCGATTATTAGACATATGTACGTCTCGTTATGGAACTGCACCCATTTGCCCGCTGGTGATTTTTATTCGCGTCGGTTTAAACTTGGTTTGGGCGTGCTTGCGTGCTAGTCTATATTAAGTAATTTGATTTGGCGTGTTTTTTCTCACCATTTCACATGCGAAAAAGTGCCTTCTTAATTGCTTATGGAATATTTCGAGAAGCTTTTAGAGTCGCCCAATATGGACCATCCTGCGTTGCGTGAGTTTTTGAAATCGACGCAAAACGGCCTCTCGTTAAACTTTGTAAACTTTTCTGTTTTTATTTACTTATGTACAGTGCGTCCCAATGAAGAGTGTAACAACCTTTTCAATCTTTTTAGTTTTTCTCAGATAAATAAACGTATTCATAATTGCCCAGAAACCAAATAGAAAATTTCGTGTAGTTTATAACTTTATAAGCTATGCTGTATCGTTTCTGTGTAAAAAATTTACATTTCATTATTTTTTAATTTTTATGAAACTTTGTATTTATAAGGAAAGCTGGTTAATCGACGCTGAGATATAGAAGGAGAAAGATATTTATCGGGCAATTCCGTCATCGAAGAAAGCAACCGTATACGTGTTCCGGACTATTAGTCGTCATCAGTACGGTATAATAATCAAGGTGCAAAATGGACACTCAATGAAAAAAAAAAACACATATGGAGACCATAAGCACCAAATTGGCGACATTGGTCACCATTTTTATCTCCATTTGAGTGTTTTTTTTTCCATTGAGTGTCCATCTTGCTCCTTGGCTATAACGTACTGATGAGGACTAATAGTCCGAAACACGTGTATACGGTTGCTTTCTTCGATGACGGAATTGCCCGATAAATACCTCTCTCCTTTTGTATTTATAGTATTGGAGTAATTCTGAACTATTACAAATCAAAAATGTTTGATAAATAAATCCCTAATATGATTTTTCATATCAAAATTTAACACCCTAATGCATATATATATATATATATATATATATATATATATATTTTATACTAAACAACATTTTCCTAAAATATCGTTGCGAGGAAACAAGTTTCTAGAAAAGAAATTCTAAAAAATCTATATTCTTTATAATGTGAAATTCAAATATGAAACAGAAAAGATAATAAAGGTATCAGTTACTCATTTTATGTTTTTTTTTGTGTTGTCCGCCTATGTTCTGATCGAATTGTGACGCTCGCGCCTATAAATGGACTGCTGCTGCAAAATAATATGAAATGGGACGAGCACATCAACAAAATACTAACCAAAAATACTAGTGTGATTGCAGCTATGAATAAGGTAGCCAAGTACATCGACCTCAAATCAAAAATAAATATTTACAATGCTCTATTCACGTCAAACATAAGCTACCTCATCAACATATGGGGCAACACGACGGAAAAAAATCTAAACAAGCTACAACGGCAACAGAACAAGATTATGTTCAAATGGGACCGGAAAACACCTACCAAGGATGTCTTCAGTAAAAGTAAAGAACTGAATGTACGTGAAAGGAAAAAACTAAGTAATCTCCTCCTATTACACAAAATTAAAATTAAAATGATGAGAATACACCTAACACTAAGCGAAAACCAACACATTCACAACCATAGTATACAAGACGCAAAGCATTCCTAAGAACACATAGATTTAGAACAGCAACGACAAGAGAGGATTTGCTGAAGGCATTCATACATATAACACGCTACCCGAAAGTATCAAAAACTGTCATACACCACATTCAAGAAAAAAATAAGAAGTCTACTAATTTGTACTTTGTAGCATAAAAAAATAAAAAAATAAAAAACTTAATAAAAAAACTAATTACAAAACCAAAACAAAAGAACAAAAAGTATATTAAACAAATGAAACACAAAAAAAATTAGAAAAAAAATATCAGGCCAGATATAAAAGCAGCCAATCATGCCCTCAATTCCATTGATGCCGGACGGCGCGGCGGCGAAGCGGCCATTCCGGGATCAAGCAGGAGGGACAGAATCGCGTGGTGTTGTGGTGCAGTACTGTGTGTTAATAATGTATAGTATTGTATTATGAGCACTGCACGTATTAGAACGAATAAATTATTATTATTATTATTAGTAAAATAAGCTTGAGAATTGACACCACTATTCTATACAGCTTACATGAACAGTTTTTTGCATAAATTCACTCCTCGGTATTATCTGGTTATTAAAGGTTACACTTATGATCTGTAAGCTGTTATATCAGATAGGAGAGTTTAATAATTCCATTTTTATTGAGTTATTTCCTAATCTATTGTTTCTTAGGTTTACTGAGTTTTACTTTTTACACTTAGTTTTATATTTTACAATATGGTGGTCCTCTAAACTTTATACGCCTTGCAACAATAAAATTTAAGGCTATAAGACCTACATACCGCTGGTATAAAACGCCCCGAGACAAATCTCGCGGTAATATCAACGGTACGGGAACACGTCAAGAATGACGGGATGTGCGCTCGTGTACAAATGTTCCAGGATTTCATTATGCGTCGTTGTTTTTAGGATGCGAGCAGCGGCGCGCGACAGCAAATGGACGCCATCAGTCAGACGTCAGGGTCGAGGACGAATCTGGCACACACGCGGTCTCGTAACCGACAGAGGTGGGGTGTTGGGGGTGCATGCAAGGGTGGATGTGACACAAGGGAGGATTGTCTGCGTGGTCCGTGAATACCCGTGATGGATCCGGGACCGGTTATTAATGGTACGCGTCCCGGGGAATGCGGATTTGCGGGACCGCGGGATGAAAAAATACGCACTTTAGCATTATGGTGGATGCGCCTGGATGGGCTCTTTTTTCTGTAAGCGAGGGTTGGTGTCTCTGGATTGTCGTTGAATAGCTGTGTACGTGCGCACTAGGCTGGTCCAAATTTATACCTTGCAAAATTTTTTGTTTTGGTGGAGGGCAACCCCCCCAATGGGTTCCTTTTCCGGGAAAGATTCCCCCTAAATTTGAAACAAATTGGTTTACGTTAACACTTGCCAGCGAACACCTAAAATTTCCCTATTAAATTACATTGGAAAATGGATATTTTTTCCGTTTTTCTTTCACGTTTTGGATTTAGAAAAAAAGATCAAATCCACAACCACTATTTTTTTTTCACTGCCCCACCACCTTTGCGGTACCCTAAAAATGAGGCAAAATTTTCAACAAATACCATTTGTTTAAATAAATATTACATTGTAATGGATATAATTTTCTATAGTTTATGCATAAATTATTATTAGATTATTGGCAGTTTTATGGCATTTATTAACTAATTTATAATTGTTTAAACAATTATATAATTATATATAATTAAACAAATATATACATTGTTACGGACATATTTTTTACATTTATTGTACAAACTATTATTAAATTATTGGCATTTTTTGTCATTTATTAACGAATTGGGAATTCTTTAAACAAGTTCCATTTTTTAAACAAATATTTTGTTTTGTTTTTCCTTTTGTAGAAATTATTATTGTTACTTGGTGGCATGTTTTTTGTAAGTTGTTACTTATGGTGCAATTGCTTGAAAAATAAATTTGTTTAAACAATAATATAAATATATATAAATGTTTTACGATATCGGTCAAACAAGTATTATGGTTGCAAAACTAATTATTATACATATAGGTTATTGAAAATTAAAAATTGGTTAACTAAATTTGGCAAGAAAAAAATACAAGAAATACAATAGTAATTTTTGCCAAAAAGATACGTCAGTACCATTGTATATTTTTGTCTAAACAAATGGTATTTATTTAAACAATTGCAAACTAGTTAATTAATGACAGACAATGCCAACAATCTAATAATAATTTCTCAACACAAAAGAAAAATATGTCCGTAACATTGTATATTTTTGTAAACAAATCGTATTTGTTTAAACAATTGTAAATTAGTAAATGACCAAAAATGGTCGTAATAATATTTCGTTTAAAAGATAGAAAATATGTCCGCAACATTGTATATATCAAATTATTTAATAAATGACAAGAAAATATGGCAATAATCCAATAATAAACACTTCTGCCAAAAATAATATTAAAACACGTAACATCGAAAATTTGGGGAAACTTTTGTCTCATATTTACTATGGGGAGGGTAGGGGGTGGTGAACCAAAAATAGTGGTTGTGGATTTGTTCCTTGGAGAGTTCTGAACAATTTCTCTCCAGCCACTTTTTTTAAATACGAAACGTAAACAGAAAACGAAAAAAAAGATGCATTTTTGCAATGTGTTTTAATGGGAAATTTGAACTCGGTGGCACGTGTTAACGTTAACCGATTGTTCTCAAATTTGGGGGATTTTCTTTCTGGTATAGGAACAGATTGGGGGATCGTTGCCCTCTAGCGAAAAGTCGCGCACATAAGTGAATGATTTTTCTTCTTTGCTTCATGCGAGCATGAACAATTGATCCGTCGCACATGATATTGAGAAATAAAGTTTGTTTTAAAATCCTGGAACAATGTCCATATCAAACAATGTGATAACATTACTGTACCTACCGGTAAATAAAGCCAGTCTTATCTCAGGCTCATTTCTTGATTAGAAATAATCATGAAGTACGTTAATACCTAACAGTCTTTGAGTGTGCATTTCGATATACAAATTGTGTCTGGTTTCAAATCTTGTTTATGCTTTGTACTAATACGATCATGGATCATGCGCAGAAAGAACCAATTGGAATTAAAGAACAGAACGATAAATAAAA
Organism: Melinopterus prodromus; assembly: GCA_964023965.1. Lineage (NCBI taxonomy): Eukaryota > Metazoa > Arthropoda > Insecta > Coleoptera > Scarabaeidae > Melinopterus > Melinopterus prodromus. The sequence continues at coordinate 71,278,911 of OZ030390.1, forward strand.
AAATCATCTCCTTCTCAAAATATATTTCAAACATATTTTCTTAGAAATAGGAAAATTATGTACAAAAACATATTTTTTTTTTGTTTCAGGAAAATCTAAAAGGGCGTCATTATCATCCGGTACAAAGCGTTGCAAAATTGCGCCAAAATTGCCAGTTTAAGGCGAGCAATACTTGCGGAGCGTCGCAACGTATCCGGCGGCGAGCAAAATTAAATTTTCAAGAATTAATATCCTAGTATCTGCATCTTCTGGCGCAGCCAGTTTTATGTACCCAAAGGTACAAAAATAATCACCTACAACGCCATTACAAGTTTGAAAGAGATACTCTAACAGGGCTCCTAACCCCCTCCCTGTACAGTTTTGTCCGGAAGTATGACTTAATTAAAATGTACGCAATAAAATCCCTGTCGCAGCAGCATCGCGCATTCACCATGTTTCATTAAACAGGGAGAGAGGCAGCCACTCAAAAGACTCACAAAGTGGGAAGGGACATGAAAGGACTCAGCAGGACGCAGCGAATATGCGGAACGGATCCTGCCTGTAAAACAATACGCCTCTGAAATGTGCTAGGATATTAAGTTGTAGGGGGTGTAGGATTTTGAGGTGCTGAAAAGCCTTGATGTTCCGGAGACGGTATTGAATAGGTAGTACGTATGAGTAAAGTATGGAAGCTTTTCCTAATGAGTAAAACTGTATGTTGGCAGTTTTTACAGTACAACAATTCTAAGAAAATTACCTCCACAAATGCTTTTATTTTCTTGTGATTGACTAAACAATTGAAACAAAATTTTCAAATAGTCATTGTTTCTCGTCAATGCGGTTAAATTTTAAAATAATTTTGTTGCCTATTTTTTGTTTACCAATTTGTTATTAAGACTTTTTAACGGATGCTCGATTGACACGATTATAGAATTAAATTATCAATTGTGTTCATTTTGTGCCTGTATTTTTGGTTGTTCTTTCTCTTTTCTCTACAATTCAGTGAAGTTCCTTCGCATCGTTTATTAATTTGCTATATTATTTGCTATTTATTTATTTGATGGCTCGTGTTCATTAAAAGTAGGAGAAAGACGATTAGTTGGCAACCACTCGAATTATTGAGAGATAATGACAACTGTTCAGTGTTCATCATACATTAGGCCTTGCTCGATGAATACACGCTGGAAATTCTTACAGGAAATTAACAATACTTACTCAAGTTATTAATAAGTAATAAAAGTTCTACAATCTCGGCAATGAGACCAAATCTTAAATTGTAGGATAAAAGACCAATGATTCTGAAAAAATATATAATTACAAACAATGCTTGTCAAAAATTATTAATGACACATTAATAAACGATAGAAATGAAGCAAATTTTGTTGCAATTCACTTGACACGCAAGTAACTCATCGCCACTTTTACAGTTATGCCATTTTCGCCTGGTATAATTTTAATAAATGTTTTGTAAATGTATTGTGACATATATAAGGCTTCTGAACCATTGACCATTTGAGCTGAAGATGATCGATGATCGAAACCGGTACTCATAAAATTATTATCAAAGGAAAAGAGGTTTTTATTACAGTTTTAATTAAACTGCACCTTTGAGTATGGACTATTTCAAACAAACAATAATATATTACCTAAAAAATAAAGTAATTATTTCTTATATTACTATGTTAAGAATAAATTGTATCTTATCTTGTTCATATTTTATTGATAACCAGCGACATATCCCGACAGCAATATGTTCACCGTTTTTTATCAGAACAATTGGTATGTGGTTCGGCTACCGTGTTGGAAACTCATAGTGACTGAAGCAATATCGGTGAGCCATTACTAAAACATGCAACACATTTCAACACAGGAAATGTTCACGAAGTTGTACATTGGTTATGCATGGTTTTCCGTATGGATAATTAGAATACGATATTATTAAGTAAATTTTAAATAATACGTAACTGAAACATTCACGGATCGCATATAACCTCACCTTATTTTATTGCTAACGCTATTCAAAACAAAATGGTATTTGCCTAACATCGATTTTGGCAAATACATTTGCCTAGGCAAATGGAGTAAATATCAATGTCATTTTTTACGTAAGTACGGACGGCATATACGTGTACAAAATTTCACAAAGAATATCAATGTTTGATATATTTTCCCATAAAGACTGTACTCCTGAAATGCAAATTACGTGTACTTACTTGTATTTTTAACCCCGTGATTTTACGTAACGCTTTAATATAGGAACATGAAATTTAGCTATAGTGTAGATATTGAGATAAAGGTGATCATTTTAGGTAAATAAATTACCTACAATGAGTTCATATAGTAAAATAGTTTAAAAAATCTAATGTTTCCACATCTTATACATAATCGAATTTAGGCAAAGTATTTTTATGCAAATATGTGGCCATAACATGATGTTTTCTTTGACAAAGAACGCATCAGTTGGGTAGTTTAGATTATTTTGAAAACACACTCTTTGGTTAATTAATAAATGCAATTTCTTATCCAGCACTAAACGCTTTCATTCGAGGAGAAGTAAATACATATACTGGAAACCTTGATTTCTATAATATAAGGAGTTAATCTAAATTTTGTTTGTACAAATATATAATACGTATGTTCACATTAAAGGTATTAGGTTTGCCATTTTTGTAAAAAGGGAACTAAAATAGATATTAAAAGTATAATAAAAAAAAAAAAAAAAAAAAAAAAAAAAAAAAAAAACCTCTTTTCCTTTGATAATAATTTAATTTCAATGAATACCGGTTTCGATCAAGCGATCATCTTCAGTTCAAATGGTCAATGGTTCAGAAGCCTTATATATGTCACAATACATTCACAAAACATTTATTAAAATTATACCAGGCGAAAATGGCATAACTGTAAAAGCGGCGATGAGTTACTTTCAGGTGAAGAAATGACCATTGAACTGAAGATGATCGCTTGATCGAAACCGGTATTCATTGAAATTAAATTATTATCAAAGGAAAAGAGGTTTTTTATTATACTTTTAATTCAACTGCACCTTTGAGTATGGACTATTTCAAAAATAAAATAGATATCTTTAAATATAAAAACATAATTTATATGAGAAGATATGCTTGTACTCGAGCGACATGCTAGTCGCAATAGTGGTGCACATTATCCAACGCTTAGGTGAATTTCAAGGTTCCTTACTGTCGGGTGCAAAGTGACCCTACCTTCTCTAATGTGCGGTTCCCGCGTGTTATATCGGGCATAACGGGATAGGAGGGGTGGGGGATAATTACGTCTCGGAATCCATCCAGTGGCGGCGGCGGTCGTCATTGATCAAAGTTTAAGTAATCACGCAATCGCGAAGGCAGTGGCGCGCGTAATCGCCGCCGATGGCTTTCTGGCGGATATCCATTAAAGATTCCTGCAATAACAGGAGGAGACCGAGACCGAGAGCTATCCGGAACGTGGAAGAGGCTAGGGATGCCGCCGCAGGAGGCTCCTCTTGGGCCATTAGATCGATTTCGCCGTGCCGTCGTTTCTTCGTCTTCCCTTCGCTCTGTCGTTGCCCAAGGAGCTGGCCATTCTTTTCGTCTAACTTGTCCTAGATTCGCGTGCGCACCGACTGTGCCATTGCTCCCGACGCAAATTAGGCCGATTTTCCGTACGATTAGATAGAATATTTTAGGCGAATTTTGCTGGAATCATTCTTGAGATAATCAGATGCGCATGATTTTGTCATAGGTCTAAGTAATTGAGTCCTCCGTACGTGTATGTTGTATATAAAAGCCAATATAGCTTTCAATGTTCAAACTTTCGTTTCAGTCTACCTAAAGACTTACTTAAGTGAGCATGAACATTAAGCAATGAAATAAGCAAACATTGAAGTGACAATGTGAAATTGTATTGCTACAGTTACATTCTAACCTGGTGCAAGCCTGTGCTGCTAAAAATAAACGTAGTCGCAAATAAAAACAAGATGCCTCTATTCTAACAACTATTTATAAAGAAAATTGTATGTATTAGGGTGTATCAAAAAACGTTTTTTTTTTTTTTAATTTCCAGTTTGGCAAAGTTACGTATTTTTGTGCTGTCAATTTATAATTTATTCAAAACCAAATGTAGCTAAAACCGTGCCAGGTTTTCTACATGTCATGCTCTTCTAACTGTTCTTCCCGGAATAGCATTGACCGCATTTGCTATTTGATCCCGCAGATCCTCGATATTTCTGCGAGTATCGTGATAAATTTCGTCGTTCCAGGTCCCCATAGAAAGTAAAGGACTTAAATGAGGGGATCTAGCAGGACATTTCACCACTCCACCATTACCAATCCAGCGATTTGGAAATTGGTGATTCAAATAATTTCGTACAACTGCATTTTGACTTGTGTCTTGTGCGAGGTTTGATGTGCCTAGGATTTTATGTCACTCAAAAATGCTCATTGTTCCGAAACTTGTACATTTCGACTCATCCGACCAAATGATGTGAGGATTATAAGAATTGCGGGGTTTACTAAACGATGCATGCTCCGCTAAATGTCTGTCCAATGTTAGGAATATTCTACGATGGGACATTTCTATGAGAACAATAATAAACCCTTATCATATCACGCTTTTCGTAATTGGTAAACGGCATTTCACATCCACAATCAACCACAATTAAGGTTTATTTGGTTAAATGGCAAACCCAACGCTGACGGCTCCAGTTGATCCATGTGCATTTTGTTGGCGTTGCTTGGCAACGTGTCCGGCGGTCTGTAACCAAGCTCCAGTTGGGTACCTGAAGGTTTTCTGATTACTACACCATTATTTAAAAAAAAATAATGCTAGCATGTTTTACCTTGCGGAAATGAGAAAAGACACGACTATCGGAAAATGCCAAAACTCAACATGGCGCCCATAAGAAAAACAAAAGTTGGCCATAGTTACGTCGCCATCTTTGAAGTTATTTCAAATTAAAAATGGTACTGCATGCCTTGTTAAAAAGTAGCTGTAGACCGTTTTTGTTTCAAATGTCTAGCTACGTTTGGTTTTGAATTAAAAATTGAAAACGATATCTTAACATTTAACTTTTTTGCGGATATCTTCAAAATGAAAAATGATAGCTTAAATGTCTTTTCATATAATTGATCAACACAAAAATACGAAACTTTGCAAAATTTAAACATAGACTCTATCTCCACTAATAAGCGAGATTCTCTCGGTGAGCCCCGAAATTGAATCACCCGGTATACTACAGAAAAGAATGGCGCAATTGAAAAATATTTAGGTGTCCCGCAAAAGGCCTATTTTCTTTAAGAATTTGAATGTATTTTTTTATCACTAGATAACGTGTTGTTCTTCTTTTTAATACAAAATGTTTAACAATAAGGTGTGAAATTACCGTATACAAAAATATATTACTCTAATGCAACATTTAAATCACCTGCAGTTTATATAGATTCGATATAATTTTTACAAAAATGACCATATCCGTATAATATTAAAAAAATGTGCTTAAATGTTGATAAAAGTTTATTTGTCATCAAATTTTTTGTTGTTGTATATGAGGGTCCACGGGGACAACTTTTTGTCAACAGGAAACTTTGAATTAAAAAAAAAAAAAACGTTTTTTCGATGCACCCTGGGTATGTATGTGCACCAGATCTTAAATGAAAATGTTCCTAACGAATGGTTTGGTCGGGGCGCTCTGTTCTTTGGCCCTATCATTCCTCTAGTCTACACTAAATCCACTTCACATGTTCTTCTGTGGGCATAAAACAGTCGGTACACAAGACGAGTCTCCACAGTATGCACATGGAAAAACAGCAGTTCTTCTGTGCATCAGCTCTCGTAAGAATGGTGGCCGCTTGCACTCACGTGTTGATGGTATTAATCCATGGCGTCCGACCATCTCTAAATTAGTATGCCAACTTATTTATCAAATTGTTTTTGCAATAACCAAAAAATCTATCTATTTCTTCTTATTCAGCGTAGTGCCTAAACGGCTCTTTTCCGGACACAACTTTATAGACAAAAGATTCATATTTAGATGTCCCCTCCAATATATATTAGTTTGTCGCAATCTTTATGGATCACCTGTACATAGTAGGGATTGCCATAACAAATACAATTTAGCAAGTACAAATTACAACAACTATGCGAGGCCAATGGTATTGCTGAGTTTGCACAAAGTTAAGCTGGCCACTGTGTTTACCTGTAATTAGTACAGCAAAATAATTGCGTATCTGAGTCAGCTAGTGTTATTATTACTTTGGTCTGTACTATGGCTAACTTTCCACGTTAAAGAAATAGTGTTTTGTTTAATTTGAGATTACACATAGCGCTTTGTTAATTTACTTTAATTTAGTGTACAGGTTAGACCACATTTGGTGGTTTATTCATTAAATGTAATGCTCGGTTTCCGCTAAAAGTATTCGGGATATGGAACGATCCACCCTGCACAAAAAAATAAGTGTTTTTGTAATGTATAACTTGTGCGACCTAGCCCCTCGTAGCAAGTTTGGTTTAAATATTAACAATTTTTACTTTTAATAAAATGCTTGAAAAAAATATTTTTGTTTTATATAATAAAACTAATAGTTCAATGAAACTCGGTATGTTTGGGTATTTTTCAATTCAAAATAATTTTTCTTCGTCACTTTTCACTATAGCGTCATTACGAAGCAAATTATCAAAAATTGCATTATGCGTGTTCCCAGTAGGCCACTATAGTTATCTAATATTGGCACCGTGCATGCCCCGTGGAAGGGAGACGATAATCGGTTTAGGCGCCCGTGGCGGAGAAACGGAGAAATATCGGCCTACAGATGTGCAGTAGTTTACGGCGCTTTATGTTGTTGCCTAGCTGTCATAACTCATAAGTATACAATTCTGTTTACAGCAACAGATCATTCACCGATAACTTCGTAATGGGGGGACACTATAAGTGTTGTATTGACAAATGTACGAATAATAGGAGAAACAACAAGAAATGCAATTATAGATTTCCAAGATTATTACACTCATGTTGAGCTAAAAAATAAATTTATTTTCAAATTACATTCACAATTCAGCAATATAATCTTATTATTAAATTTGAGTAAAAGGGTTTGTCTAGTTTGATTGCTTGTTTTATAAGAAAGTTACAATATAATCTAAAAGTCCCAAAACATAAAGTACACTCATTTTGTGTTGTGCACGTGTTCTACATAATTACAATATAACCTAAATGTCTCAAAACATAAACTAACCTCATTTTGTGTTGTGCACGTGTTTTGCAGGCTAATTGATACATTTAGGACCCAGTTCTACCTGTGCTAAAACGCGTTTTCTATTAACGGCGGTATTTATGGTTCAAAATTGATGAAATTCTCAGTGTCAATTCTTAGATAAATAAGGAGTTTGGCAAGGCAAAAAATTTTTTTTTTGTAGTATAAAAATTAATTTTACTTCTACATCTTTCTCTTTTTTCAAATATAATACTCTTAGCCAAAATCACAATAAACTAACAGATTTGTTATCTAGGTACAATTTCAGCTCAAACATTATAACTTTTCCGCTAACCGAAAATGTGATAATTGTCAGATATGTAAACAATGGCCATATTTCGGTTGTTACGTATAGCCAGCTCATCGCAGACACCATAAGCTTTAATTGATACGTAAACCACGGCATAGACACGGACCCCGACAGAAAAACATCGAATATAAACATTTTGTTTCGTAGTTGCGATGTTTTTACAACGGAGCCTTAAGAAAGTGACTGTGCGAATATGAGCTAGATCTCGGACCCTACAGCACAGCCTTGCTAGTTTATTAATTAAAAAACAATAACTTAACCTGAACTAATTGTACATGAAACATAACCTTACCTAATAGTTGTTTATAATTATATTTTATAATATATTGTAAATTAAATTGAGTTCAATGAAATTAAGTTAATGACGTTCCACTATTAACAGTTATTTTCCAAAAACAATATAATAATACAAGTTTGATTGGACCACTAAAACACTACAGATAACTGTAACATATAGTTGCGAACTGCTCCATTTACGCCTCGTGGACATAGTACTCGCCTACACTGGGAGAGGCGCTTGCATCACGCACCCTCCCAATAGCGCTAGTATAGTGTTCAATGAGAAGTTCAATGAACTTATACATGCATATTATACACATGGGAGAGTGGTTCAAGAACTATTAGGACATATATCTAATATTAAAATTATTATAAAAAATAATATCATAAAAATAATACCATACGTATTGATAATTTAAAATTTTAGGTATGCTGGGTATGCTTCTATCTGAATTCAATGAGTTTTTATTAATACAAGAAGCATTGAACTACAAAGATAAACAATACATTGAGCGGCGCCCAACGCCAACTTCTATTGCATTATTTTCCAAGATTCGCAGAAATATCGTTTGCATAAATTACCACTTTACACTAACAAAAGAAAAAAGAACACCGTCACGATTATCCTCCTTACTTCGAACGGTCGATATTCAATTTTCACGTTCACAACTTCGGTGCATTACCGAGTCTTGTCGTCCGGGTCCGAGTTTCTCATTTTCCCCGTCGGATGTCGCCACGATACAAAATCTACCCCTCCACCTCCCGCCGGAAACTCCGATCCTCCCAACATTTCTCAACGTTCCCGGTTCCCGGTTCAAATCAACCGTGCGGTATTTAAACTTTCCTTGATTCCTTTATTCCGATCTAGTTACCGGCGACGAAACTTCGCCATTGTACCCAATCCCCGGTTAGAAGTTAGAGTTTCCCGCGTCGCGTCGCCAGGGGGCGCCCTAGCTAACGTACGCCGTTTGATTTAGTTATGAATTTCGTTTCGCGAATACCTCTACTCGTACGTATACACAGACGTGCGATTCGTCTCCTTTTCCTAATCTTTCGGAGGGTTTGAAGTTCGGCTCGGAGGATGGTAGAGAGAAAAAGGGGCGTTGCAAACTTTGGAAGTTCGTGTTTTCGTCGCGGGGTGTTTTGTGGGGGGTAGGGAAGGGGCAAAGTCTGGGGAACGCCGCCGTAATTAAGGCTGTTCGGTCTCACGGAAAAATCAACAATCGCGCTTCGTTTGCATTGAGCACTTTTGGGGATAATTAGCGATTTGGACTTCATTGGCGACACAAAGAGTTGTTCGTCATCGAGCGGATGATATTATGTCGCAAGAATATTATAATTGTTGTACTGGTATTGACTTTTAATTAGTTGCTTTACTTCCAGGGAAAGAAAACAGTTAATGAGTCAGATGTTGTTTACTGGAATTCACATGAAGAAACCATAATTAATAAAATTATTAGAAATATAAAATTTTAGTACCTACAACATATAGGATAAAACACATTACAAGAAAAACTTCCTGGCAAAAAAAATCTTCTAAAATATTAGATGTTTGGAATTGGTTGGTCTAATTAATTTTCATTTGCAAACTTTTCCACAAGTCTACAAATCACAACAATTGTCTGAAATTTAAAAGACATTCTTCGACAGCCGCTTTAGCAAACTCCAGAAACTATAGCCAAGACTTAAAAAACAGAGTAGGCAAGTGCTCGCAAAATAAATCTGGATATGTGGTTTTGGAGTTGCAATGTTTTCATTTATTTATTTATAAATTTTTATTAAACAGAACAAAATGAATGCAAAGGATGAAGACGAAAAAATGGTTAGTATTTACAAAATATAAACAATTGAAAAAACGGACAAAGAAAGACATTTGCGTAAACTTTATTCGTTATTTTTATATCTTCGGTTATTTCAATCGTTTTCGTTTGGTCCTTTTTTGTCATTTTTGTCCCATTTGTAATTATCATAAATAATGTCCTTACATCTATATTCTACTGCCATATTTTCAAATAATTCGGCTGTTCATTATGTATGTTTACCCATTTTGTTCTTTACGTGTTTTTATTGACAGCTGGCGGCCCTTTACGTCTGCTTTATCAATTTTGTGCGTAAAGTATTTTGTCGTGTTATTCCTTTTTTTGTCGCTTTTTCGTTTTCGATTTTGTCCACGAATTTGTCCTTTTCGGTCTCTACGTCTCCTTTACCCCAGTCCTTACGAAAGCAGATGCCTAAACATTATATTTGATATGAATTCCTCTATGATGTTATGGGGGATTTTATGAAAAATAATATACACCAAAACAGTATATGGAATGAAGATATAATATTATAATAATACTACCACAAAAGATAGATATATTGCACTTAGTCATCAAGGTAATTTGACACAAAAGATCCTGACATCCTAAAATATCACAATGTAAGTACAGTTTTCAGGAATAAAAACAAATTGAGCAACTGTCTCATTAACAATAAAGAAAACCCTGACAAAAAGACAAAAGTGGAATTTACAAGATAACCTCTAATGATTACAATACATTTCATAGGTACTGGACATTCTGGACAAAATCTGGGAACTGGCTTGAAAGAATACCTTTAGAAAGGTGTAATTGACCCAAGATTTTATGTTGAGAATGGACATATTTTGCATCTTTAGGCACAAAATTTAAAAAAAGTAGTCTCACAAAATATGGAGACCCTTCACATAACCTTTAAGAAATTGCCATTTATTTTTTGTCTCAAAATTTGAATCATCCAGTATATTACTGAAAGGTGTTGTATAAAATCCAATCAATTTTACTTGAAGAAATCACAGCAACCATGAAGTTCGTAATAGGCAATACGCAATAAGTAAAAGTGCGTTAAAAAAGGGTTTCTACACAAAAAAATGAAACCGACCGAAAAAAAACCGTTTTGTCAAAATCACACCAACATTTTTGTCCGGCAGCAGATTCCTACATCTGCAGTGGACCGTACGTCGAGAACACCCCCGAAATATACGGTCCTATGCGGCTTGTTTACATGATAATACCTTCAATTTGCATGTGAGCGGGAAAATTTGTCGAAGGGCGGCTGAAGCGTACCAGAAACGGCACTCGATTAGGACCGGTTTTGAACCGTCGAAGCGGGGGCGGGAAACCCCCCTGCGCAACCCTCTCAGCTCTCCTTTTTTAAATATGTCGGGCACGCACCAGCCAGTATGAGCACTGGGACAGTGTGTTTTCCCTTCGACGACTGGCGACCCTTCTCTGAAATATTTTCCTGGTGTGATTTACATATTTTGCATTTCAAATGCGCCGCCCGCCGCCGGTTTCACTTTTCCCTACTGTCCCGTGACAGACATTTTCGGTGGGCGTGCAATTTCGAAACGCCCGATTCCTATGCATGCCAATAACTCGCAACGAATACTAAATTTGCACGTACATATGTCGTATGCGTATCGTTGGAATTCAATTCTTAAAGTTGGATGTGTTTGTCTTTGACTTGAAATATAACCGTATTTTTTGTGATTATAGCTTGTTCGCATCTTTACACCTGCCAGTTGGTTGATAGACATTGTACGCTATTTATTCTTCGTTCTATCAATTCCTTATTGCCTATTTTCTTAAATGCAAAATTGTTATTTAAAATAAATAATAAATCAGTCTGTTACTTACTATTATGCTGTAATAAGTTTTTCTAATAACTTCCTATTTTTGGATAGAATTTTTGTTTGCGGGTTTTCAAACATTGTTCATATAAAATTGATTTAAATGTGGCTCCTTGATTATGGAAATAAAAAGTTCCGCTAACTGTTATACATGAAAGAGAAACGACAAAATTAAAGACAAGATCTAAAATCGTGTTAATTGAGCATGCAATTTTTAATAGCAAATTAATAAACAATAAAAAATCTAGAGTCGTGTTCAGCAAGCGTGCCGTAAGAATTCGTAATAGGTAATTAATAAACTCTAGAAAGCCGACAGACAACTTTTGAGGCAGTTTTTTGAAACCAAGCGACATTTCATAAAATCTGTAATTCCTGAATCGTGTTCATTAGTGTTCATTAATAAACACGAGTTCACTGATAAACGACAGAAAGCCATCAATATCAATTAAAATTTACACAATAATCAAGTGAGACTATAAACAATTAGCAATTGCTAACAATACCAAACTGGAGGCAATATTAGCTAGATTAATGACATAATATTATTATTTTAACTAATAATTTAAAAAAAATTTACCGCCAAATATTTGGCTACTCCAAAGGTATAAGGCAAATTCTTCATAGCTGAAAGGCGATTTTAGCAAACAAAAATTTACCAGTTGGTTTACACCTTAAGTTATGCGGATAAACGTCCACGTCACCAAAATTTAAAATAAATAAATTAAAATTTTAAATATTTTGACGATTTTTTCAATTGCAGATACATTATGGTGTTTCAAAGTTTCAAGAAGTTTCCCTGTAAAGTGCACTAAGTTTCTACAAAACTTTTACATTACCAACATTTTAAATTAATTCGTTTATTTAAAAAGTACCAGAACTTTGCTAAAGCTTGTAAATATTCACGAATATTGAGAAATTAACCCATTATGTAAAAAAAGCTAAAGATGATAGGTAGTTTTGATTTTCATCACTGGAGTCACAAAAGGTCAGATAGTCCGGTAATTAATGTTAGTCACAGAAGAGCATTAATAAAAAAATATAACCAGTTTTCATTTGATTTTCTAAAAATTTTGTCTTAGAGCCTAAAATTGAGATATAACAAAATGGCGGCGCCGTATTTTGTTTTGTCAAATGAATGTTTATTTTTTAACTTGTTACTCAATTTTTAGTAGAATATGCATTGACTCAAAGAAATTTGTTGTTTCAATAGAGGCAAAGAAATATTTATTTGCGGATAAAAACGCATTTATGTGAAATATTTGTTTGGTAGAAAGAACGTTGATTTGTGTCAAACAACTTCTGTTTCCAGTTAAAGTTTGCAATTTGTGTATAATAAGAAATGAGATTTATTTACTTCAAATAATTATGATTGTGTTGCGTGAAAGAATTACATTTTTTAAATTAACTAAATTGTTGGTCGAGTTAAAATGCTTAAAATTATTAATTTGTTGATGGAATTAATAGCCAAGAATTTTTCGGGAGACTCGCCATGTGTCACCTCTTTTTTGGGATGTCGCACATCCTCGACCAGTGCTTGGTCTTCCCAACCCAACATATAGTCAAGGTTAAGTTAGTAAAGTGTACTCTGATTTGGAATCGCAACTTGAACCTTCAGGCACTGTACTCTATAAGTTCTATACTGTCGATCACGCGGCTTCATACTCTCGATATGTACGAAGTGCGAGGAGAGAGTTTACAGCGCCATCTAACAATACAGTTGGATGACATTAAAAATACATTTATTTGAATCAAAATATGATTTCTTTGGTGGAAGTAAACCTATTTTAAAGCCAAAACCAAAATATTACTTTAAAGGAAATAAATCTCTTCTTGTGTACAAATATATTTACTTTAATCAAAATATGATTTGTTTGGCGGAAGTAAACCTATTTTTAAGCCAAAGACAAAATTACTTTAGGCGACATAAATCTTTCCTTATATACAAATTTATATGTTAGAACCAAAATTGTATTTCATTGGTGTAAAGAAACGTTTTTTAAAATCAAAACTAAAATATTACTTTAAAGGAAAGTAATTTTTGCTTGTATCCATATATATTTATTCCACTTCATTCAATGAAGTAAATATTGTTGGCGTCAAAGAAATATGTTTTGACCCAAAAGAATAAATTCAAACAAATACATTTCTTTAAAACAAGAAATCTTTTCTATCTGTGCATATTTTGCGCATGAATCCTTAGCGCAGCGTTCTGTGTTGAATTTCCCTATAAAATCAACTGCGATTGCCAGAAAAACTAAGCCCGAAAGCTGCTGCACATCCCATTATCTCGTTCCTTTTAGAAATCACGGCAACAAATCACCTGAGCCGATAGCGTCGGCTGCGATACCGCTCACTAAACCACGCGCTCGCTTGCTTCGTGCAAGATCGCGTGCGAAAACGTGCGAGTCCTGTTGACAACCGATAGCGTCGGGAATGTTTCATTAGCGGGACTCGCGGGAGAGAGTCAACGGGGCAAAAACGATAAATCTGCCTTCTCCACGTTAAGGCGCAAGCGGCGCCGTTCGTTCGTTCAGCCAATTTATCCCGCCCAAACTTACGGTGGCCGAACGCTCTCCACCGAAATTCCCGATTAATTGGCTCCCGGTTTTCGGGAGGTAATTAAAGTTTGGGTGTCCCGCAAGGGAGACGCTTGACACCACCCCTGTACCTACTACCCAAAACAATGTGGATCGATGCAGTTGAATTATTTCTTGGCGTTCTGGTGATCTATATGGAACAGCGTCGGTAAATTATGGCGCTATTCTCATATAGTTTGCACGTTCCGTTTTCTGCGTGGTTTGCTTAAGCCTGCATTACATCAACACAATCAAATCCAAATTTATATACCAGTTTATTTTGATGTTTGTTATTTCTGTAAATGGTACTAATGCGTATTCATCTATGAAATTTTCGAAAACCGAAACAACGTTGTCTCCTACTAAATAACAATAGCTTTACGCGCAATGAACAACTGTCCCCTGACACCCACCTGATACCATGTTTCCGAAAGCACAGAATCGTTACACTTCCAGGCAGCCTTTATATACATCTTCATTATTATTATTATCATTATTAAAAAGCAATCACACCATTTGTTTGCTCACGAGCCTTTATAATAATTAATAATATAGTTCACTTTATGTTAATTTTCTATTGCTTGTATTTTTCTTTTCTTAGGTTATATGTAAAGTAGATAATTAAGTTTCTTTTCCATCCATGTTTTGTAATTTTCATTTCGATTGCGCATTATTCTCATGATATTGTACTGTTCTGTATGTATTTTGAGGGTGCTGTTTTGGACCTAAGGTCTGTTAGCACCCCAAATAACAATAAAATAAAAATAAAATAAAATAAATGATTGTAGTCGAAGTAGGTCATCCACAGCCCATGTTAATACATTTTTGCCGCTATACACATACTGTCAAACTTTACTGTGAAACTTGATAAAGGTTATGCAACCAATTTAACTTTTGCCTGTAGAATAGTGGTATACAATTCAAACAGAGCGGCAACCAGAAATCGTTACATTTGATATCATGGCCTACTTCGACTACAATCATTTATAATGACCCTTTACCTCCAACTAATCCACGTACGACAAAAACCTGCCTATGTACTTAATCAGGATAACTCAACAAGTCTATAATATCCGTACCAAGGTGAATCTCACTGTGTCCTTCCATTGAGTGGAAACAAGACCCGCTGCTAAACAAAGCGTCATCTTCTTCAACAATCTGTCAAAGACCTGGCACGTTGTAACGAAACTCCGTTCGTTATAAAGAAATGCATGTTTATTTTGTTAGTAATAAGTTTTTATGATTGTATACCTTTTTACTTGTATGCATTTATTTTGGAGAATCCTGTTTTTATATATTTTTGAACTCGTATGAACGTTCGATATGTAACTGGTCCCGAGACTGGTTTGCTAGGCGATTCTCGTATAGTGTTTTTGAGCCGCCCGGACGGACTTGTTTTCATGAATAGTGGGGGTCGTTTTGACGGTATAAAAGAAAGGCCAGTTCCCTCTGGAGATCAGTCTATTTTCGTTGGCCCCTCGTTGCTGATGATATATCAAAAATTTCCCAGGCGGTTTAAGACGCCAACAGAGGGATCTATCCGTCCAGCAGCTCCCCCAGGCTGGTGCTATCGGCACCCAAAAGCCGAATACACCAAGGAGACCACAGCGGCAGGCGATATATACACGATGCTACCGCTCCTACCCAAAACCGAGCAACGCGCAGCTCCCCCAGGCTGGTCATATAGGTACCCAAAAGCCGAATACACCAAGGAGAGCACCGCAGATGGCGATATCTTCACGATGCTGCCTCGTAGCAGTACAGTAGTTGCCCCGCGATAGTGACGTTTTACTCCCCCGCGATAGTGACGATTCCACGCGAAAGTGACGTTTTCCCTAAGTGAATTTCCCGCGAGAGTGCCGTGTTTATTGTTTTCTCTAAGTTTTTTCCTCGACGTGGGGATGGTGTAACGAAACTCCGTTCGTTATAAAGAAATGCATGTTTATTTTGTTAGTAATAAGTTTTTATGATTGTATACCTTTTTACTTGTATGCATTTATTTTGGAGAATCATGTTTTTATATATTTTTGAACTCGTATGAACGTTCGATATGTAACTGGTCCCGAGACTGGTTTGCTAGGCGATTCTCGTATAGTGTTTTTGAGCCGCCCGGACGGACTTGTTTTCATGAATAGTGGGGGTCGTTTTGACGGTATAAAAGAAAGGCCAGTTCCCTCTGGAGATCAGTCTATTTTCGTTGGCCCCTCGTTGCTGATGATATCTCAGAGAACTCGTCGTTGGCCCTTTGCATGCTGATACGAGCCCTTAAGGTATTATGTGATGGCCCTTTGCATGCTGTTTATAATACGTCGAACTGCTTACCTCTGCTAGCCGTAGTTGGCAAGGTAGTTTTCCAGATATATGTTTGTTTCCAGATATCACCGAATCGGGAATATTTTCCCGCCCTGTTAACCTGTCTCCTGTAGTAATGTTAGTTTAAATAATATCCGAGTCCCGCCGCCGAAGTAAACTATAACCGCAACCCGTCATTTCCAGTAAATGGCATTTACCTGATTTATGTAAATGATTATTGGTGAAGAATACATTTATTACTTTATTAAACCATCGTATTTTATTCCGACGAACCTAGGACCTACGAGCTACCTATTACAGGGTTAAATATTGATATATTCATTGTGTAACGCCTCCACATTGCACCAGAGAACGAGGTGCGTTACATAATTGGCGCCCGAGCAGGGAATTTACCGTCTTAAAGAATTTAAGATGCCGAATTCCGACGTCACTTCGTCAGCCGGAAAACCGACCCCAGTGACATGGTTCCATTGTTTATCAAAAGCCGAAATAGAGAAAATTCTGAGCGGTTTAGGATTGGACGTGTCTGGGAATGTAGACGAGTTACGAAAACGGTTTGCGGCGTATCTGAGAGGCAAGGGAGCATCAGTGGAAAGCAAGCAAGACGAAGGCCCAAGACGCGATAGTCTTAATGGCGGAATGTCCACTGCATCAGTATGCCAGCGTATCAGTAAGTGGCGTCTAAATTTCAGTGGGGATAGCGATGCGATTTCGTTCCTCAAAAGAGTTAGAGATTTCCAAGAAAACTATGAAATTGCTGGAAGCAAAATGTTATTAACTTTACCCGAAATATTGAGAGGCAAATGTTTAATGTGGTACCGTAACAATAAATGTTTTTGGGAAACATGGAATGATTTCGTGGAAGATTTCAAGCTACAATATTTCCCGCCCCGATATATTAACATAATAGAGGAGAAAATTTGGCCGGAAAGCGCTACGGTCAGCAATGCAGTGACAGTAAGGTTAGATAACCCAGAACGTCTATGTTTGCGATACGGCATTGAGGAGGTTTCAACAGAATTTGATACGATTGACGATATTGAGAATGAAGCTCCTTACATGACTGGCAAACTAGAATATTTGACTCCCCGATATACTCTCGCATTAGAGGAAGGTGTTAGGGTCAACGGAGAGAGTTATCAACCGAACGTAGTATCAACTCATTCGCAGAATGTCATAGATACGACTGCAACCGTCATTCAAAGTACTAGTAGTTTAAAAAGGTATAATTCTGAGATAGAATTTTCGACTAATACTAATGATAGTGGCTCTGAAATAAATGAGAAAAGTAACCTGTTTAAACTCGACGAGATAACCAAAGATATCATGACGCAACCTGAGAGAGGCAACCGAGACCTCGACCGAAAAGACTCAAAGCGTGAACCTGATCAAGAGAGTTCAAAGTCCACGTCCAAAGAGGGAAGGGAAAATCCTACGGAAACCGCCGAGGATGACGCTCCCGAGGAGAAGGACAAGGAAACCGCCCAGGAAGCAAATAACGAACCAGGAGAAACCGAAGAGAGTTCAAAGTCCACGTCCAAAGAGGGAAGGGAAAATCCTACGGAAACCGCCGAGGATGATGCACCCGAGGAGAAGGACAAGGAAACCGCCCAGGAAGCAAATAACGAACCAGGAGAAACCGAAGAAGTTGCTGAAGGCACTGCTAAGAAACCGGATGCTGACGATGAGAAAAATGAAGAAGTAGAGTTGAATGATATAGAAGAAGGAAAAGCCGACAAGGAAGACGATAGGGTGACGGACTCAGATGATGGGAAGAAGGAAAAAAGGCAAAAGGAATATAGGAAGAAGAAGGCACCGCGACCGGCGATGCATCTACGATGGTGTCTCGTGGAAGCGCCTCGGTTCACCCGCGACAGTGATGGCCGAGGGATGTCCACGACAAAGCCAGTCATGAACCCTATCCAGTTCCTAGAAAATACCAGTATCCCCAATACAAACGCAAAGTCAATATGTATTCTTCCTATTTGTTACAGTAAAAGATGTCAACGAATTTTGAGTTACCCCGAACGCCCGTCCTGGAAATACCTCCAGGATCGAAGGAAGATCTACACGAAAAATTTCCCAGGCGGTTTAAGACGCCAACAGAGGGATCTATCCGTCCAGCAGCTCCCCCAGGCTGGTGCTATCGGCACCCAAAAGCCGAATACACCAAGGAGACCACAGCGGCAGGCGATATATACACGATGCTACCGCTCCTACCCAAAACCGAGCAACGCGCAGCTCCCCCAGGCTGGTCATATAGGTACCCAAAACCCGAATACACCAAGGAGAGCACCGCAGATGGCGATATCTTCACGATGCTGCCTCGTAGCAGTACAGTAGTTGCCCCGCGATAGTGACGTTTTACTCCCCCGCGATAGTGACGATTCCACGCGAAAGTGACGTTTTCCCTAAGTGAATTTCCCGCGAGAGTGCCGTGTTTATTGTTTTCTCTAAGTTTTTTCCTCGACGTGGGGATGGTGTAACGAAACTCCGTTCGTTATAAAGAAATGCATGTTTATTTTGTTAGTAATAAGTTTTTATGATTGTATACCTTTTTACTTGTATGCATTTATTTTGGAGAATCCTGTTTTTATATATTTTTGAACTCGTATGAACGTTCGATATGTAACTGGTCCCGAGACTGGTTTGCTAGGCGATTCTCGTATAGTGTTTTTGAGCCGCCCGGACGGACTTGTTTTCATGAATAGTGGGGGTCGTTTTGACGGTATAAAAGAAAGGCCAGTTCCCTCTGGAGATCAGTCTATTTTCGTTGGCCCCTCGTTGCTGATGATATCTCAGAGAACTCGTCGTTGGCCCTTTGCATGCTGATACGAGCCCTTAAGGTATTATGTGATGGCCCTTTGCATGCTGTTTATAATACGTCGAACTGCTTACCTCTGCTAGCCGTAGTTGGCAAGGTAGTTTTCCAGATATATGTTTGTTTCCAGATATCACCGAATCGGGAATATTTTCCCGCCCTGTTAACCTGTCTCCTGTAGTAATGTTAGTTTAAATAATATCCGAGTCCCGCCGCCGAAGTAAACTATAACCGCAACCCGTCATTTCCAGTAAATGGCATTTACCTGATTTATGTAAATGATTATTGGTGAAGAATACATTTATTACTTTATTAAACCATCGTATTTTATTCCGACGAACCTAGGACCTACGAGCTACCTATTACAGGGTTAAATATTGATATATTCATTGTGTAACGCCTCCACATTGCACCAGAGAACGAGGTGCGTTACAACGTTAATGCTATGACCGCTATGTATGTCCGTATGTGTGAACCAAATACGACGTTTTATCTACTATTTATAAATTCTATTTTATATCAGTTATTTTAAGGTGGCGTTTAAATTAGAAATACGGTTATAATTTGTGCATTACAAGTATACGTTAGAGTGAATTTTGTACCTTTGCTAATAATTTAAAAAAATACCTGGCTCAATTCTGTCAATTGTAGATAACGAATTTTGCGAATATTGGTGTTTTTTTCGTTCATCGCAAGAAGACTACGACATAGCCACCAATATTCTTAAAATCCGTTACCTAGACTCGACAGACTTCTGCCGGATATTTTTTGTATTATCGGCACAGGTTCCAAGTTCACTTTAACTTATAATTTGAATGGAAATACCTAATCATTTCGGTGTAATACTGACTACAAAATTATGAAATATCTTTGGTTTCCAACCCATTTCGAAGCCAACATTAAATGTATTTATCAATGGTGGCGATGGTCAACCACGTATGTGTTGGCAGTAGTTCAACTTAGTAATTGTCATTGTTTGCAAACGGAACACTATACTTTTTCTACGACTATACAATACATTTTTATACCCACACATTTAATGTGGTGAGGGTATTATATTGAGTTTCAGTCCACATTTGTAATACCCTTAAGGAGGCGTGGCAGATATAGACTTATATATACGGATTTGATCAGAATTGAAAACTGAATCGATTTAGCTATGCCCATCTGTCTGTCCGTCTGTGTACACGATAACTGCCGTAATTTTGAAGCAAATGTTCTAAAATGTTGTATACAAACTTATCTCTTAAAAAGTAAGGACAAGTTCGTGAATGGGCAAAATCGGTTCACCTGTTTCCTTTTTTATATTTTACGGTGGCGGGTATTTTAACTTCAGCACGTCTGAAAATAATTTTCTTACTAGTTTTTTATTTTGTTAGCAAACATTATACGACGGTGCTGTAAGCATTCTGTTGGTTGTAGCGCTTGTCAGTGCCATAACAACTTCACTACGTCATGTCTCAAGACTCAGGGGAAATGAAAATCCAGAGCTATGATTCTAAAGTTCTAAAGTCGTAGGAAATATTTTATTTTCTACGATTCGTGGAGTATGAAGACTCAAACATGAAATGTCATCAGTGCATTATGATGCACCATTGGTTGTTGTATAGTATTTCTATAGTAGTGACCAATTTGTTGTCATTCTAATTCCTGATATATTGTTTACGGGCAGGAGCTAAACGAGAAAAATTCGAGAAAGCCGCAAAAGAACGTGATAATATAGCACATAATATAGTTACATAATATATCAGGATTTTTCTAATTTTATGCTTCTATTGTTTTAGTTATAGCCGTTCTCAATAACATCTTGAGGCTTTCCTCATCTGTGATGGTGCTAAAGTCGTTTTCAAGGTTCTCCAGAATAATGGATTATATTTTATTCAGTTCCGGTCAGTGGGATGGACACGAGAGCCAAATTTCGTCACAGACGCAGGAGTGCGGAGATCGAGCGCATAATCAACACGTAGTTTTATTGAGATTATTGTGCGATAACTAAGTGAGATAACCCATATAAGTCTATGCGGGCCAGAGCACTCTGTATAGCTTAATCAAGGAGCCATGATCATTGATTGCAAAGGTGGACGTTCCCGATCTAGGACAGCGTAAGGTGCCTCTCCTAGCTCCGATTACCTCCTCAACACTGAACAACAAATCATTAATATATATAGCATACAGTTCAAATCTTGTTACTTATAAATAAATCAGTATAGTTTAACTGTACATTGCGTGTCCTTTTATTTGCTATAGTTGAATAAGTTATTATATACGAACTACGAAGAAACGAGAATCTGTTTTAATAAAATGTTGATATTAATTGAAATCACTTATGTATCTGTGTGACTATTTTGTAAAACTAAACTTTGTGATTTAAATCAATTATTTATTGGTCTGACAAAAAAAAAACAAGGTGCGATTAACTGATTCCATTGCCAGCTGTCACTCGAGAGAATCATCATGCTTTTGTTGACCAACAGATTTTTTATTATATTTATATTTTATATATATTTTATTTATATTTTATATTATAGAGGGTAAACATGTTACACTAATTCAGTTATAGCTACATTAGTTACACCTTTAAAATGAATATTTCGCGTTTTATTTGTGTTATTTCCATTACTCATTAAAATAACGCTTATTTATTTACCTACTTACAATTTTGTACACAATTAAAATAAAAGCAAACGGCACAGTTTTAAGGATAATTTTCAGAAACATAACCCCAATAGTTGCTATTGCAGTTTTGATACTATTTATGATTTATGAAGTGGTAAAACAAGAGCGACCTCTCGTATCAAACGCTTGAAGTACAGAACCAATAAATGTGTCATTCAATTATTTTACACGATGCAGTTTATTTCAGCAATCTACAAGACGCGTAAATTAGAATTGATTTTATTGTGGTTGTTTTATTTATAACTTTACCAACTCAGATATTCAATTAATCGTCTCTACCAAATGCCTTGTACAGCTCCGCCAACTTAAAGTTGACTCGACGTGAGCGCAGAACGTGAGGCACTGTACGCTCGGCATCAACACACGAATGATCCCCTCCACCAAAACTATCCCGTGTCCACTGCGCATCCTAATGTTTACATTTCTCAGAGCGAGCTCTGAGTGGTCGGACTGTACCTATATCTTGTTTCGGGAAAGAAAGGGAAAACTTACGGCTGTATTTATTTGATTCATTTTCATCATAGCATATAAAAAAATATTTTTATTCTAGCTGTCTCATTTCGTGATAGTTTCGATGTTTACAAAGACAGATTAGAATTCAGTTAGGTTTCTGGTACTGAAGCTATTTTTATGTGACGGGTGGTGGAGGTAATAATCCTAGGAAAACGAGGGTACTTTCCTTTGCATCAATTCTCATCTAGAGATCTAAAAAGTACCGCAACTTTAGGACAGCCTTTCAAACTAACTTTAAGAAACATCAATGGTTTACATTTCTCCGAACGACTTCTGAGTGGCCGGGCTGTACACGTTTCAGTTGCGAGCAATATTTCCGCGTCGTATGTGGACGCAGACGATTGACGATTAATTTTCGTTCAGTAAAATATTATAAACAAAGAATGAGTAGGTACCCGTGTCCGAGACTATAGTTTTATATAGCAAGGAGAGTGGCTTGGAAACCAATCTTTTTGTGAAGAGTTTGGGTTGGGTTTTTACATTTTTAAAAACTACGCGTTATAAAAAGTGCAGTAAATTTAATTTCTTTTAATTTTAAAAATTTTTCCAAATTTTGAAAGATTTTCTAAAATTTGATAATTTTTTTATAGATTAATTCATTGTCAGATGAAAGCGTCCACATGCAAAATGTCAACTCAATTGGACAAATATTGCAGATTATGAAATTTAATCCAAATTTTGGAGATTTTTATACATTTTTTACTGATTTAAGGCATTGTTAGTGGATATCTAAGCACATGCAAAATTTCAACTCGACTGGCATTGGGAAGTAAGTAAAGTATCGATTACACGATTCGAACGTATGAAACAAACAAACAAACAAAGAACTAGTAAAGTTAATACAAACGTAGTAAAAAAATTGCGAAGTTTTTATTTATTTTGTTTTTATAAGCGCGTACATTAGTACCAAGAAACTCCGCACGTGTATTTTCTAATCCCATTATAAAACGATTTGCAAAACAAAATATTCGTCAGAAACATTGTACATACAAACCCTTGGAAAATCCCACTATAAAATACCATACACGAAAACTACATACACAAAAACATCCATCGTAACGTGTCGGAGTCCGTGAGAAATTAACCTAAACACGGCTTTGGGCGCACTCAGTCCGTGAGCCGCAACGAATCCTCGGCGGCGGTTGTCCCAGACGAGGGACAATATCGGCTCGTAAGTGCGGCGGTGGCGGTCGTCCATTAGGGGCGCCATCTAGTGTCGTCCGCTTGCCGCGACACGATTTCCACTGACAGCGAACATAATGTGGCCGACGTTTACCGCGCGCCACCCTGAATTTCATTTGGCGTTATCGCGTTGCCGCCGGTATTTGGATATCGATTCATGGACGTAGTTACGGCCGGGCGAGGGGGATGAAAAAATTTCCCACCCCCTAGATGAGGATTGGTTGGGATTTTTCTTGATGGATCGTGACCGATATGTGATGGATAGCAAGATGCGACGGAGTTCTATTATATATATATTTTTTTTGTTGAGAGAGTTGTGTGGCGTGTTCTGTTGCGTCGTTGTGGGTGAGAATCCATTAAATTTCTGAATGTATTGATGATTTCCATCCAGGCAACCGGGCGCCGCGTTTTATTGCGAGCCGAGCCTGTGTCTGTCTGTTTCTAGGGTTGGTTTATTATGGGGTAGTTTTAAACGGAGAAAAATTCGTTGTACTCTGTGTTGATTGCATTCCAACAGTCGGTTTAAAATGCTCTAAATTAAACATTTATTATAAAGTTCCTATGGTTGAATAATGAATAAAATTGTTGAATATCGAAATATACTATAATAAAAACAAAAATACATATCATAAATGCCAGAAATGCCTACTGCGTCGTTTTTTTTTCTGGTTTTGGACACTACGGAAATGTGACCGGAATAATAAAACCGACCGAACTGAATGAATAAAATAGGAGTTATTTTAAAATTACGCTCACTATTTGGAATTTGTTTTAAATTCATTAAGTTTTATTTGGTATTTGTGTCTTAGTTTATCTCTTTCCTACTTTTCCATGTTTTTAATACGACCAGTATTAAGTAGTGGACAAAAAAAATATGTAAAAACAGAAAGAACAGATCGGAATTCAAGGCCCATTATACGTTTCTCCAGAGAAAGTAATTGCTTATGAAGTGGTTTTGGGTGCTCTAAAAACTCCATAGCTACAGACCGAATTCCGATTTAACATACACACAGGTTAATCAAAAACAATAAACTGTTAAATTTGCTCAAACATGATCACTTATTTACATTTTAATTAAAAAAAATATCTAAGGCAATAGTTGCTATATATGTATCAAATTGGGATGTTGTACCTCAAACCTCAGATATTGGTGCAATTGCGACAAATTGCTACAAGCCTATGCTCCTAACAATATATATTTTAATTCACATTCAGGCTACTAAGTTTACTGCTAAAACTACCAATTTTTCATATCGAAATAAAAAAATACACAACGGTACACAACGGAAGAGTTGTTATTATTGTTTAGAAATATTTTGTGTTTCAATTGTCAGATAATAACTGACATGGTGTATTATTCATTACTAATTACTTATTAATTTATCTTATTTTAATTCTATATAATTTACTGTTAAAGATCAATTTGAGTTTGTTACATTACGTCCTAGTGTATGTTAACTGCAAAATAATAATGCTAGGCAATAAAACATGTTCCATTGTGTACCACACAACATTTTTTCTTTAACAGTGAAACAATATTTGCGTGTGATTCGTCAAACATAAAATAGGCAGAATTCAATAGAAATTCCATAAAAATAAAAACAACTCTGTATAACGTAATTTTTACATTTTTAAGTGCAATTAAAAATAAAACATATCAGCTGACAAATATTGAAATTGCATTGTAAATCTCCTGTCCTTTACATGTATCCATGTAGGTAAATTGATAGCAATCTATTAACACATGCAGACTATACTACATCTAGAACATAATACAGAACTTATTTTGTAAAAATACGCTAAAGTAGTTTTTCTCTTGAGTAAATTTTTTGTGTGAAATCAAAATTCTGACTCTAGGTGTATCATTTTTAGGACAACCACTCTTTACAAAGAATGATTTTTTCTCAGGAAATATGAAAATATTGATACAATATATTATAGGTATAGTTATAGGTCCATCTAGGGACTGTATATGCGGGATAGTAAACTTTTAAATATGCAAAAACTTCAGCTTAATATCTATAATCAGCGTAGAGAAGTTGTAGCCTCATAAACTGACAAAGGCGTCATTCCTTAAGAGTTCCGCTTTTTTAAAGTAGAAGTTCGTACGGGACGGTGTGAGGGCCAGTTTCTAACGAACCAAAGTAAACATACAAAAAAGAACTTATTATGGACAATAATTTAAAGATGCCTTGACAAATATTTTAGATTAGAAGTAAGGTGTGTGCTAAATTATAATTAAGTTATGAAAGATTTTTGACAGAATTAGAGAACAAACAATAATTATTTTTATTTTTTATCTGCTGTGTATATAGATTGTGTAAACAAGCTTCACGTTAGTGGTGTGTATGTGTAGCATACAATACACATGTTTATTTACTTAATAACTCACCGGTATACAATATCGAGTTTTTGATAGGTTGCTAGTATTCGGTAATTTCTGAAGAACAACATGTTAGAATTATTTGACAAATGGCATATTCCGATTTTTATTTCATTTGTACTAAATATAAGCTGATTATGATCATCACCTACCATTACCACAATTTTTCACTCATTACAAAGAGCAAGGAATTGAGAGCCTAAAGTCAAATGAGCGATAACAACATTGAGATGAAATGAATCATACGGCTCTCTGATTTGACGCCATCGATGTTTTATGTCATTTGTCAAGTTTTCTTTCAGCAGAAGAACTATTGTTCGGAAGTATTTCGAAATGGAATCAAATCCTCCAGAACTTTTTTTATAACTGACAACAAATAGTTGAATAGATTACCGGTCAAAGAAGACGGCGGTACGACGGTGGCAGCGCGCGGGTCGGCGGCGGCAGAGCCGCCCTTAGCAATGCAGATGGCGCTCATCTGGATGCGAGATGAACGGCGGCGGTCGCATCTACATATCTTATTCCTATTCCGGTGCATCGCCGCCCCAGACCATCGTGCCGCCGCTCCCGAGAAATATATTACGACGCAGTCTACGCCGTCGCCGTTATCCTTATATCCCAAAAAGCAATCGATGGCCAGGCAGAATAACCGCCCCCAAATGCATTGGAGGCGGGAATGTTTGCTTTAAATTTTCCAAGGCGTAATTGATCGGATTTCCGGTTGGATTTTGTGCCCCTACTCCTGTAGAATTGTAATCTACGTGAATGTAGTAATAATAGAAAAAATAGGATAATATACATACCTATCTATTGAAAATCGAAAAATTATTTTTATCAATGAGGAAACCTCAGTGGAAATGTTCGTTATTCCAAACATTTCATTTCGCTGTTACATTTTAATCTGCTGATGCACTGATTGACAACTACTTACATTTGCAGTTTCAAAAACACTCCTGCAGTTTATTATGCCAGCAAGACGAAAACAATGGTCAGGTGGTTTAAGTTGGAGACATCCCGTGGATAAATTAAGGTGCTTTGCTTTTTATTGGTCTCAATATCTAGATGTTTGTAAAATGCACATTTAAAAATGATTAAATAGAAAAAGAAAGCCCTTACGTTAAAACAGGCCAAATTTTCCAAGTTTTTCTTTAACTATTAGTATTTTACAAATGTTAGTTTTTTATTGAGACCGATAAAAAAACTGGGACATAGAGGTAGGAGGCTAAACATCAGCGAGCACCTAGTTGAGGAGGTAGACAAATTTAAGTACCTCGGAGTGACGATTTCAAAGGGTACAGAAGCGGAAATAAAAGAAAAGGTGATGTCGGCTAATTGGATTTTTCATGTTACCAAACAGTAACTGAAAAGTAAGATTTTGAAAAAATGAGGTTGTACAAAACCATAATAAGACCAACAATGATGTATGGTGCCGAGACAATGACGATGACGAAGAGAAACGAGGAACAGCTAAGAATATTGGTGAGGAAAATGTTGAGAACAATAGTGGGACCATTGAAAGCATCGGAAGGCGTGTACATAGTGACGTTAAATACCCGGGTATTTACCCAAAATGGGAATTTATAGATTTAGATTTATAGTATTTATAAACATAAGGAAAAATTTAATTACCAAATAAGGGTTTTTCTTTTGTCATAAAATCGAAAGGTATTCTCCTATCACAAAAAAGGTATACTTATAAAAATTAAAAAAAATTTAGAACAAAGAACAAAAATTCAACAGCATGCATTTTCTTATCATCATCGTCCATTTAATCGTGTCATTCTTCCATATTTTCTGATTCTGTTCTCGAAGAAGATTTAGCAGAAACTTATGATTATGTGTATGACAATAACGGTAAGTATGTCAAGCGGCTTTGTTGTTAATTAATTTCTTAATTTGCTATAAATTCAACTAAATGTAGTGAATATTCTTATATAACTCAAATATTTTACATTATTTGAAATCAAAGGTACACATTTACAGAGTGTCCCATTTTTTCCCGCAAAACTATTTTCAAGATAGTAAATAAGTTGATGATGTAAAAAGTTTCATATAGACCGATTTGTTTTCTTTATTCCTTTAAAAATTACAAGCGTTTGAAATAATTGTAAAAGTATGGCAAAACTGTATTTTAATTGATTTAATATCTTTAGGAATTGATAAAACCAATAAGTCGGCATGAAAGAAATTTTATACTCAGAATGACAATTGTGAAAGAAATGTCTAAAAAGTCTCATATGTATTTTGTTTTCGTTCATTTGTTTACTTAGTTAACTTTAACATTTTGAATTTTTTACTTAAAACTATTTACTGTTAATTTTGTTATAAGTATTATTGTGGGTTTTCTTACTTTTAGCATTGTTTGATATGTAGTCTATGCTTTATTTTTCTTTATTTAGGTAATATTTCAAGCGGCTGTAACTTGGAGTTGAGAGAACAATAGTGCCATACGAAAAGTTATACTCTGATATACTATGATTTACTATCTAAAAATTAATCTTGCGGGAACACACTCTGTATAAATATTGCTGCAATGCTGTTAAATGGTGTTTTAAGGATAAAAATGATAAATACCCAAAAATTAGGTATTTACCCTACGTAGGGGTAAATACCCATTTTATAAGTTCCCACCTGCCGGGTATATAGCCGGCCCACATCACTGCGTATACATACATGAGAAGAACGAAGGAAGAACTAAACCGGGAGATAGAGGAAGTGTGGACAGCTGAAGCGAGGACGACAGTGTACTCGATGCTGCAGTGGCAACCTGGAGGAGAGAGAAGAAGAGGCAGGCTCAGATCGACATGGATGGGAGAGGTTAAGGCGGATTTTCCAATTGTGGGTATTCATGGATGGGAAGGAAAGACGGGAGATAGGAATAAATAAAGAAATATAAGCAAAAATATATAAATGGCGAAATGGGGACTGATATACCCCGAAATCCAGGATCTAGAGCGCATCAATGATGCGGCGCTATCCCTCATGGGATGTCTTTAGCCACAATATAGTCAAAAAACAAAATATTTGGATTTTATATGGCTTTATTTCTCTACAGGGTGAGTTAAAGTTGAACCACTACATCATGATTTTAGTTCACATGACATAAAAACCAGAAAGTCTTTTTTTATTGCAGATGGCTGGGATATATGGATAACTTTGTATGTGCTGAAAAAATAATCAAAATTGGTTCACAAAAGTTACTGAAGATTAAAGCAAACACATACAAATTTAGATATTGGGATAAATCGAAATGTAAAACATTGGGAATTGGTACATGCCACAGTATATTAGAGAACCTGATCTAGTTGCTGAGTTGCTCTGAAGGGTGCCTCAATCTTAAACCACCACACCATTTATTGATTGTCCGGGTAAAATAATCTGTACAATTTACTTCACACTTGCGACTGCGTTTACAATGTGCAAATCATCTAAAACCAATATTGAAGAATTCGCAGTTAGTTACCTGTAAAGATGTGGCTAATATGTAAACTTAAATTAAAGATGTTGTAAAATTACAATCAACGTTTCTTACAGCTACGTCACTGGTTATTGATACCAGTGATCATACGCAGTATGATAAAGTAAATGAGAAACTACTAAATATATCGGGACGAAAGTTCATAAGTTTCATGACCAAACTTAGAGCTGAAAAGCTTTTCGTTTAAGAGGGCACAAAGGAACAGGATGTTTCCTCTAAGCGTTTTTAAGGATTTTGCAAATGAGCCACATATGTAATTTCGTCAAAATAGTTAAGTAATAAATTAAAGTAGAGGAAATTTTGTATAATTTATGTCTAGGACATTTTTTGGTGAAATTAATAGTTTAGCTGTATGAGCAAATACTATTTGATCGAGATCATGTCTGCGTTAAAACTATTTAGCCAGGATTTGACAGATATTTTTATTCTAATGACAGTAGGTAGTATCAAAAGCGGAATTTTTTGACTATACCTAGTGTCAGTATCTGTTAAATCCTGGCTATAGCATCTCATGCAGCTAAACTATTAATTTTATATATTGTATGATAAAGTCATGTGCCTAGCCAGATTTTTTTTACAATACTCTATGATAATAATATATTTCTGTAAAATTACTGTAATACCATAGCACTTTTGCAGTAGCGATAGTACTGTTACTTCATAACAGAATTGAATTTTCTTTTTATAAACAAACTGCGTTTGTTTATAACACAATCTTTGTGGGTGCCGTATGAATTATTTAGTGAAGCGATTATTTAGTCGCCATATAGAGCCTAATGTAATTTATAATGTTTGTGTGTCTTCGCCATTTTAAAACAGTAACCGTTTAAAACAGCCTTTTTAGTCTGAAATCAACAATAATTAAGTCTAGTGTAGGCACCTAAATCCGTATCCACAGCGTAAGCCTAGTATTTTGTATCTATTTATTTTATTCGATAAACGTCTCTGCCCAATATCACCAACCATGTGCAAACAGCCATTTGAATAATTCACCGCTGCCTCCGTCAAACACGAACAATACGCAGTCCACCAAAGACCGCCCGGAGGCGGCATCTTCACGGAAAGCTCGCAGCTTACGCAACTTCGATTGCGTTCACTCAAATTCCACTTTCCGAAATCCGGCGGATGTCCGTCCCGCGGGGTAGGATGCCTCGCTTTAACTCTTCACCGCCCCCCCTCGTCACGCACTCCAAAGCCGTCCCGCATTTGCATTTGAAAAGTGGCTGCCGTCTTCGCGGACCGTCGGTCGGTCGCCGGAAGCACGGATGCCGACATGGCCGCCGCATGAATACCGGTTTAATCCGAGTTGGGGGGTTGGTGGGTCGGGGCTGGCGAATCGGGGGTGGCGGCTGACCGCGTGGCCCGCGGGCCCAGTTTGCCGGCTCGATAAATTGAATTTTCGGATTTGGCTGGACGGCGGTGCGCCATTTGCCCGTCGGCGTACAGATATTCGGCAGAGTGCAACCGAGGAAGGCTAAAATAAAGTTGCAAAAAAAACCACTTCCCTTTTGAGCGACAAAAAAAGTGATAGGATAATTATTGGAAATATATAAAAACTAAACTGGTTTAATTTTGTCAATAAATATCGTTTTGCAGTAAAAATATCTGTCTATTCTGGTATCATCATGTTTATAATTTCTTTCTTTGTATTTTCAGCTGATGTCAATTTGACAACTGTCACATATTTGTCGTTTTTTTGGACGCATTTCAAATTATTTTATCTCGTTGTTGAGATGTGCAGTTGAAAACGAACATAAGGTGTTAAGTCAACATGTCAACTCTGGCTGAACATAGAGCACACGCTTTTAAATTTTGCTAAAAAAATTTAAAATTGCGTTTTTATTGCGAACGAAAAAGAGACCAGTTGTCGATATCACGCTACGCTCTAGCGCTTTACGGTGTTGCCGCATACAGTGGCACAAACAAATGTCCGTATGATAGCAGTTTATAAACTTGTTTGTGCAAAATACAATTACAAAGTTATATAATATTCCGGGACAACTACTACGTCAATATTACTACGACAATATTACCCTCACTTGTTGTTAGTTTGTTTGTGTGTTTAGTTGTTTGTCTGTTTGTTTGTTACGTTCAAATCTTGTAATCGATATTTTCCCTACTTCCCAGTGTCCAATCGAGTTATAATTTGGCAGATTTCCGGAGACTATATATGATGCAATAAAATAAACTTTTCCAAAATTTTAACAAAATTTCGAAGTTTGGAAAACTTGTCCAATAGAGGTAAAATTTTGAATGTAGACAGATTTCCAGCGACAACGCTTGAAAAAAAAATAAAATGAAGAAAAAATTAAAAATTTTCTAAAATTGTAATTTTGTTTATAAAGCGTAATTAAACAAAACTTTTTATTTAAATTTATTATGATTGTATTTCCATTTGTTGATTTCTTATCATTAAACGTTGAAAATAAGTTGACTATTTGATTTATTTGTATTTTATACGTCGTCATATTGAATTTGCAATTTGGACTTTCAACTGACAAGTGTTGAAAACGGAGATCTGCACAATTATGTTACAGGAAATAGGAAGAGAAAAGTAGCAAATTCAGGTTAATTTATTATAGTTGCCAGATTGCACTCGGTGCCATTGTGAATTATAAATATCTAACATCAGATATTTCGGTTTTATTTCAAATCCGACAGTTAATTACATGTTTAGTCGCCATATTGGATCCGCCATTTTGAATTTTATACATCCGACAACAGATTTGGAATCCAAAACCTTCATATATCACATGTTTTAATTTCTATATGAATCCGACACTTAATTACATGTTTGGTCGCTATATTAGATCCGCCAATTTGAATTCTAAAAATCCGCAATCAGATTTGGAATCAGTGACCTCAAAAACCACTTACGAGAATGCAAGTCTTCTTAAGACTCGAGAAATGAAGATACCTACTTTACACTATTCTGTAGCCCCAGGCCAATGGCACTATAGATTAAAAAACCTAATTTATAATAAAATATTAAATTCCACTAAAAATGTTGAAACTAATATGGACATTGTCCCAAAAATGTTGTTAACTTTGAAACTTTGCAGATGTTTAAAGCGTCATAGCGCAAAAGTTTACTTTTTGCTTCAACAACTTAAATATTTTTTTTAAATTTCCCTTTATAGCAATCGACTTAAAATGTTGGAGTACCTTTGCCATAACTTATTTAATCTAAAAATACTCATAAGTCCATTTCGACCACCCGGGCCCTTTTCATATTCAGGCACACATGATAATAATAAAAAAGTAAAATAAATAGTTACAGCCGTTTCTGGTATACCCTTTTCCGTAGAATCTGCATGTAATCGCAGACATGTCCAGTTTTTGCGACACAAACAATACGCCTATTTTGGTATTTTTTTGGGTACAGATTTAACGAGAAAAGCGCACCAGAACCATGTGTCACTTGTTTGATCTTTAATTATAGTCCATTGTAATCATTTAGTTTAAATTATTGTATGTTAGACAAATTAAGTAATTGGAAATCTGTGAAATGTTCTGTTATATACACTCAAAAGCTTATAGATTATTTTGTTTTGAGATAAAAAAGTTCGCAAGCTAAGTTATTCAGTCAATATAATATTATTTCGAAGGGGTAATCCCTCAAAAAAGACTTATTGACAATTATAAGAGGAATATTGATGCGCATATATTGATTTGAATTAAACAAAAATGGGTACCGAATGAATGTAGCGTTATTTGTTTTATTTGATTATCTCTAAAAACGTACTTTTAAACTTGGTGCCACAGTCAAAAGCTCTATTGTTCAATTGATTTTTAAAAGAAATATTAGTACGTCAGTTTTGAAGTCGGTGACAATATCATCATCGTTATTTAAGAACAGTATCTATGAATTCACTTATTGTATACAATTTTTAATATTTTCCACTTTTCAATATTGATAATTCAAAAGTATCAAAATGAGTAGTGACACATTTGCAAATTACAACTCCAATTTAAAAGATAACGCTATCAAAAGTACGAGAACGTTACGATCTTTTGAACGTGTCATAAAACGATAAAAAGCTCTTCCGTCGATCGTTTATTTATGAACATGTAGTGAATAGAATCATTTACTAATAAATGCTCAATAAATGCTCGATTTCTATTAATGCATGATTTTTTATAGCCAATCAAACGACCTCATTATAACCAATTGAACCTCCGTAAAATAAAACCATCCAATTAAAACATTCCGTTATCCAGGCACACAGTTCAGAACTGTCAAATTACATAAATGTTAACCCTATTGTTTCAACCCAAACAAAATATAAATACAATAAAAAAAGGTTTAATATTCTCGGCTGTATTGGTGACTCAAACTAGGTGCGATATGTTATCGGGGTGAGCAGCCAGGTGGAGGACAATTAAAACAACTTCCTTCGATCAATCCCTAAGCTTTCGATAATGTTTATTATCTTCCTCAGAGGGTACGCTGCAAAAACAGTAATAAGTACAACGGAACAAAGTAACTGACACAACTCACATCCAGAAGTGAGTAAGCGACCGTCGGTAGAAACATCAAACAGTGAAAAACGCAGACAGATACTGGCACATGTCAAAACGGCAAACGTCCTACAAATAATAATAATAATATATAAACATTCTGGTCAGTACAATAAAACTAAACTACCATAAAATCCTTCGCAAAAGGCATCGACGCACAGAACAACGGCAGAAAACGACAAACAATAAACAAATAACGAAACGGACGACGAGGAACTCTCTGTGATCGTTCACAATACAAATCCACAAACGAACGGCTAAGAGGTTAGGTTGAATGTCGGTGATGTCAAATGTAAAAGGCAAACTGCAATACCGACTGTCAACACACACATAGAGGCGTATATGTGGTAACTGCACCGAAGGTCACGCATACTACGAGGTACGAGGCACGGTCAAAAAGTTAGAGAGTCCGATTCACCGCCCATAATCTGAACCCCGTCAAGGCGCAGTAGGTTACTATATGTAACGCTAACACCCTGGATGTCGGTACGCAAGTTCACGGCGTGGTCCTGTCTTTGTATGTACACCATCTCCAAGAACATACGTTTTCCATAGTACGGCTCCCTGTCTAATACCGCAGTGCTGTCAAAGTTAAATTTGTGTCCCGTGTCCAGATGATGGGCGACCAAAGCACTCTTACCTTCCCTACGCTGCACACAGTCTTGTTTATGTTGCTGTATCCTTGTCTTGAGATGTTGGGATGTAGTACCCACATAAACGCCGGCACAACAAGCACAAGGGATCTTATAAATTACATTAGTCTGTTGCAACGTGGGCACTCTGTCCTTTACTCTCGAGAACAAAGCCAACAAAGGTCTACTGTTATATTTGGCCACACGCAAATTCAGGCTATGTGTCAACCCAGCCACTTTCTCGGTTAGACCAGGGATGTATGGAAATCTGACATATCTTTGTAGCTCTCTCACCGTCGAATTCATGGGATGCGTGAGAGACGTATTTCTGACCTCTCGAGGGTAGATAGCGGAGTTAAAGATGAGGCGCCTGAGCAAGGTAGACGGGTACCCATTATTCCTGAAGATGTCATACAGTTTGTTGAGGTTGTCGGTGTGGAAGGACTGGTGCGAGATTTTCAGAATCCTGTTTCTCATAGCAATGACTGTGTTCGTCTTTTGGTTTAGGGGGTGGTTGGAGAAGAAGTTGATGAAACGCCCCGTGTAAGTAGGTTTTCTGTACCAGTTTAAAATCACAGACTGGTCATCCCCTCTAATAGCCAAAGTATCCAAGAATGGAACCGAACCGTTGTTCTCCATTTCAACCGTGAAGCTGAGATGGCAATTGAAGCTATTGAACTTGGACAACAACTCATCAACCCCCGCCGCAGGCAAG
Source organism: Melinopterus prodromus (assembly GCA_964023965.1). Taxonomy (NCBI): domain Eukaryota; kingdom Metazoa; phylum Arthropoda; class Insecta; order Coleoptera; family Scarabaeidae; genus Melinopterus; species Melinopterus prodromus. Next base: position 71,314,182 of record OZ030390.1, read on the forward strand.
GCACAGATCAAGTCATCCACATACTTGAAAATGAAGGGCATCCTAAATGACAGCCCAGGCAAGACCACATCCAACAACCTGTCCATAACCAACGTAGCAACTATTGGACTCAACGGGCTCCCCATTGGCGTACCAAACTGTTGTCGGTAGAAGGTCCCATTGAAGGCGAAGGTCGCCGACTCAAAAAGAAACTCAATCACCTGAACAAACAACAACTGTGGGATTTCCGTATGCAACGATACACTGGGCCATTCCTCCGTGATCACATCCAAAACAACATCCAAAGGAATGTTGGTGAACAAGGACACAGCATCCAAGGACACCAAGACATGACCAGGTGGCAGGACTCGGTTCCTCATCTCCTCCGCAAAAGCAAAAGTGTCCGCAATGTTGTACCCAGTCCGATGACCCAAAGCCTTGTCAAGTATGGTTGCCATATACTTGGATAAACTGTAGGTTGGCGATCCAACGAATGACACAATAGGACGCAAGGGACCCTTGCGTCCTATTGTGTCATTCGTTGGATCGCCAACCTACAGTTTATCCAAGTATATGGCAACCATACTTGACAAGGCTTTGGGTCATCGGACTGGGTACAACATTGCGGACACTTTTGCTTTTGCGGAGGAGATGAGGAACCGAGTCCTGCCACCTGGTCATGTCTTGGTGTCCTTGGATGCTGTGTCCTTGTTCACCAACATTCCTTTGGATGTTGTTTTGGATGTGATCACGGAGGAATGGCCCAGTGTATCGTTGCATACGGAAATCCCACAGTTGTTGTTTGTTCAGGTGATTGAGTTTCTTTTTGAGTCGGCGACCTTCGCCTTCAATGGGACCTTCTACCGACAACAGTTTGGTACGCCAATGGGGAGCCCGTTGAGTCCAATAGTTGCTACGTTGGTTATGGACAGGTTGTTGGATGTGGTCTTGCCTGGGCTGTCATTTAGGATGCCCTTCATTTTCAAGTATGTGGATGACTTGATCTGTGCCTTGCCTGCGGCGGGGGTTGATGAGTTGTTGTCCAAGTTCAATAGCTTCAATTGCCATCTCAGCTTCACGGTTGAAATGGAGAACAACGGTTCGGTTCCATTCTTGGATACTTTGGCTATTAGAGGGGATGACCAGTCTGTGATTTTAAACTGGTACAGAAAACCTACTTACACGGGGCGTTTCATCAACTTCTTCTCCAACCACCCCCTAAACCAAAAGACGAACACAGTCATTGCTATGAGAAACAGGATTCTGAAAATCTCGCACCAGTCCTTCCACACCGACAACCTCAACAAACTGTATGACATCTTCAGGAATAATGGGTACCCGTCTACCTTGCTCAGGCGCCTCATCTTTAACTCCGCTATCTACCCTCGAGAGGTCAGAAATACGTCTCTCACGCATCCCATGAATTCGACGGTGAGAGAGCTACAAAGATATGTCAGATTTCCATACATCCCTGGTCTAACCGAGAAAGTGGCTGGGTTGACACATAGCCTGAATTTGCGTGTGGCCAAATATAACAGTAGACCTTTGTTGGCTTTGTTCTCGAGAGTAAAGGACAGAGTGCCCACGTTGCAACAGACTAATGTAATTTATAAGATCCCTTGTGCTTGTTGTGCCGGCGTTTATGTGGGTACTACATCCCAACATCTCAAGACAAGGATACAGCAACATAAACAAGACTGTGTGCAGCGTAGGGAAGGTAAGAGTGCTTTGGTCGCCCATCATCTGGACACGGGACACAAATTTAACTTTGACAGCACTGCGGTATTAGACAGGGAGCCGTACTATGGAAAACGTATGTTCTTGGAGATGGTGTACATACAAAGACAGGACCACGCCGTGAACTTGCGTACCGACATCCAGGGTGTTAGCGTTACATATAGTAACCTACTGCGCCTTGACGGGGTTCAGATTATGGGCGGTGAATCGGACTCTCTAACTTTTTGACCGTGCCTCGTACCTCGTAGTATGCGTGACCTTCGGTGCAGTTACCACATATACGCCTCTATGTGTGTGTTGACAGTCGGTATTGCAGTTTGCCTTTTACATTTGACATCACCGACATTCAACCTAACCTCTTAGCCGTTCGTTTGTGGATTTGTATTGTGAACGATCACAGAGAGTTCCTCGTCGTCCGTTTCGTTATTTGTTTATTGTTTGTCGTTTTCTGCCGTGGTTCTGTGCGTCGATGCCTTTTGCGAAGGATTTTATGGTAGTTTAGTTTTATTGTACTGACCAGAATGTTTATATATTATTATTATTATTTGTAGGACGTTTGCCGTTTTGACATGTGCCAGTATCTGTCTGCGTTTTTCACTGTTTGATGTTTCTACCGACGGTCGCTTACTCACTTCTGGATGTGAGTTGTGTCAGTTACTTTGTTCCGTTGTACTTATTACTGTTTTTGCAGCGTACCCTCTGAGGAAGATAATAAACATTATCGAAAGCTTAGGGATTGATCGAAGGAAGTTGTTTTAATTGTCCTCCACCTGGCTGCTCACCCCGATAACATATCGCACCTAGTATAAATACAATATATGAGGGTTATATTGACACAATATTTTGATTTATTTTCAGTATGGAAAACGACCACTGAATTGTATTATACGGAAACACAAACCTACACTTTTTGCCTTGCAGTCCTGTAAAATCCACCATACATGATAGGAAAGAACAGATTTGAGCCTACAGTTCGCTTAATACACAGGACAACGAAACCAAAGTAACCAAAAACAAATTTTGCGCCACAAAAAAAACAAAAGCGAAAAAAAGAAAAACAAAAGCACCTGGTTAAACATCACAAATAATAGCTCTCAAATTCTCGAATCAAAAGCAATTACAGTCCCATTATGTACCATCGAGAACCGAACTTGAAAAAGTTATCAAACGAAAACCGAGTAAAACAACCGCTAAACAGTGCAGACGGGACTACAATGTAGGGATTCCACGTTGCAACGCAGGGTTGTAATCGGCGTGAATATCGTCTCGCTCGCCAAAACAATGGACGCGTCATTTGTTCATTTTCTTTGTAGGGGTTGATGCGAGGTAAAAGTAGAACGCGGGGTGGGAACTTTGGAGAGGTCGGAAACAGTAAAGGTAATAATTAACGGTGTGGGCGGGAACGGTGCACGCTGCTGCACCCTAGGGCTCTTCATACTAACAGCGTGCAATAATAAAGTCGACATCGGCATTGTTTACCACGCCAGGTCTCAGTTGCTTCCGCTTCGGTGTAATCTTTTGGGCAAACCTGAACAACACGAACGCAGATGTTCTTGTTGTGTGTACCATAGTCTGGATGCGCTGCGATAATTGTATATTGTAAATATTATTACGAGGCGTCTTGTCGGTGAGCTAATTTTAACGGTACGCTTACTAAATTTAATATAATCTCAATAATCTTCTAAATGTTGATCTTGTATATTATCAATAGCAAATAACGCATCTTATATTTAAAGTGTTTTATGTATACAAATTATCATATTCTGAGCTTAATTTACAGCTTTCGCTGAAGCAAGTTTTTGTGATGAACAAAATAATATACACATCATTTTAAAGGACCGTATTTCTCTTCTTAATTACAATTTTGGACTTAAGTTAAGCCAAACTTATAACAACAACATAAACACAATATTTGTGGGGGTGTATTAGACACTTCAGCTGTGTCAGTAATTTAATTGCCACTACCACTGTCAGTGTTTACTTTGTTACACTTTCTACAGAAGTAAATTTTTTCTGGTTTACTTTACATCGGCCTATTTATCCAACTTGGCACAAAATCCAATGCTAAGAGCAGTCTTTACACACCCAGGAATTTTGTCGATGTGAGGTAATTGCAACACCCAGTAAAAGTACCTTTCCGTCGATCCGGGTGATTCAATTTCGAGGCTCACAATGGGATCTTGCTTATTAGTGGAGATAGAGCCTAAATTTGGCAAAGATTCGCATTTTATGGTTATCAATTGTCTGAAAAGCAAAAAGCTGAGATGTTAAGATATCGTTTTTATTTTTTTAGTCAAAACCAAATGTACCTAGCCTTTTTAAACACATACATTCTACTTTTTAACAAGGAATGTAGAGTTATTTTTTAATTTGAACTACCATCAAAGGTGGCGGCGTAATGGCCATTTCTTGCTTTTCTTATGGGCGCCATGTTGAATTTTGGCATTTCGCGATAGTCGTGTTTTTATCATATCTGAAATGTATAACATGTTGGCATTATTTCTTAAAACAATAGTGTAATAATGAAAAATCTAAAATTGTAAATTTCGACTCATCCGACCAAATGATGTGATTTAAGTAATTTTGTTCTTGGTTTATTTTATTTAGCAGCCAGCGGCAAAATTCCACACGTCTGATGTTATCCACAGGATGCAAAGATTGACTTGTGTGGGGTTTGTATGGTTTCAATTTCTTTGCTCGTAATGGTCTCCAAACACATGTTTGCGGCCAATTCTAAATTAGAGGCTACTTCTCGCGTAGAAATCCGAGGATCATCATTTATCAAAAAAACCAGTACTTGATGCATTGCAAATTATGGTAATCTAACGTTTACCATTTCCAAAATATCTCTTTGATCGTTTTCAACATTTCCATGAGGATTAATTGCGGGGTTTACTAAACGATCCATGCTCCGCTAAATTTCTGTCCAATGTTAGGAATATTGTACGATGGGGCATTTCTATGAGAACAATAATAAACTCCGGATCATATCATCCACAATCAACCACAAATAAGGTTTATTTGGTTAAATGGCAAAACCCAACGCAGGCGCACGCCGCTGGATCCAAGTGCACTTTGTTGACGTTGCTTGGCAACGAGTCCGGCGGTCTGTAGCCAAGCTACCTACAGTGGGGTACCTGAAGGTTTTTTGATTATTACACCATTGTTTTAAGAAATAATGCCAACATGTTATACATTGCGGAAATGAGAATCAACACGACTATCTGAAAATGCCAAAATTCAACATGGCTCCCATAAGAAAAACAAAAGGTGGCCATGGTTACGCCGCCATCTTTGATGGTAGTTCAAATTAAAAAAATACACTGCATTCCTTGTGAAACAGTAGTTGTAGAATGTTTTTGTTTTAAAAGTCTAGCTACATTTAGTTTTGAATAAAAAATTAAAAACGATATCTGAACATTTCGGTTTTTGCGGATATCTTCAAAATGAAAACTGATAGCTTAAATTTCTTTGCAGATCGACACAAGAATACGAAGCTTTTCCAAATTTAAACATAGGCTCTATCTCCTCTAATAAGAGAGATCCCCACGATGAGCCTCGAAATTGAATCACCCGGTATACCTACGGGCCAGTTTAGTGAATAGGAAATCGTTTATTAAACAGCTCTATAAATGCACGATTTCTATTAATGCATGATTTATTATAGCCAATCAAACGACGTCATTATAACCAATCGACCGTACGTAAAATAAAACCATTCCAATCAAAACATTCCGTTATCCACTCACACACTCCAGAACTGTCAGTGTAAAATTACATTAATGGTCATATAACCTCGAACGACATCGACGAATAAATTATATGTACACGCCGCGCCGCCCGCCAGAAGACTACGATCGACGAAAAAATTTTGTAACCAACTCGAATCTTAAACGGCGATTGATTATCTCGACAATTAACGCACTCGCTAATCGCTTGTGCGTTAAAAAGTCGTTAATCGTTGTTTTTAATATACTTGTTTGTTGTTTGTTGATTAACACGCACGTCTCCTAACAACATTACAGTACTCAAGAAGTGCCCACGCTCGCTATAATCGCCTGTGCACCGCTTCTCTTGGTCCGGAAAATAATCACTTTCTCGGCTCGGTACATAATATACCTACTTAATTACTTGCGTCAAAGAAATGACATTTTGACGGAAATAAATGTATAGTTAGTGTGAATACCTCAACTGTATTGTTAGATAGTCAGTATTGTATACCAATGTATGAAATCACAAAAGGCGGCACGGGGATATTTTGCACTACTGTACCCTCAGAAAAGTTTTTGTCTATAAGAGCTCCAGGTTAATTCCTTCAATCAATTAATAATATCTTTAATCGAATAGACATTTAATGCAACCTCAAAATATCAAATTTTAACTCAACCAACAATTTAGTTCATTCAGAAAGTCATAAGTCACAACAATTATTTGAACTAAATAAATCTCGTTCTTACCTACAAATTGTAATTTTTAACTGAAAACATATGGTGTTTGGCACAAATAAACGTTCCTTCTACTAAACAATAATTACAAACAAATACATTTTTTTCCGCAAATAAATATTTCTTTGCCTCTATTGAAACAACACATTTCTTTGAGCAGATGTTAATAACGCTAACAACTTGTCTTTTTAAATAAAAACAAAATGGCCGTGACAATTATTTTATAGCATATTTATATAAAAGTTATTCTCCTATAAAGTTTAAATTTTTAGCGTTTATTGTTGATCTCAATACGCTCATTTTGACAACTTTTATGTTACATTCTGACAATTTTTCCTTCCCACTTATAAGTAAAATTTAAAAACTTACAGCAACACTAACATTTTATATTAAACTTCCAAATCTTAAACATAATTAAATTAAGCAACATTTATGGTGTAATATTATATCTACCCCATCCGCTTGCCGTGTTCCGAGATCATTTATCAAATCTCGGTTTCGGTAATATTAATAATTTTTATCAAAATGCGTGAGCATAGAAGTGTGACGCATAAAAATTACTGTCATTTTTACGTTTTAATGTCGCCTCGACAGCGGCAGGAGGCGCTACGTACCACCCGCATTACATAAATTAATTGGTGGGGTTTTGTGAAGTGTTCAGGGACAGGCTGGTCTTTTTCTGCCCTTTCCCATCCGCTCGAGGGGTCTTAACCGGAGTGATAAAATTTTTGTGGCCTCTTCGGCCGTACCATTGTCCGTTTTATACCGAAGTACGCGCATATAATTGCTGTTTTTATTGCTGGGGTTGAATGTTGGATGGCGGTCATTTGTTTACGTCTAGTTTTGGTTTCAGTTGCCACAATTTCTAATTACTCTTGTCTGAGTGTTTTATTGACTATGAGGATTTTATGTCCCGGTGTTTCATGGTACTTTCCTTGAAATCAAGCTTTTAGAGGTTGTAATCCAAACACTAGCTGCAGCAGGAAGCATAACAAAAGATAGCGTTAGAAAGAGCAAATTTAATTTGATAAGTTTTTATACACCTGAGTTTATGTATACTTACTACTGGTCTTAGTTATCTGCTTAGTTAGTTTCTAGAACTATCTTAGCTAGTTTCTGCGGTGGTCAATTCAAACTGGACGTAACATTAATAACTCTATACTCGTACCATACTCGTCTCCGAAAACCTACAGTTTTCTAAATTCAAGGATGTGGTATATTAGCCAGCTAATAATAAAAAAATAATAATACCAAAGTTTTTTAAAATCTATGAAAAAAAAACAAAAATTAATTCGTGTCGAAGCAGACACAACAAAAGTTTGTCACTTATAAGTAAAACAATTAAATGATCATGGCTTTCATGTATTTTTTTATAATAATAATCAGAACATTCAAATTTTTGTAAATATGCAATACTAACTTAACCAAAACTAGTAAGAAAATTATCTTCAGCCGTGCTGAAGATAAAATGTTAGAAATGTTGAATCAGACTCAATATACCCTCACCACATTACATGTGGGGGATATAAAAAGTTAGTCTAAATTTATTTTATTTTTTATTTTTATTTTAGATTATGGTTAACACAACAATGTGCCATACTGACACTGACACTAAGATAATGAAACCGTGATTGAGCTAACATACCACCCTCTATTGCTGGGGTATAAAGAATTGTTTTGTTTCTCAATACTACATTGCGCTAAACCTGTTAAAATTAAGTAAGTTTCGTCTGAAACCTTTTTGAAAACGTAACTGAAAAGAAGAGTTACAAACAATATCACCAAATTACGGTTTTTTAAGCTCTCGTCAGTAATGTTGAATACAAAAATGTTTCAGACAAATATTGTTTGTTTAAACACTAACTTACGACCTACGTTCACAATGATATTTCTAAAAATAGCTGGTACCGTCTTAAGGTTCTTTTTAAAGTACTGCAACATCAACCAATCGGTGCATTTATCGAAATGTTGTTTTACATAATTGTTGGTATACTATAACGCCACCGTTTACCTTAGAAGTTAAAAATGTGTGTTAAAAATGTGAAGGTCACATTATATTAAAGTTATCAGTCATAAAATGAACAAAACGTTTTTTTAAGCAAGGAGTTGTGTTGGATTGTAGAATCTTCATATTCCACATTCATTTAACCCCTAAAACCTGTATAAAGTATTGTGGTTTCAATGAAAATGTTGACTGTGAAATATGCTAAAATTGTCTTTCGTTTGGGATTTATAAAATTGTTAACGTTAGAATTCATTTTACCCGAATATACTGAATTGGAAAGTAATAAAAGAGATAATATTAAATAACGCGGAATCTTTGCTTTGTTTTAATTATAATATATTTCATTGGAAATAGGTAGCAACATTTTCATGACACCATGTTAATGAGATTAATGACCAACCTAACACTATATAATTTAATGTTGATTAAAAATAAAACAATACGATTGAAAGGGGAAGTTTCGCGTATTTTCTATTTCATCAATCGCTAATGTTTGTAAATAACAAATAGGTGAACTTTTCGAAACCAAACACATACTGTGGAGCCTTTATAAATAGTGGTTAGTCCCAATGGTTGAATGGAAAATTTAATCAAATATTCCATAGTATCAAGCCGAAAACATGATACTATACAAATTCCATTCTGGTAGTAACAATTGAAATACTCGTATTTCTAGCGTAAACACGCCCGAATACCAACAAAGCCGACTCAGGTGAACTCCATAATCAAATCGTGTATTCCTTCGTACTCAATACGGTATAGGGTAGGGGTAGTACGATCCTGTATAGGAGGGAAACCAGCGCTAACAAACGAAGTTTCTGACCTTTATAGGAGCGCGTATCCATCGTTTCGGATCCGGGGACCTTGTTTTGACACGGAACTGCTTGTTACCGATCCCAGTCCCGATTAAACCCCCTACCCGAGCCAACCTCTTTTCCACCCCTAAGTTGCCGATCCCGTCACAATGGCGTGAGCACGACGTAGCTCCCATTGAGAACGACTCATCCCTCCAAACATTGAAATTGCCGGATTAAAGTTGTTGATGCTGACTGAGAAATTCGACTGAAGGTCTGTCGGAATTTAGCTGAATGTATAACGTGTCCCAGAAAGTATGCAATACATGGAGAACTTCGCACGAGTGACGTGTTAGAATAATGTTAAAATTTGTATTTCAAATCCGAAAAGTTGTTGAAGTTTGAAGATACTTTAAAACGTCAGCTTTAAAAAGTTTCACTGTTTCTTATTGATGTCAACACACATTTTGGCACGTATTGCGTATTGATTAGATTACCTTTTTTTTCCTTTTTACATAATTTAAAAAATCCCATGTGTATGAACTTTTATGCTTGTTTCCGATTGGTACAAGCACAGCTACGATCTATATTGTTATTTAGACAGTAAACTGTATTGATAAAAGATCCAAATAATAATAATATTCAAATAAAAAAAGATCCATGTTTTTGCATTGTGAACTAAATTATAACTAAAGAAACGAGAGAAAGAAGTAAAACCAATAATTTGACATGATAAGAAAACGCGCTTTCTGTTGTACAGAACTGGGAGGTTACTTAGGTACCAAAGTGACCCATGTATTTCGTGATGATGAGTAATGCATAATCACATATTTATACAATTTTGTTTGCTGAAATTGCTTTGAATATCGTTCAACAAATTTACCTGATCTGGGGTGAAATAATAATTCTTTAGAGCAGTAGTTCCCAAAACTTATCGTATTTTTTTAACGATTTTTTATTGAAAAGAAATTTATCAATTTATTTTACTATTACAATTTTGGAATCTGTGTGGTGGCCACGTCGTTGACTTTGAGTATACTTAATTTAAGTGAAATAAACCATCGTCGAATTCTAAAGTGGATATAGCTGTCCCAGGATAAGATAACGCATTGAACACCAATGCCTGAAGCCACGCTATCAACAATAGATTGTTTGGAGAGCTTTGCACACAACATGTCGCAGAATGAAATCGGTTGCTACTCCATATTGAAGTATGTTGGGTTTATATTGATTCTACAAACTATTCAGATTTACTAAGTGCGAACTTATTGTAATACGAAACTGATATTACGTATTTGACAGACTTAAAAAAAAACAAACAAAAACCTTAAAAAAGTTCAAAAGTGTGTTTTTGCTTTAGCGCTATCACCACTAGCATACTTTTTTTTTCTAAAAAGCACCTTGCGAATTATGTTCTAAAGTATTTCATATCGCTCACAACACAAACCGTTCAAACGAAATAATTACGACTCGTATCGTATAAAAATCCTACCCCTTTGAAAGCTTCGAAAAGCTAATTTCAGAAAAAACTCCGCTCTTCAGAATCGCGAAAATCTAGCCAGAGGGGAAAACCAGTTTGAAATTTAGTTGGCACCAGTGTGGATGACAATATGCCACCCACTTACGACAGCTTTACTGGCGCGATGTTCTCACTGAGAATGAAAAAGTTACCCATTAAAAACGTAGTTGGCGGCGACGGCAACGTTCCCTCTCTCCCGTTTAACTCCACTTTAATCGTTTTAATTTCGCGAAAGCGAGAAATTCGTCATTATAACCGCGCCGCTACGTTTCGCTCCAAGCGAGCTTCCTCTTCTTTTTTGCGTTTTTTTTTCTAGTTCCAAACTTCGCCGCCTATCCCCTTAAAAGTTTGGTGTAACGATCGCAGTCGCCCTGGCATGGCCTGCATGCATTTTTCGAGTCTGCAAGGCCCACTCGGATGCGCGCAGAAATTATCTTTTTAACGGTACGCTGAACACGCCGGCGAGCTTCATGGCTAACTTCTCCTAGCCGATCTCTGGCGAAGATCGGAATGCCTGAAACACTAGAGAGCGGTGTCCGGTGATAACTCGCCGGGATTTATACTGAAAATAGTTGGGAAAACGGTTGAGAATAAAGTTTTGAGTGTGAGGCGTAGTTTTATTCGTGGATCTAAATTGTCGATGTGGAAATTGCCTTAGAACATTGCTAAATTAACTCCATAGTAATTAAATAAGAGTATGTACTATTTTAGAGTATTCTTTGTTATAATCTATCGTTTACGTTAGTGATTGCAACATGACTTTAATGCTAAATAAGTATCAAATTTCCCTTATATCTACTTTGAATATTACACGCGCACACGCACACGCACACACACCAACACACAAGGATAATTGAAACTTGTAAACATTATGGAACATGCAGTTTTGAGGATTGAATATGAAATTTTCGGGTACAATGACTCGTCCTGAAGTCAAATCTGACCTCAGAAAATTTCTATCGGGCAAGGTTTTCGAAGACAGTAAACTTAAAACAAAATAAAATTTGATTTTCGTAATTCTTGCACATTTATTCCAACTGAACCAGTTGAGAAAGCTGAAAATTTGTTCATAAAATATTCTCAAACATTTACAGCAATTATTTAAGCTGTATGAGGGCGCCTCCACAAAAAAAAACAACAGAAAACTCAATAACCCGACGTGATATTCCAGTTTCCAGATCTGGTTCATATTCAGCGCAAAGATATCAATAGAAAACGTCTATTCGCTTTCCATAAACAAACAAAGCTTATCAATAAAACCCCAATTTTCAAACGTATTTTTCTCGAACATTTTCTCATTCCTATAAGGCCATAAATTTTGTACGTTATAATTAAGACATTTGGGGATCTATCAAAACCAGTACGGAAAATATGGAGCTGCCTATTAAAAAAACTACCGATTGCGTCATAACTAAAGAACAGTTGAAGGTCAGAAATGATTATGATATAACTATGTGTATTTTGATAAATAAAAATCGAGGATTGTTCGTGGATTATTTGAAATAATAAACTGTTAAGAGATTTTGTAATGTTTGAACAGAGAGAAAAGCCATTTTAGGGTACGTAAAAAACCTGAAAAAAACGAGAAGAAGTGGCAATAATGTGGTGTAAAAATGACACCAGACAACTGTCACTAAACACCTACTTTTAATTTCCGTTTTAAAATGTTTAAACTGATTTTATATGTTCCAGAAGTTGATTATACTTATTGAGGATTGTTCTATACTTACTTGCTATCCCAAAAACGTTACCCGTAATGCAAATGCCATATACTCCCAATTTTAACATCACGGCAAAATTCAGACAGACTCGAAATTTCTGGAAAAGCTGGTGAGTGTCATTCTAGGTATTTTTCAGTCATATAAATGGCATTAATAAAAGCGATTTCACCTCAATACACCGAAATATTCCATAGAATAGATGTCATATTATTGTTCATTCAAATAATAACCACCACGTTTCGCGCCTCCGCCATTTATTAAAATGAACGCCGCGCGGTGCCAGCCCAGACCGACAATAACGCAGACATAAAAGTGGAGCAAGCCGAGCGAAAGCTCGCGCACTAACCGCCGAGTCTTGGCAGGCCGTGCCAATTATTCCATCCGCTTTTGTTTATGCCTAACGCGACCTGTCGCCGCCATTCTAGCGCTCAACAAGTGAGTTAGCTCTGCACAGGTAAAACGGGACTACGACGCGTCAACGCCTGCTCTTTTCAGTATTCCGCCGTCGCGTCGCGTGCTAACATTTCCCTGTACCCCGTCATTGCATAAATACGCATTTCCACGACCTCGTTTGAATATACTAGAGATAAAAACGAATTTTAACTGCGGTATAAAATTTTACGTGTTGTTTTATTGAAATATTTATTAAATTTTTTAATTAATCATGTCTATATTTCATGCTCTAAATTAGCCCTCCCCCTACTCAAAACATGTATAATAAATAAAAATTGTTATTTCACAGTAGTAATAACAATTTTTAACCTTTAAACTTGAGAGGGAAAGATGAAAGTGTCTGCTCGACTCCTCGAATTCGGGGCTTTTGCAATTCTCTGGGAAGTAATGGGGTAACATTTGCGCTTTATTGTGTATAATTTCCCCCTTTTCTCTCCTTCTCCTCCCCCCTTTTTGAAATATATTGCATTAATTCCGATCGAATGTGCCTCAGTAATTGTTCTTTCATGGACATTAAGAAAGTTTGCCGAGTTACGAGAAATGCAGGGAGGGGTGAGTTCGGCCCTGTGAACTCTAATTGGACAGTGTGCCGTCGAAAAGTTTGGCGCTGAGGGTTTTTGCAAAAACTCGCTTGATGTAGAATGGGGGGATCGCGCCCTCCCAGTTCGCGGTTCACTGGATTCTGTAATTGGGTACCTGGGAGAAATAAAGTGAGTTTTCGAGGTCGTACAGTTCGGGTCCTGTATTGGAAAATAAAAGCTTGGATGTCGAGTTAGGATTACTTGGTCGACCTAGTAGCCGCGTTGAATTTTTATTGGAAAGTTTAATTTGAGCAGTTATAGCGTTTAAAAATTTCCGTCAAATATTTCACTTACTCTGGTGTGGTTGCTGTAAGGTTTATTTTTGTAGGCTGATTTCCACCTTTCAAGTTTGGGCGTCTTACCTGTAAGAAAAAAGAAGGAGAATTAGAAACAAATACAAATATAAAAGATAAGTAGACAGAGATATTGGATAAAAACTGACGCAACTTAAAAAAAGCCGGTCGTCAAAATGGAGACAAACATATTTTTTTTTCAGTTTCCTATTTATACATCAAACAGCAATTTTCGGTCCACTTATACTCAGGCTGTTAAAAATGAAGATGAAACTAGAGATGGATATCCGGGCGATACTTGATACCCGATATCCGGCCAAAACCCAAAACCGGATACCGAATTATCCGACCAAAAGTCAGGCCAGATATCGTGCCGTATCCTTAACGTAAAACCGGATCGGCCGGATCTTGCGACCCTTGCGACCTATGCAAGAGGCCTCTATAGGCCAACATTGTCTGAAGCCAAAATGTATTTACAAAGACCTCACCCTCGTCTTTAATAAAAAAAAACCTGAAATGACATTTTCCACTTATTCGTTTTGCCTCAAAGAGCTATACATTTGAACAGGGCTTATAATTTAGGAATAACTAGACCATATGTAACTATAGAAGACAATAAATATTATATTTCTGTCGGATATCTGGTCAATTCCGGTATCGCTATGCAATACTGTTGCCAAAAAAGTGAGACTTGATTTTTCCAGCTTATTTTTCCCGTAGATTACGAATCGGTCAATATCAACCAACACCAAACATCTCCATCGCATTATCATTTTTGCACTTTTCTGTAATCCTAGGTAATTCTGCTTTTGACAGTAAAAAATTTGAATTTCACGTGTATGTTAAATGGAGTGTTGCTTCATACCTTTAAAAGGTACTCAAAGTTCAAGAATCACATCACAACTTGGAAGAAAATGTTTTAAAGGCACTACATGGTACACTTAATAAAATTAAAATAACGCAACATAGCAGAATTTTAGAATTCATCTGAAATAAAAGCTTCAACCATGAGATCAGGTGTAAACACAAAAACTAGCAAAAACTCTCAAAACTCGTCCTATTGTCAAACAGCACCAAAATTTCCACACGTCATATGAAGTAGTCTGTACTAGACTACTGCGCAGTTGTCGCACGTTTATCAGTTTATAGGTATTGAGTACAAGGTGTAAACTTTCATTTATGCATACAATTGCACCTGTTTTTAGCATCTGATTATACATACTTAAAGCGTTAAAGTCAAAATCACGTCATATTATATCTTGCAATCACAAAGTGCCAAGAACAGGATTTTTCGCATTATGAGCATTTTTTTTATAGTGAAAGTTTTTACGGGATGGTGCGAAAGCGGTTTATAACGAAACAAACTATACAAACGACGAGTTGCTAAAGTAAGCGAGCATCGGACACGCTCAGAGCGCACTAATTAAGAAAAAAATCCGCGTGCCTAACCTAGGATTCAATCTATAGACCAATGCAGTGACTTCACTGCAGTATACCCACAAAAAATATGGTACGAAATTCAATTAATATGTTACGGGAAAATTAGTTTTCAGGAAGAACCAGTTTGTCCTAGGTCAAACTAGTTCGACCAAAGCTCGTTAGGCCAAACTAATTTGTCTGTAAACGTAAAGTACTATGGCCTAGGCCAAACTGATTTCGATTAACGGTTTTGAAATGTACTATGCTGCCTAGCAATCTACGCTGATTATGTGGAAGCAGACGAATGAAATTTGGATTAGCTATAATAGACTGAAATATTTTTTTGGGATATACTTGATGTTAGGACAACTTCATGACGTCATCTTTTACATTTAAACTGCACGCTATACTTTGCATGCGATATTTTCAATCGGTTTGATATTCTAAAAACGAACCACATCGTTCACAATTTTTTACTGCTGGGTTTGCTTGCGATATTTTCAATACAGATAATATTCTAAACTTACAACCTATCGATTGTCTATTGTAAGGCTTCGGGTTTTTCCGGATGTGACGTCATCGTTTAAATTTTAAACTACACGCTATAGTTCGCTTGCGATAATTACACTTGGGATGATATTCTAAACATAAAAACGTCTGGTTTTATAAAGAAAAATTAGTGAGTAGCATTTCTTATGCATTTTTTTTTATTAAATGAAATGGGTGAAAAACTCTAATAAAAATGACAAATAAAATTTGTATTACAAATCAGTCTTATCATCTCGCTAAACTGAGCAGTATACGACACTGAACAGAACTTTATTATAAATTTATTAAAAAATAGTAATAATACAAATAAACATAAAACTGTCCATACAGCTAACAGTAAACGTAAGACGGTAAGACGGATCACGTTAAGGAAGTCATAAAATGTTTTTCCCCTATACATACATATTTACTCTTCCTAACCCCTTATGTTTCCAAGATGCAAATTATTGAAATGTTACTTTGCAGTTGAGTGTCGGAAAAAAGCGGAGGAAATAAAAATCCCGATAGAAAATATTGCAAACAACATATAGCGGGCAGTTCAAAATGTAAAAGATTACGTGATTTCCGAAAAAAAAAACAGAAGCAATAATAATTGTCAATTGATGTAAAAATAACAAATAACAGCGTGGATCACCCAGTTTGGCCTAGGCCATACCAGGTTAAACTAGTTAGGCCTAGGATAAACTAGTTGTACCTAAAGCGCTTCGGTGGAACTAGTTTGGCCTGGGACAAACTGGTTCTGCCCGAAAACAAGTTTTGTCGGTAACACTGCATACAGGCCGCGCGCATGGGCGGCCCATAACAGCTGTAGGTCGCGAGCTCTGGTTAAAAGTTATGGCAGATCTCTACATTATGCATTCTACTGCTGAAACCATTTATTTGGTAATATTTGAAAAACTGTTGTTCATTACTATAAAAGTTAATAATAAATATTAAAATACCAATACGTTCTATATGTAGTGCCCATCGAATATACATGTATTACACACAGTGTGGCGGTGAGTAAACAGAATCAATTTTCCAATATGGATCGCGGTGAGGTAGGTCCCAGGCGTTCTCCGAACACTGCAACCAAAGCCTCTTACTTCGGAATGTCGAAGGTATCCTTTGACGTTATTTGGGAAGGATGTCGCCACTACCGCGACGCAGTGACGAAATCCTCTAGAGGGGAAGGAATGCGCGGTTCTCTGCACGAAGCAACCCGACCCTTGTACCATATATATAGTATATACGTATACAATTTAAAATTATTTCAGATACGTGCCCTTTGTGCCTCATAGCGAGGGTCGGGCATTTTTCCTTTGTAATTCGCATTTATTCCAGAGAAAGGGAGAAGGATAGACGAACAACCTCTTTCAAATAACAAACTCCCTCGCTCAGTTATACGTTGCGTAAGTAATGAAATAAAATGAATGTTTCGTGCGTAGAATGCGTAATTACATTTTTAGGTAAATTATGCAGGGTAATTCAAAATTTGACGGCAATATGCTAGGGAGTTAAATACATATATGAACTGCGTACTAAAATGCTCTGTTCTGGACACATTTAGCTGTAAAGATTCAAAAGCTAGGGGAATTTTTGTGATTCAAGAACTTAGGACTTGTGTAATTTGGGAAGTTTTGAAATTTGCAAATTTATAAATTTGAGATTTTAAAACAGAATTTCGAGATCATATTCACCAACTTCTAAGATCTGGTTTTCTACGTATAATTGGACTCTACTATATATGTGACTGGCTGCAAAGACAGGAATCATGCTACCAAAATTAAGTGTTCGAGAAAAAAACGTCAGAGTACAATGCGGCCCAGTGTTAGAAGAGCCCTCAAGATTCTTTCAAGGTTCATAACCATTAAACCAACAAAACTTATCTGCGATTTTCTTCCTTCTAAACCTCTTAAGATACAAAAAAATTAGAACAAAATACACTCACGATTTACTATTTGATGCATCGGTTTTGATTGTCCTACATTTATTCTTCTTAGAAAACCACTGCAAAAGATTACGTTTTTACGGACGCTGATTGAAGACCGTTGTCTTCAATTCGCCATATGCCGGATTGGTCTCGGACAAATGACATGTTATAGTATCAGATTCCATCATTTAAGTGAATAATAATAATAACAACTTTATTCTAAGCCTCCGAATTTTGGGAATTTGGGATAATTTTCAAAGTAACAAAAATTCAGTTGGTTTAGTGATAATGCTAATTGAATAACAGTCAACAAAATTACCATGTAGTCGTCACCAAAATATTCCGAAGTATTTATTAACATCGTTAAAACTGTGAACATCCACGAACGGTACCGGTAACAGCTGTTACCGCCAACAACTTTGCAGTGGAGTGTCGGACCGCATCTGTCACATATCCATATTTAAAATATACGGATCCTTGTTTCCGGTACCGACTGCGGTTTCGGCGACGGGTTTCGGATTTTAAAATTTATAAAGTGGATACGTTCAGCCGTCGGGACCGAACCAGGAATCAAGGACCTCACTGAATCATCTATCAGATGCATCGCTGCGGATTTCGGTTCTTTTGTTTTGAGCCACTTTATAAATACGGTAGTGATCCATACTTTAGCGTAGCTAGATGTATACTTTGGTATACTCCTGGTTATTCTAAATTATACAAGCTTATGAACGAAACGTTGTTATAAATACAAAACACCTATTTCTTTTATTGTTTTTCTTTCTTTGATAAACGAAAAAACAATATCTTGAGATTGAGCAAATCTATATGATTTCGATCATGTAGTTTTACCATATTACAGGAACAATGATTTATGTGATATTACAACCAAATGGCTGGTTTAATTAAATTACAATAAACTTTTAGTTAAAATGGGAATATACCATGGAATCGTAAAATTACAATGTACCTTGTGATTTTACTAATATAATAGCGGATGTATTGATATTGTAACGCCTAAATGCATGAGCGTATGATCAGCTAGTTTGAGTTATGGCAAAGTGTCGACCAATTGTCAACATGCATTACTTCTAGTAACAATGCTTTGTGTAAAACAAACTGTCAAGTATGTAGGTGTTAACCCCCGTCTATAGCTTAGCACTTTTTGTGAGAAATTGTATAATGGCGGCTGTTGCCACTTCCCATACCACAAAGCTGAACGCGCTTTAGGATGAATCAGTAGAACTAGTACGTTCTACAAAAGAAGTATTCATAGAGAGCTTAATTTTTCATCAATTTTCTCATGTTGTGGTACAACAGGTTTGTCAAAAACAAACACAAATATCAAAAATCTGCCATTAGACGGACAATTATTAACATTTTTTTACGTGTTTTGCGATTAGAACATAAGGGGCACGGATTCGCCTTGAGTTCAAAGTGGTATGCCACTGCAGTAAAATTACAGAGTCCTCTGTGTAGTTATTATTTTCTTCATATTTTAGTTTAATAAAATTATACAAGTTAAAAGTTCTGCATATTCTAATTATTATTTCATTGAAATAGATATAAAATTATTACACATTGTCCTGTAATTCATGAAAAATTACATTAAAATCTGTGTAATATTCGGGCCAAATTGTTGTACAATCACTGTTGACCATGTAAAAACATAAGTGAGATTATACAGATTCTCACAAGGCAAACAAAATAACTATTCCTACTGTAAATTCTACTGCTTTTTATTCGTCTACAGTATTTTGTTTGAGAGTAAGTAACTAAATAGGCAATTATAACATAGAGTACTATCTAAAAGAGAAGCATAATCACGAGCCAACATCAAATATTCACAAACTCAATAGGCAAGCTGGGCATAAACGTAATTACAACAATGTTAAACTCATTCGCAAATTATTCCTAGATGAGCAATTAGTACACAATATCAGGTCGTGAAGTATCAGTCAAAAAACTTCAAACGAGGATATTACGAGCAACCCCTTTCACTATAATCAAGTGAGCCCTTCATTCAAGATAACGGGCGAAATATTTCCCTCACGCGGTGGTTTCGGGGTTGAGACGAGGTATTAAAAGTGCACTAGCAGAGGCGACGCCGCCTTGAAGTAATTGTGAACGGGACGTGTTGCCTGCAGACAACGTCAAGTGCACTCTGTGCACCCCGGCGCCTCCACCCAAACGATCCACACTCGCACAGCGCCAACAACACGAGAGTATTGTGCAACGGTTTTTATGGTAATTAATTTCGAGTGTGTTTTGCGCGCTTCGCAAGTTGTAGTATGGGGCTGCGGTGCATTATGCGCGCGTTATGTAGGCGTTTACCGCCGCTCGTGTGTTTTTCTACAGGCGGCGCGGCCTTTATGTCATGGCGTCGCGACGATACTCCTCCGCCAGATGGCGCTCGAAGGTGAAAAGGCTTGAAAAGTCTGCCGACCCCTCTCTTCTCTCGATTTTACGATGCTATCGCACCGCGCGCCTTCGAGGGCACTATAATAGGCAATTTTGTCGTGCTTGTAACGCGTACGTTGTTTTTTTGTTTCATGTTGACGTGAACGTTGATTTTATATCGCTGTGTCTGACGTATAAAGGATAATTTTTGGCAGAATGTGATATTTCAACCAAAGTTCCATATGTGTGCAAATGGTATTGTAAGAAATATCACGCAGTTCGGAATTGACGATAGTTTGAAAATTTTGCAAACGATGTACAGTGTTAAATAAATATGGAATTTTGAGGTCGCTGATTACGAATCTAAACTCTAAATTGCTAAAAACAAAATGGCGGATCCAATATGGCGGACGACTACATTAAAATATGCTTTGATTTAATTGAAAGGTAGCTGTTTGAGGTTTTTGAGGTAGCTGATTATGAATCTGAACTCGCAATTTCCAAAAACAAAATGGCTTATCCAATATGGCGACCGTTAATACATGGCCTTTTTTGGTCGCTGATTTTGAACCTGAACTCAAAATTTTGGAAAACAAAGAGGCAGGTCCAATATGGCGAACGACTATATTAAAATATGTTTTGATTTACTTCAAACGTGTATTTTGGTAGTTTTAAGGTCGCTGACTGCAAATCGGAACTCTAAATTGATGAAAACAAAATGGCGGTTTCAATATGGCGGACAACCACTTTAAAATATGCTTTTATTATATTTATTAAATTCAAAAGAACAAAAAATCAAAACTGCAGAAACCATATGGCTGCTGATTTCTTTAAAAAATTATTTAATTTATTAAAAACGTGGCCGAGGACGCGTAGGCATAAATATAAATCTGTACCGACTGCAATATTTCTTTTCAAAAACTATTTTGTTTACCTAAACCGTTGCCTGTATGGGATATTTTGCTATTATTACTACCATGAACGGAAAATGTGGCAAGAAAGGTACGTGTTCGTTAAGTAAGTTTTACCTATAATAATATATTTTTAGGTAGATATTAAGAGATATTAAATACCAATAAACAACCAAACAAATAAATAAAAATTAAAATGTGTATTTAAAATCTATTCCGCCTCTAATTCTAAACAAGCAAGTAATGATAGATCGACAAACTGCTTCTTCTTCACTGTCTGAGTCTTAATTCTCGAAGTATCGCTTCTGTGTAGTAATGGTAAAAGAACGCTCAGTTTCTGACGTAAATGGTCGTAGTAAAGAAATAACTACTTTCGGAAGCGGAATCTTTAATTTTTGTTGGCGCTTTATGCGAGTTTTTAAACTAATGCTCGATAGTATTGGGTCCGAAGTGTCTATGGGTCTATTAAATATATCTTCTAACCTATTTATAAAAAATTTTGAGTAATTTGTTTCCTTTAAAACCAAAGTAGTATAGAGAGAAGATTATAAAGAGTATAAAGAGTACTTAGTCATCTTTAATTTGATACATTGCTTGTTAGTTCATAGAAATAAATAATAGCCAAAAACGTATTTGAAACTTGGCGGAAGTATTTCGTTTAACGCAAGTATACTGATTTCTACCAAAACAAGCTACCAAAGAAAAATAAATTACGGAGAATACGCAGGTATTAGCAGCAAAATATAAGTGGGATTTGTAGATAAAGAGTGGGATCATAAATATATCCTACAATAATGTCTAACGAAATTTTAGGTTACTTCCCTCTTCTGAGTCTTCCATAATTGTGGCGGTTTACAGTTTTCTTCTTTCATATTCTTTCATATGAAATACCTACCTTCAGTAGGATAGTCCAAGATATCACTTTCCGTTATTTAGAACTAAAGTAAACAAACAATATACTCAGTATTCGATTTTTGTTGAGCGCGTTAAAGTAATGAATAGTAGTAGAAGCGCACTATGCGCCATTTTGGTTTATTACTATGACTGAATGCGCTGTAATTAAGCATCAATTCCACGCGTGGTTAATGAATTAACCTGTTTACTTTCATATAGAATTTCACAGAATTCAAAACTTGAAAATTTGACTTTTGGCCAACAATTCGGTACTTCAAACCATAGTGTGATGTGGCCAGTGAAGTAAGTTGCAATAGGTTGCATTCGCCATTTCATCAAACATTATTATGAACTATAAATTAGCTTGAACAGCTTGCAGTCATTAATCCCTAACGTCAAACCAAGGCAATCAGTATATTTTAAAATATAATAAATAACTGATAAGCCCATAAATTACCCGTTAATGTTTGAAGTTGCATATTATGAATTTCGATAACTATAGCAAAAGGAAGCATCATAATAGTTTTCCTGTGAAGTTCAGAAACGGGTTTTCAAATGTGAAAACTCTGTGTATTCTTACTATACTCTACATTTAACAATCTTTACAATAAAGACAAAACAAAACACGGTAACATTTTCTATTTTTAACCGCGCCAATTGAACAGACGTGTTCGGTTATTTTTCCAACACCGTAGCGTGCAAAGCAAAAGAAGCGCAACAGTGCGGGGATTCCGGAGCCGACGTAATCAACGTAAATGTTTAAACTGTTTGGACGACCCGTACAAAACAGCGTTGCATTATTAAGCCACCGCCCGTTGATGCCACTACGGTCAGCAGTTTTTACTGCAGTCCCATAACGGTCCCGTTGGCGGCGGGTCGCCGCGACGCGCCGCTGAATAATGGACGGCCGACGGACGGCCATGAAAACGTAATTCGTTAAGAGCCAACGCGATGACCGGCCAAAACTTTTAGTAATTTTCACTTAATGTGCCGTGTCGCGCGCAACCGTAAAACGCGACGCCGTTGTAGCGTCGGTTTACCGTTAAGTTTACAGGATGAAAGTTAATTCCACCACGGTGCATCTCAAATTCTTAACAACAGCCGAATATTTTCTGGATGGTACATAAACTAACATTTGATCCTTGCAAAACTAAATGTAATCCATACAACTGTCCAAAAATATCAACGAATTATGCTAACCGGGCCATCTACAATCCATTAAAGAAATATTTTTTTTAATTGGAAATTAGCATTTGCAAGGCAAACTTGAACTTTTAAATTTTTATTCAGATTTAAGTTAGAAGAGACGACTCAAAACTTTACCTCTAGAGACCCATCTAACATCTTAATGTAACAAGAATGTCTCATGTTGACTTCTGTTAAAGCCAGAGGGGCAGTCAGTGCAGAGGTTCACAAAATAAATATTCCTCTGCAATTTTCTCTTCTAGCTCGAATTGGATAATTGAGCATAATTAGTTTTGTCAGTATTTTAATCTAACAGTAGCGCTAAATATTTTCTTTGCTTTACCTTTTTAACTACACTTTCTTTTACACAATCTGCCGTTTCAGAAATACGCTGCGGATAGTCCCATTTGATAATAGAATATTATCTAGTTTGGCCGCTATAATTTTGGCTACATTAATTAAACAATATCATCAAACAAAATTTGATTTTACAAATAAAGTTTGGTACCTTTTGCGTACCACCAGTTGCGAATCACTGAATTGTAAACGATGCAAATTCGGAAAAGAATAAAAAGGAAAAAAAAAACAATCTTAAAGAAACGACATGAAATGATAAAAGGGGCAAACGCTGCGAAAAGGACATCCCAAATAAGAAAACAGATAATACGGACTAAAAGGACTTGACGAACGGCATCAAAGTTAAAAAATACGAAAACAAGTCAACGAATAAAAATGGCGAAAAGTATAACAGAGACGTAGGCAAAAAGGACAAAACGGTAAAAAAGGAAAGGGCAATAATTAAGAAAATGGCAAGTACGTACAGAAGTAAAAGAGAAAAAGAGGAGCGTAGTCGATACAAAAAAAAAATACGAAAAGGTTAAAATGAGGAAAGAAAATTATGTGAAGAAAGATGTAGGCCGAAAAATTTGGAAAAGAAATGAATAAGAATGACGTAAAGAGAAACAAATATTTGAATGACAAAAAAGGACATAGAGGAGAAAAGGGATAAAACTGTCCGAAAGAATGTGAAGCATGGTATCAAGGACAAAGAAATACGGAAGAGACATAATAAATAAAAATGATCAAAATGAAAAAAGAGACTTAGTGGACGAATTTGCCGTAAATACGCAATGGAAGAAAGACGTAATGGACTACAAATGCCGGAAGACAATTACAATTGTTTATGATAATTAGAAACTTTAGGCCCCTGCGGAAGGCGCTTAATGAACCTATACTGTTGAAGATAAAATTGACGCAACAATAAAAAAATAATTACTTATAAAAGAAGTTAATAAAAATAAATGTGCTGGCCATAAACTGCCAGCAGTAGAAAGTTTCCTGGAAGAAAGCGCACTATCAATGGTGAATTAGCGCCCAATATGTCTTTTTTATCAATTTCGTCATTTTTATCTATTGAGTACTTTCCGTATTTTTCGTCCTTTATGCCGTTCATTATGTTTCTCTTTATGTATTTTCGTCCTTTCTATGGCTATTTACGTCATTTTTGTCCTTCGCGTCTATTATTTTGACCGTTTTGGACTTTTGTCGATTACCTACGCCCTCTTTGTCTTCTACGTCCGTATGATTTTGACCTTTTTATCAATTTTCCCATTCGTCTTTTTCATTTTGTCACAATTTTAGTTTCGTTCTTTCTCGAACACGTTAAACAGAGAAATAGTTGGGTGTCCCAAGCATACTACAAAGCTTCTGCACCAATTTTCCATATTCTTTCTTTAGATGTGGATCTTTTATTAAGGAATCAAAAGGGTATGAGCATGGTTTAAAGTTTAAAAAGTACTGCCTTAGTTGGTGTTCTCACCCCCAGCTTCTTAATATCGAATATAAATGTAAATATACGAGCCGTATCTCCGGAACGCGAGACACACAAGATCGCGTACAGATTTAACCCCCGCATTCCTCCCAGCGTTTCGACTTGAGCGAAAGCGTGGATAAACTAATCTTTATCTTCCCCATCTTCGTTTTCGAGGAAATGAGGGGCAACTTGGGGTGGCGTATTTACCCCACCCCAGGGTAAAAGGGCAACATTGACGTGCGGAGTCGTTATTCAAACTGTTGCGAATTCCGCGCGCTTCCCGAGATTGAATATAATAAAGCAGGAGCCGGATATTAATAATAACCGATCGGGAAAATATCCGCCAATAAACAACAAAGCGCACAATGGCCGATATAGCGAAACGAATATTCCTCCGCCCGAGAACAAAATAAAAAGATGGTTGTAGGCTCGAAGGCCTTAAATATGGTCGACGGCGAGAGAAATCGGCCGAAACAATATTTCTCGCTCGGGACCATTCATCACGGCCCTCTCGCATTGATGCTGCGGGAATAATGGACGCGGATCGAGAAAGAATTCAAGCGGGATCGCGTGTCGATAGAGGGCGCTGATTGCATTTTTATTTCGCTCGGACTGATCGAGGGAGAGCGTTACTGATTGCGTTAGGGATGGGGATTGGGGATTTCGAACGTTTTAACAAAGAACGTATTTTTCTTATTTTTTTTAAATGTAGGAATGTATTTAAATTTGTGGAGTTTCGTTCTTTACGTTTGAAAGCACTTGTGCTGAATCGTGCTGAGTCGATTAAAAGTTGTATACCGGTTATATTTTTGTTAATTACCAAACAAGCGTCAGAGTTGCGCACAATAAAACGCCAAACTGCCAGTCGAAAGCAGTTCCAGTTCAATTGAAACTCATTATCTGCGGTTTTGGGAGTAGCTGATTTAAGATCAAAATTTAGGAATTGTGAATTTCTGGGGTAACTGACAACAAAATGTAAAACAAAACAAACGCCGATCTAATATTGCAAAAGACGTTTCCGAATATATTTTCGATTTAGTTCAAATTCAGCAATAGGTGGTGTTTTCGATAATCACAATAATCACAGACCCTTCTATAGTAACAATTTTGGCTGTTATTATTATCTGGGAGAGGTGGTCCCTGTCACGGTACCCGCACTGCGGTCAGTAGTCCTTTTGTGCCCTCAAAAATTTTAGCTCAGAAGTCCTTTCCTCTAGATTAGGATTCTTCTGGGGTCAGTTCCTCGTATCTGATCCGGGTTCACTTTCTGTTCCCCCAGATATGTACGTGTATCAAAAACGAAGGCCTCGTAGTGGTAAAAAATATGTATCGGAGTTTCTTCCTCCTCACCGCAGCCCCTCTGCATAAAGGGTTTTCGGTGAGTCCATCCTGTGGGGGTGTCGTTTAAATGAGCAGTGCCCTGTTACTACTCCCGTCCATAGTCTGATGTCGGCTTTGGTCATCTTGAGCATTTCCTCGGCTAGCTTGGCTGAAGGTCTTCCTAGAAAGAACCTTGAGTGGGTCCGTCCTGGATGGTCCCTCCAGTGTTTCTCATGCCACAGACGTAGCAGACGTTTTACTTCCTTCTTGCCTGTGTCTATTGATAGGCCAACAAGTGGTTCGGGTCCAATGAGAAGTATCAGGGTCCTGGCGTTTGCGAGTTTGTCGGCCCTCTGATTCCCTGGTATAACGGAGTGTGCTGGTGCCCATATCAGTTTCAGGGTGCTTGTCTCTCCCAGCTTGTTCAGTTCTTGGATGCAGACTAGGAGAACCCCAGCGCTGTTTGACTGTTGGTTACTAAGATTCTTTTGCGTTTCAGGGCCCTCTTCATAAGTTTCTATTGTGCATACTGTGATGCTGTATACTTCAGCTTGTGATATGTTCATCTGCGTTCCTAAGCCTATGGATAGACCTGTGCGGAATATGCCTGTCCCATATATCCCCGGTACTTGTGTCGGGTTTTGGGTTGTCTGTATAGTAGACTAGGCTATTCAGTTTGACGCTGTTCTGTTCCCATCGATCTCTACGGGGTATAATCACCTGGTAGGTTTTCTCTATGGTGTACGTATTTATCCTGTCAGAAATCATACATAGTGTTTGATTCCTGTCGATCTCCAAGAAGATTGACGCATACCCGGTTCTACAGGTTCCCCCACTGGAGTGGGGGGTTCTTTGCAAGTTGTATACCCCCGCCAATGCCCTAGCCTACACCAGTAGGTCTAGAGGTGGTAGGTCAAGCAGTGTCTCCAGGGCTGCTGTCGGATTTTTAATTGTTAATCTCACCAACTTTTCAAATATTATACATTTCTGTACAAATAATTAGTTTTACAAAGTTGAGGAAAAAGAACAAATTATTATTATGTAGGTAGACTTTGGCATTTAATATGTAACAAAGCGATTTCAGAAATGACAACCGCAATTTTCGAAACTTATGTAGAATTAATGTCGCAAAGTACAAAAAATAGTGTATAACACTTGTTTTATAAGACGTATTGGCGCACTCGTTCCATTTGGACACGACGAGCGTAGCGAGAAGCAAAACAACTAGTGCGCCAATTTTTGTGTCTTAAAAACCTTGTATTATAGTATACTAATATCGTTCTCTTATTCGTTCTCGTTATCTTTGTCATTACTGTCAGTTTAAACGTCATAGTATTATGTAACAAATGACACATACCATACAAAAACTAATAAAATTTAACGCTTTCGATTTTGAAAGTGCATCCGGTTTTTGTTTCTAGCAACTATGTAGGTTGATAACATATTTTGACGACAGTTTCACTGTTTTATGATCATTAATAAATTTAGATTAAGTAGTTTATAAATATGTTTTGGTAATTTATAAAATGACGTACTGGACTTGCACATAATGGCTATAATTCACATTTTATGGTCGTCATAAAAGCCCGTGACTTACCAGGTTCTGCGACGGTAATATATTACACAAACATTGAAAATGCAAGATTGAAGAATAGTTGAAAATCAGAGTGATTTCGATTTAAAAGAGGTATTCTATGATAATTAACACGTCTACTTTCGCTATGCTTGTAAAGTTGATTTCAAATATCCCAAAGCTCGTGGCAAATAATTTGGAAACAAAGATTGTTTCACTACTTTGGAAATCTGTTTGGTTTTATGTAAGCAGAATTAGAAATGCGAGAGTGAACTATCAAAAAACAAATCGACTGTTGGAAAAAGTTGGAAGGCACCGACATAGTAAAATACTATCAAAAAACCTTTAAAATGTATATCCACTGAGATGATTAAACTTAGCAGAAACAATCTAAAGATAGTGACTGGACTGGAACGGACATTGCAGCCTCAGAAACCATCTGCACAATATAAAACTTTTTAAGAAAGTACCTCTGTGCTGATTATGCAACGAACAGGAGAAGACGCTTCGAAAATCTTAATCGAATGTATAGAAATGACCTCCTGGGGGGAAGCAAACATTAGCAAAGGAAACCCCACTATATGTGTTATGTAGCTGTAGGTGTTCATAGCGACAATTATTAATAAAATAAGTAAGTCTCCAAGTATGTAATAACTACTTATCTGGTGATCTCCAAACCCCACTAAAATACGAAGTCTCAGTAATTCAACCCCTAAGTTGGAAGTATGCGTTCATCGACTCCAATCACATGCAGGCTGTACCCCAGGAAGGCCCCCGTGGCCCACGCTACCGGGCCAAGCGCGACTCAAATTCGGCTCTTTATCTGCTATGCAAATTCATATGCTTATTCATGAGATGGTTTGCAGGAGGCAGACAAGCGTAGAACTGCAGAACTCCTGCAGATTTCCATGTCGAGGGACTGTGGTGGGGCAGCTACTGCACCTACGCCGACGGTAATAAATTTTCAAAGAGCCCCGCCTGGCTGGGGAACACTGCTCGGAATATTAAAAAAATCAACCCTCGAGTGAAACTCAGCTTGATTTTTTGTTGATGGAGGATGGTTAACCAGTTCTGATGCCATTGTCAAATGTTATATTTTAGATATACTTTCAAATATAATTTTAGTATTTTACCCCCTATTCAGACGTACCAAGTTTGCTTCGGAAGTATTTGTAAATAAGCTAGTAAATCAAAAATTAAAACCTTTCATCTTGGCGTATCTGCCATTTTGAAAAATTGAACTAAAATATATAGAAAAAAAACTCATATTTGTTGATTGATATTCCTACGTTTTACCTACATCTTTAACGGCGTTTGTGCTTTATATCTACACGAACCAAGATTAAAAACAAAATATTAAAAGCGCTAACTTGCAAGATTGTTCAACAGTTAATAGCATGGACACCCATAGTTCAATCTAATGGCATTTCGGCGGGGGTGTTGCAAAACCAGCAGTCGTTAAAGTGAGTCCCGCGGAGCGCTAGGGCAATGAACTGGACCCTTGCGCCCTGGGAAGCGCGCGTATTTTCCCGCAAAGTCATCGGTACGCTATAGTCGGAAAATGTTTATAGTTGAGTAATATAAGGCATGTACGACCCATAGGTGTAATTCCAAATGTCGGTCGTTACCAAACGTACAACTCCATTTAATAGCGCAATGGGTGTTTTATGGTTATGTATGTTTAAGTATTGTAGGTTCATTTGGATAGTATAGTGGATATTTTTTTATTGCCCGTAGGTATCCGCCCGTAGGTTTATTGTGGTTAGTTTTGCTGAGTTTATGTAGGCGATGGATTAACTATTCGAAAGTATAATTGAGTAGTAGATATTCTGGAAAGGGTTAAGCACGTGTTTATTATTAAAGTTTGCATTTGCATTCCTGTAACTTCTATGTTTTTTTGAGATATATATGTGCTTTCTGTATGTCATGTTTTACGCTTTTTTTGTGTTATTACAGTTGCATAACGTCCCGTGTACAACAAGTTCACCGAGATAAATAATTTGAAATAAATGTCATTTGAGCTGACATTTTGTTGAAAACCTTTTTACGCACAATATCTAATCACTCGGTATCTAATCACTACCCATACTAAAATGATGATCATATGTGATTATCATACAATACAATATTTTGTCTACAATAGTATATTATTATACAAGTTTTATAAGACGTCATATTGGCGCACGAGTTGTTTTGGGCATGACGAGCGTAGCGAGGAGTGCCCAAATGATGGAACGAGTGCGCCAATACGTCTTATAAAACGAGAAATTGTGGTTACTACATTGCGCTAAATTAGAATCTAGGGTATTTTTCGGGTGCCACTACCGCGTGGCAGTACTGTACTAACTGTCAACTGCGGTCTGCGTAAGGATTGGATAAAATTATGACAAAATCTAATTGTAAATAATTTTACTGTACTTTAGCCTACAAGTTTTAATAAATAATCAGCGAGGTCGTAACTATGATCATAATGGAACTTGGAGAACCAGTGTTAACCCTACTGTGATAAAACATGAAACATAACCTAAAAAGTTACCTTTAAAATAGTGGTTTCATAATTATAATAATCAGAATAGACGTGTTTGGCGGTAACTGATTAGTTACTTCAAAGAATAAGAACTTACTAAAGAATTGTTATAGTAGATAACGGTTAATAGCAGTTTCTACCTAGTACTACTGGCTTATACAAGTTTACACGCACATATAATTGAAACTAAATTGTAATTTTGGTGTAATAATTTATTCGAATAAGTTATACTTAGTAAAATTACATGTGATGGAGATAATACAAGTTCGTTGCACACAACCAGAACTGAGACGAAGTCAAAAGCGACGGACAAAAACGAGTACGGTATTGAACCGAGCAGAATTCGGTCCAAAATTTTACCGAAAACTTATACACTACATAAACTAAGAATTCCTGAACACTTTAAATGTACTATAGCTTCCTACGTGTATGCAGATATTCAATAAACCATTTATTGCACATATACAATTCCGCAGCAGTAATTAAAATCGTTCATATCTACGATGTAGGTTTGATCTTCGCATAATACCTTATTAAAGTAAATGTGGTCCTAGAATTAAATCAGAAAAGGGGATTTGATGTTTAGTTGAAAATAATGATGACGATCACTTAGCTGAGTCGCAAACCATCACCGAAATGTTATGCTGGCGTATTTTGATGAACTCAGCAAAACTAAGAAAGCCCCAATCCTTTGGCCATACTATAGCAGGCTACACGTATGTTTAAATGTATAGAATATTGATATTTCGCAGTTTATGCGATAGCAAGCGATTAAAAAAAGGGAGAGTGTGGTTATGTGTTGTACGTTTGACATATGGCATTTGATATCAACAATCAATGTGTACAGTGTCAGAGTGTATAAATCTTAGAAAAAAATTACTAGAAACGATATTACAATTTGTTAATTGTAACACCGAAAACAGTGTTACAATGTGTGCATTGTGAACGCAAAGTAGAAAAATATATTTAAAATACCAAACCAGTTATGCGAAGAAACATGAGTAGTAATTAGAGTCCTACTGGCGTTACCTGATATTTGTGATTTTTTCACGCTAAAATTGATTATTTAGGTATTACTGGTAAATACAATCAATTTAATGCATATACAATGTGTCCCACTTAAGAGTGTAATACCTTCATATCTTTTTTATTTTTGGTCCAATTTTAGTAATCTTTCCTTCAAATATAAAACAGATATTGCTCTATTTACTGCCAAAAAACCAATTGTATTCTTTAAATGCAAAGCACCTTGTGATGGCAAAATAAAGCGCAAAAATCAAGAAATTACTATAGAGCAATAGGTGTTCTATATTTGAAAAATAGGAA
Source organism: Melinopterus prodromus (assembly GCA_964023965.1). Classification (NCBI taxonomy): domain Eukaryota; kingdom Metazoa; phylum Arthropoda; class Insecta; order Coleoptera; family Scarabaeidae; genus Melinopterus; species Melinopterus prodromus. Next base: position 71,345,535 of record OZ030390.1, read on the forward strand.
ACTTTGTAGCAGATCCAATAATGTAGTAAATCTGGGCGCGTGCGCATTTATTAAATAAAATAACGAACAAGAGTTATGAAGTGTTATGAATTCAATAGAAAATGGACTTGCATGTCCAACTAAATTGTAGTTTTCGTATCAATACATAATAAATCCATCAATAAATCGATGATACTAGTAGACAATGATTTTAAATGATGTTGAAATTGTTGGTCTCCACACACCACACCGTCCAACTTATTTCAAAAATGAAATCGATAAATCAATAATCAATCATTTTAGAATTTATAATTCAATTTAACATTGTAAATTAACAATTACAAGATTATATTTATTAATTTAACTCACAAATTGTCGCAGGCCTTCGACAATGAACAACAATATCTCATATACCGTATGGTTGTGGCTGTAATCTTTAATTTATTTAAAATTTACATACCGCCTGTATACAGGTAATACGGCGAGAGCTCCAAATAAGTAATCGATTTCAGCTGTTATTTTGGTGATACGTTACCGACCATTCCCGTGCGTTAAGACAGAAACAACGTATATTTTCGTGAGTCTGTTCTTACGATTTTAAGTGATGACTCATTTGCAGCTCTCGTGGTTTTAGCTATATCACCATTTTCTATAAATTAATTAATAATATCTCAGTTGGCTCAATCGTAAAAATTGATCGTCAGTTGATGTCAAGAGGGAAACCAAAACAGGTACCAAAGTATCTGGCGAGTCCATAAACATAACCAATATTAACCTTCCAGAGTGCTCACGGTGCAACTGCTTTGGGACAAAGTTTGCAAACTAGTTGCGGTCGCACCAACTGTTTTGTATCTGCACACGAGGCGATCGGAATGAAATTAATTTGAAATCAGTTTCAAATCGATTCTAACGCGATCGTTTTCCACGGTCTCAATTGCGGTGCAGTTTTAAGTGGCACCAAACCACGAGGTGTTCGTCACGAGTATTGTCTGTCTTGTCAACATGAATCACCAAAAACTAACCCTACAGGTCGTCAGAGAGGTGGGTGGAGAACCACGAAGAACTGCACAATAATAAATATCCTGGGTATTCAGAAGTGACGGAGAAAGCATGGTAGAAGATGACCGTCTAAACTCTAAATGAATATAAATATGTGTAAAAACGTAAAACAAAGCTTCCCAATATTCTATTTAAAAAAATTAGTTAGCTACCTAAGTTATCGAAAAAATCTATCAAATCCATCAGATCGATCGATCAATAATTTTTTTCGGCCCTAATTCTTTCTCCTGCAGGCACACATACCTTCATATTTGTGTTCATTTTCTCGACGAAAGGGCTTCCTCGTCTGAATTAAAATTCGACAGAGCAACAATTGCACTGCTCGAATAGATAACACCAACTGATCCACACTCAGTCTCGTCCGTGTGTGGACAGAAGTTTCATTCTAGTTGTAAACTAGTTGTAAACCTCAACTGTTATGTACTTAGAAATATGAGAAATGCTCTGATGTTTAGACTCAAAAGTTAATGTGGTGAAGTAAAACGGCTTAGACTAGAGGATGCAACAACAACACCACAAACGATCCAATTATTTTGGTCCCCAAGTGGCTGATGTATGCGTCACATCTAAAAAATTTAAATTGTGTATGTGATTTCCTAATGTTACGTCGCGAAATAGCTATATTGCTAGAAACATTAGAGCATTTCAGCCATGCTCAAGAGGCGTGTATGGAAGACGAAACGAAGAAAGACGAGGCGTTTAGAAACGTAATAATCCCAAATTCGCCGTCGATAATAAATGTTTCGACGTTGGATTTTCGTCCGGTTATCGCATTCTTGATTGCGCGGACTTTTTCTCGCATCTCGCCACCGTCGCCACCGTCCCCCATCGTTTTCCGCTAGAGGGCATCCCAGTAGCCGCGCCGCGCCGTACAGGATTCCGCTCACGAACAGAAGCGGTAATATTCATCGCTGTGTTGATTTTCGGTCGCCGTTTTTTTTCCACGTTTCGCTTTTTCGTTCGGCCGTTGTTCGCAGAGGGCGCCACGTGGCCTAGGTGATCGCAAATCTGGATCACAGAGGTCGTCGCCTGAGGGGAGGGCTCGGGCGAAAAAATTGGATTATAATTGCCTTTTGTTTGTGCGAGGTCTTTTAATTTTTTTTGCGGTTCTCCCAGGTATTGGAGAATGGGGTATTTTTTGGGTCTCTTCATTACTTCCCGCTTTCGCCTGCTCTCGGAGGTAATTTAAGCGCGTCACGTCAAATCAATTTTCCATTTAATATGCACGAATGCTCCTGTGATGGAATGGCTGGAATTATGGATTTTTTTTACGTTAGGTTTGAGATTCTAGCTTACTCAGGAGTTACGAAGTTGAAAGTGAAAACCTGCCAATCAAAATTTAATGCTCGTTTAATATCGTTTCCAAATTTCGTTATAACAAACACTTAGTGCATATCACTCAATGTTGATTGATTAAAAGAACGAATTTGTTTTTGCGTTTGGTGGTAAAGAATCAGTTCAGGAGCAATGATTTTTGCATTACATTTTGAATAATCAATGAATGGGCAAAATTATTTCGTAATTTATTAACATTTTTACGTCCATATTTTAACAGTTTGATTTAGTACTAAAAATATAACATTTATGAACTAAATACATTCAAATTTTAATTTAAGTCATTATTAATTTATTATACACAATATTTTATTACCATTAATATTTCATAAAATAATAATTGAAGTGCATATTTATATGTTTTATCATTGCAATGCAAATGACAATTCTCCTAGAGTTTTCCACAATATTTTTGTGTGAATATCAATATCCAAGATGGCGCCTACAAAAAACCGGTTTAACTATGGTCTTTGCAATACCTTTAAGTGGGATTTAGAAACAAATATATGACCCCAATATACAAATAACTTTCAATACACTTATTACCAGGTTACTGATCAGGTTTCTGCAATCTCAAACTTAAATGAATAATATGTTTTAATTTTACTATTTTCATATTAATAGGTTTTGACCAGGTTGTAGCCTGTGGATGTACAAAAAAAAGAAGTATATTCGCAGTATCCGCACATAAAACGTATTAATTCTGTGCACGAAAAACGGATCAGGGTCGACACAGTAAAAAAAGGTTATAAACTTTGAACCCGCATTCCGATTTAGCTTTTGACGCCGTTCGCAGATCGTATAACCGATGTCACGGTACACACATAGCTGTTGATATTATTTTTTTACGGGTTTCGCTACCCCTACCCCTAACATATACGTTGGTTTATAGTTTTGACGAGGCCGGTCACGCGCGCTGCTGACGCAGCCTCGTCAACCAGCACCGGCAATTTCCCTTTTTCAGGGTGGTGGGCGCCGCTGAAACACCGCGACGTCTGATGTCGGTCGGCGGAGCGCCCGGTCAGCGAAACGGCGGCGGCGTTCGTCTGGCTCTGGCTCGGACGTGACAGGATCGTGAACCAAATACCAATTTGCACCACCCCACTACACCGAATTTACCCCCGCAGATGTGGGGTGGCGACGTGCTGCCACGTTCGCCAGGTATGTGAGGATATCGAATGCTCAGAGGGCGCCAACGGACCGAATATCATCACCGGGGAATTCTTGGCTACGTGCTTGGGGAGTGAAAATTCGGGGCGAAGTTAATAGGGTGTCCGAAGTTGTGACAAATATGGTATGGAGGAGTATGTGAAGACGATCGGGAATATACGTAGAAAAATACTGAGAGGAAATCATAAGTTATGCATGACATTTTGGACTGACGACAACACATGCAGTAACCCATTTTCTCCGTTATTCATGACATCTGAATTTTGATGGGAAATAACATCCTTCGGTATTTTGCTGTTTTGCTTTTCAAATAAGTGTTAATCCTGAAACAATTAATACACAAAAATACAGATAAAGACACAAATAAAGGGATATCTTTATTTACTCTCTGTCACCGTTTTCTGCATTGTGTGTGTTCTGTGTTCTCGTTTTAGGAGATTACAAATTCAACTTCTATTATTGTACCTATGCTAATGGTGTTCGATTACTTAAAATAATTATCCTAAATGTTGATTACACCGAACTCCATGAAAATGTATATTCATGTAAATTATACACCTCAACTATACCACCATTACAGAAACTAGATCTGAATGTAAAACTTTTAAATCCCTTTTCGATATTAGGAAATTATAAAAATAATATGTGGAAAACTATGTACGTATAGTATATTTCTACCCAACCATATAAAACAACCTTAAAATTATTCATACAAACCAAGCGCCGACTCACGCTATAAATTTATCTGATTATACAGTAGTTGTGTTTGAGCGAAGTTAGTTCGAATATATTAGACCTGCCGTACGCGAGAATGTTCGGAATTTAACGGAGGCCGCAACTGAGAAATAACAAAATTTACGGCCGACCAACTAACCGATAAATATTCATATCCGGGCAGCCCCCAACAGTTTGTATATAATTCAGTCTAATCACTTCAAGCCTAAACAACCGTACGGGCTCGACTGCATTAATAAGCAGCAGGGAAAGCCATAGTTTACGCCTAGGCGCTTAATACCAAGTTGGCCGTGGAAAGCCATATTTCCCTTTTGTTTACTTCGCTTCAGCCAACTGTGATGGCTTTATTAAGTTCGATTCCCTATTATTTCCCAACAAGATGATTGATGGAATAATTAAGATGGGCTTCGAAATGAGTTGGCAACCAACGATAGCTCATAATTTTGTTTTCGGTATTTCACCGAAATGATTAGGTATTTCCGTTCAAATTATATGTTAAACTGGACTTGAAACCTTTGCCGATAATCCAAAAAATATCCGGCTCAATTCTGTCGAGTCTGGGTGACGGATTTTAAGATTGTTAGTGGCGACGTCGTAGTCTTCTTGCGTTCAACAAAAAAAACGCCGATTTTCAAAGAATTCGTCACCTACACTTGACAGAATTGAGCCGGATATTTTTTGTATTATCGGCAAAGGTTTCAAGTTCAGTTCAACGTATAATTTGAATGGTAATACCTAATCATTTCGTTGACATACTGACAATAAAATTATGAGGTAGGTATATTTGGTTGCCTACTCATTTCGAAGCCCACCTTAAGCCACGACAATATCGCTTAACTAGAAATAACTACATACACATTAAAGAATAGAATTAAAATCAGTATAATATAATGATATATCAGAATGATTTTTTCTCAATTATAGAGAATATATTAGCTCTAAGAAATAATACTGTGGTCTGTCTAGCCCCGAATTTCCGAATTTTTTCCGGAAATAACTGGTATAACCAGCATTCCGAAAAAAAGAATAAGTACTTACTAAATATCTTAATGATTAGATTCTCAGTTATAGAAGAACATCTGTTATGTTTTGTTTAATTCAAATAAATATGCAATTACTCAACTGTTTGGAAAATTTGTTTGGCAGAAAGAATGATCCTTTGTGTTAAACAGTTTATATTTTGTGTATTGTATCTATAGAAACGACATTTATTTAGTTCAAATTAATTATAGTGGTGAGTAAAATAATAGTGATTTTTTAATTACGAAATTATTGGTTGAGAAAAATGCGATATTTTACGATTGCAATAAGTGGTTCAATGATTAAAGAAATGAATAATTGCTGGAAGAACATAAGGTGGACCTTTTATTGACATGGCCTTTTCGGAGGGTAGAGTTTTTATCTAAATACTACAACATAATACACACACACCAGGAGGAATTAATCTGTCGTAAATGAGATTTCCGAGAACCCCACCCTGTTTTCTATGGTGTCGCATCATTTATACTAGTAATTTGTCACGCCGCGCCATCCCTAGATGGCGCGCAATTAAATACCTTACATAAATCATAATCAATCATATTCGACTGTCACCGTCACTCTAATAGCCTAGTCAATATAGAAAAATTTTACAAGGTAACCAAATATGAATATGAGTCAAAGTATGAACTGTACTCGTTTTTCGTATCACACATCCAGAAGCACAGCAACGTAAGTGCTACTATCTTCTTTAATACGACTCTCACATAGGAGCAACGCCGGCCTTAGCGTTTTTGCCGTAGTAGGCAAACCCCAAAAGTGCCGCCCCCAAACTTCAAAAACTTTAAAATTAAATGAAAAGAGATTTATAAAAAAAGTGAACTAGAAGAATACGCTCAAAACAATACAATACTTATGACAATAAAATAATACAATATTTACGAATTTTTTATATTAAAAACACAAACTTTGGATCTTTAACTAGTACTTGCTACTATCGCTCCCGCCGGTAGGAACAGGGGTTAGCAAAATTCTTAAAGAAATACCAAATTTTGCCAAATGTTAAGGGAGGTAATGAATTTAAAAACGTCAACTCGATCTTCTGGAAACTAGGTCTATAGTCTAGTCATTTTAGCAGCAAAATCATTGGACATCATACTTATTTCGTCTACCTATAAAAATAATACCAATAATACTTTGATCTTTGATGGTATTATTATTGAAATTCGGAGATATTGATGCAAGCATTTCATGGCAATTTTTTCAATCACTGATAGTTTTGAATTAATTTCAATAATAATGTCATCAAATATTCAGCAAATTTTAGGATATTATTTTCACAGGCGCGCTAGTTATGTGTCTACTCAGATCTAACTACTTTTTCGCCAGATAATTGTAAAGCGTTAAAATTGGAGGAATCACCATCTGTTAGACATTTTCCATATCTTTGCAATGTGCCAGTTAATATAAATGTAATCTTTTCTTTCAGTTTGTGGATATCGTATAAATATATTTCTCTTTCGGTTTTTGTATAGGTTCGTCTACACTTCCATATGATTTCTTTTTATTTCGTTAGCTAATTTTTCAGCTTCTAAGATAACGCTGGCAAAGTATTAATCCGATATTGATTCTACAAAATATAATGTGCTATTTTATTTAGGCCTGTCTATTATTGTCTGCTCTGCATCTTAAAATATAAGAATGGCCAGAATCCTGTCAATTCCTGTTCTATTTGATTTCATTTTACTATTCCTTTATTTTGAGAGGTTTTATTTGATGTAGCTCAGATGGTTTTGCCGCTCCTAAATTTTGCCGCCGTAGGCAGTTGCCTATCTTGCCTACTGCCTAGGGGTGACCCTGCATAGGAGCATAGGAACATTTATGTAATAGGGGTCTTGCACTAAGTCTCAAAATTAAAAATTAATACGCTCTATTGGTGCCATACGTATACCAGACCACTCCGCAAACGTTTTTTTTTTAGAAAAAAAATCGGTTTCTACGCAATTAATAATATTAAAATCGGTTGCGTCCCTTTAAATATAAACGCGCTGTGATTGGTGTGACGTAGAGTGCCTGGTCGAACGCCACGTGCGTTTGTTTGCTTGTGGACGGCTTATGGCGCGCTTCCGACGAGTTGTGCACGCTACGTATCTTCACAATTTCAACAGCTGTTCTTGTATTATAAGCGGTGAAAATGGAGGCAGGGTATGTGATGGGGCCGTCAGATAACTTGCCGAAAGTAGATGCCATTATGGTAGCGGATTATTTCGCAACTAACTAATCCGCATTTACGTCGGCCGAAATAAGAGGCGTGAAAACTATGTGGTACGCATGAAGTTTTATCGGTATTCGACGTAGGTATGAAAATGTAACATTATACATTATATGCCGAAATAACTTACGTCAAAATTATCTTCGCAAACAAAGCAAGCTGTTTTCATTGCGATATCTTTGGGATGTCGTCTACCGCTATTATTAAAATTTTTCGTGTTTTTTTTTTCTATTTGGGAACCGTAAGGAAAACTTTATCAGGCCTTTATATCGAGGTGTTGTTACAATGTGATACAATGCACCACTACGTTACTGAAAAATCCCGTAAATTAACGCGTTAGAACGCAATAGCATTATTTTTATACATCTGGTGTACAAACTAAATACGCCGCCCAGCGAAAAAGTACGTCTTTTCTTAGAATGACATTTCTAACTTCTAATGCTGAATGTAAATATTGAATATTTTGTGAAATATTTTGGGTGTTAAGTTTTCGTTTTTTAGTTCGGATGTTTCGTTTTTTTTTTCAACATTTTCTCTGATTTTTGAAGCAAATTTTTAGTTGAGATTATAGAATTTTAATTTATTGCCGATATCCGTCTCGGTAGGCAACGGCATTTACTGTGATCAATGTTCGGTTGCATACCCACTGAATAACTATCAACTACTGATTTTGGGCAGAAATAATATTGTGAAATAATAATAAATCACAAAACAGAGTATATATACAACTCCACCAGCAAAGAAAAAAATACTTATATTTTAAAAATAACACCGAACGATAAAATGACAAAAATATTGAATACGGTCCTGAGTGTTGATCGTTTGAAATCATCGCGCGAATCTCGGTTTGCTTCCCGCGCGTAATCTCCATTCTCCAGTGGGAACCATCCTGCGCACACGGTCGATCCATCCACTCTTAAAAATTCACATATAACTTTGATGTTATTATACATCAATGGAGGAGTATCACAATAAATAAGGTGTGTTTACGTGCTAACTGAGGTATCCTGTTCCATAAAAAGGTGGCTTACAGACACAATACATACAAAATTAAGAAAATAAAACTCTCAATCTATAGAAGGGATTCTAATTCAATCCTGAATAAAAATTTTGTTGCAAGAGGTTTAAGAGAAAACAAATCGAAAAGTCGAGCGTTATTACAAAATCACATAATCGGGTACCTTTTTTTACTTCTCTCGCGCTCATGTTTAAACCGACAGGCAGAAAAATTTGATAGTCCTGCATATTATGTAGAAATGATTGAGGAGTATAACACACTTTGTTTCGTGTATTTTTGTTCAGTCATTGCAGAGTTACGACCATCCAAACACAGGGCGCAATAATTTTGCACCGATAGTATACCCATACGCCGTGTTTTCGCGGCCGCTCTCTAAACTCGCTGCACTTCTCACCAAACCTATGACGTCACGCCTTGATAGACAGCGTTTTGGCGCGTTTTAGTCCGGTTTAAACTTTGATGTTCAATAACAATTCAGTGCAACAATATTAAGCGGAAAAATTTTACACACGGTTTTCTTACCACCTAAGGGTTTTATTTGTGAACTTAGGTAAAATCATGCAAGACCCCTATTATACAACGTACGCCATAATTGTATTACCTACGTTTTTCCCCTTTAACGTGAAAATTTACCGTCAAATTAAGGCAACGCTTTCACCGATATCCACAAAAAACTCGCCCTTCAACACATTAACAATTGAAAGTGTAATTTTGACGGAGCTCCCCCAGCTCTCTCAAATTCGGGTCCGCTTTAACCGGGGGAGATTCTTGTATCGCGCGCGTTCCCTTTTTACCACCGCTCATGGACCGGACTTCATCATCAGCTCGGGTCCTGGCGCCATTGTTTGCTAATGATACGCTGGTGAGTGGAAGTAGTGGGCGGCCATGTTGGACGACGCGTTCGGCATCCCCAATCCTCCCCCCCCCCTATAGCACCGCGTCCCCACACTCCCCAATCAACTGCTAAATGACATTACCAGATGGTCGTTAGCGTCCGTCAGTTTATTGTGAGCGGACGCGTCCGCCGAAAATTAGATCAATGCTGCGTTTGGTGTGGCAGTGGTTTTCCGTAATTCGGCTGTTACCGGAAATCCGAACAAGATTTCAATTAGTAAACAATGTTAATTGGCGAATGGGAATAACGGGGTGGAAAAATTCGAATGCCACTGATGGCGATAACAGAGTGTTAAGCGTGTCCGGACACTGCTGGTGACTGTTATGGACTACTGCGAGCGCATACCTCAACCTCTCTCACTCATTACTAGAGTAAACTAATGTATAAATGCTGGTCCTAATCTACACTTGTAAACGCACGAAAATATATCTTTTATGAGACTTATGTTGTTTATTTTTATACATTGGGTTTACTGCAAACCTAAAAAACAGTCACAGTTCCAAATTTATTTTTAACTCATTCGCACATCTACAATTTATATACTGTGGTAAAACCCGCGGTAAAACAGGAGTCGGAGAGTGATAGGCGATACAAGAATCTCCCTCGTGGAACTCATTCCTAAAACGTCCCGTAACCCCAACCGGTCAAATTACACTTTTAATTGTTAATGCTCGGAAGGGTAACTCGTGCTTATTTTGTCGATAACCAATGAAGTATTGCCCCGTGTCGAGGTTTGATTTATTTAAGGGGCGTAATTGGGCGCAATCTAGCAGCATCGTAACCAATTACTGGTATAAATGAAGGGCCACCATACAATGGGGTGCTCAGAAATTTTAATTTCGACACATTAATTTCTGATTCTTGGTGCATTTTGTTGTTATTAGTGCTGGATTAGTGCTGGATTAGTAAAATTTTTAAAAAATTATTTCAGTTTTATATTTGTCTCAAATTCACTGTGCAACAAAACATTTCCTCCCGGGAAATTTTAGCTAATAATGACTCCATGAACTCTTCCGCAAAGGCGTTTTTCTAAGTTAGCTCGAATAAGCGAGATATTTGGAAATTAATTTTTATTTTATTCATAATTTTAGTGCAGTCAAATGGTGTTTTGGCCAGGAAAATATAGAAGTATTTTTTCTATCATTCTATATGTTTTTTGGGGCGCTCAATCCGAACTTCTACTTTGCTACCTCCCACTGATACGGTTTCAAAACGGAAATCGCAAAAAGAACAAAAAAAATTGACTCTTCTGCAGATATTGCCAAAAAGTCATAAAACTATGCACTTTTTGACATCGACCACTATATACAAAAATAACAAAACGAAAGTACACTAAATTTGCTATAAAAAGCACCCTCAAGTTTACTACTTGGTTGAATGGTTTGGCCGCTCGAGCGCGCTGAAAGAAGGCGAAATTTTCCTACTTTATGTGATGTCCGTAATTATAAAAAACCTGATTCTGATAAAACTATATTAAATTCTCTACAAATTGTATAACTTAATAAGTTATTTTGGACAAACTGTGTAGCCGCTAGAGCGTGTTGAAATTCATATTACGCGAAACCGCGATAACAAGAGCCCTTAACCAAAAATTCAGTACAGACCTATATTATTACTATTTATTTCTTAACTATACAGGGTGTTTCAGAAATAACGGCTAACCTTCAAGGTGCATATCCGCCAAGGACAGAGAAGCAATTTTGGTCAAATAACCTATAGTGTATTTCAAACTTTTAAGTACCAGCAAAATTGTATTGAAGAAATTGTCTAAAGCCTGTTCTGGTGCATAGCCGTGCGCGCATGACTGAAATACCATTGCAAACAACCACGGCAAACAACAAACATTTACGAACATTTATCAATTGAAACATAGAGAGATTAGTACGTACCTAATCCAGATGTGATTCAGATTTACAAACACTGTGATTGCAGAGAGAAATCCGTCGAACAAAAATCGATTTAACACCGTAATTGCGTTTCACAGCCGATCAAAGTTATGTCGCATTCTAGCCATACAATTGTCATCCATCCGTGTCTGGTACTACACAAGTCACTACACAAACACACCCCATTAAGATCCCAGAGTCAAAACGATCCTTATTGTTAATAAACCAACAAACAGCTGATCACTCTTGTACGTGACCTACGAATGTAGGTCATTGTCGCTCTGAGCGAGAAAGGCCAGGGTGGGGAGAGGCCGATATGTTGCCACCGCCATTGATTTGTCACCAGTTGCAACACAACTGTGGCGGAGTGTAGTCCAGTTTCTTGCTCTGAACAGGGACGGACTCCGTCTTTCTTTATCAATTTTCTCAAGAATGCGTTAAGTTAGACCATACGTTATTTGACAAAATATGCTATTACGGCCTTGGGCATATGCTCCTTGAAGGTTAGCCGTTATTTCTGAAACACCCAGTATATAACTATTTGCTCTTTATAATTAATACTTAATGTATTATGTAATTTTATATTTTCTCATAAACATTCGGGTTCTTGACTTAGCTTAATATGATATAATATATCAACCCAATCTCGCGGCTACACTGTTTGGCCAATAAGTGATTAAGATGTGCAATTTGTAGGACAACTAATGTAGTTTTAGCACAGTTTTAGCCTTTTTAAGTAAGACAGAAATTGGGTTTTTTTAATTTGCCCTTCTTTCAGGGCGCTCTAGCGGGCAAACCGTTCAACCAAAAATGCATTTCTACAATGCTCTTAAAGGAAATTTAATGTACTTTATTTTTGTATTGAATGGTCTACCTCGAAAAGTGTATAGTTTTATCACTTTTTCGCAAGAAACTGAAATACGAGGGAAAAATTTTACCTTTTTGCGATTTTCGTTTGGAAGCCACATCCGTGGGAAGTAGCAAAGTTGAAATTCGGATTCAGCACCCCAAAAAACATATAGAATAAGAGAAAAAACCCTCCGAAACGATTTGACTAGACTATTTTGCCGTTATATACAGAGGGTTTTCTTATCCGCTTATTCTAGGTAACCTACAACAACGCCTTGGGGGATGTGTTCAGGGGGTCATATAGAAGCATTATAGGCAAAAATTTCCCGGGAGGAAGAAAGTTCATCAAAATTTGTCGCACAGTGTTATGTACTTATGTACATGAAGACCTGTTTTATAATCTTACCTTAACTTTCCCTTTACTTTTGCTTTTATCTTCTATACAACACATGAAAAGGAAAGAGGGCAAAGGGATAAAATGAAAATGGCAAAAGGGGCAAAAATGACAAAAGGACAAAAGGAAGAAAAGTTTTATATTAAAGGAATAAAAATGAAAAAAGGACAAAGAAATAAAAAGACGCAAAGGACAAAAATAACGAAAGGGACACAAATGACGGAAGGACAAAAAAAAGAAAAATACAAAAATGATGAAAAGGCCAAAAAGGTCAAAATAATCAGAATGACAAGAAGGGCGAAACGGGCGGAAAAGACAAAGAATAAAAATGACGACAACGACGAACGTAACGAAATAGTTTAAAAAGCTAAAAAGGATAAAAGGGATAAAAAAGATTAAAACGGTTACAAGGAACAAAACCCGAACACAAAATAATAAAAAGGACAAAATGACAAAAAGCACAAAAAAGAAAAAGATTCGAAAAAGCGTATAAAAAAGAAAACAAATTATAAAAAAAGAAATCTAAAAGTTTACAAAAGTTTACATGATTCATTTAATACTGAACATATGCGTATGAGTTAAATAAAAGACACAGTACGTATGCAAAGGAATTTTATAATCACAAAATGCAAGGTATATTGCTGCCGTGAGTACCCCGCATACCATACAATTTCAACAAAAAAAAAAACGAAACAAGTAAATCCCTCACATCTCCATGTATTCCACGATTCCTTAAGCGCACAGCTTTTGAGCGATAAATTCGCGACCGTAGACGCCGAATCTGCCGATAGAAATCCGGCATTTTAGCATGTGAGAAAACGAAGGAGGAGATAGAGATCGAAGCGGGCCGGCATCCTTCGTTCGCAGTCGTCGCTGCAAATCCCCGTCACTTGACTCGCGAAATCCCCCCGAATAAAAATAATATATTGGGGGGCGGCCGAATATATATTTCTATATATACCTATATATATATTCGCGGGCGGCCCAGTAAATCTTCTCATCTGTTTCAGACAATATAACTTCCCCACTTGGCAAGCGCCCTCTCGCAGCATGCCCGCGTATCGCGGATATAAATTCCGAGCAGCGCGAAAGAGAGTCGAAAAATTCGCGACGCTGGGGGCGATTCTCGTGCCGTCACTACACCCCCTCAAGTCCCTTTCCGATGACGCTGTATTCTCTGGAATCGGTGCCAACTACGATAAGGTATCGGATAAATTCGCACTCAATTTGTCGACAAAAAGCAACAATCACATAATTTATTCAATGAAATCTACGAGAACTACACTGCAACGTTATTACTATTGAATGGTATGACTAGGCTGGACTAGGCTTTCAAGATATCATTTAGGGTACGATATTGTCTGACGCAGTGCCGTCCGTTAAGGGCTACGTAACAATATTAGTATGATTTAATAACAAAATGAGGGGGTTTTGTGTTTATTTAGGGGACTGAAACCGGGGGTAAAATATAATATTCCGTTTTCAGGCGAAACTTGACGTTTTATCTAAAGATGTCCTGTACTAAGTTGTACATCATAATCAAATCTACAACAATCATACGGGTCACTTTTTACCATGACCTCAAATTTCCAAGAAAAATGCGAATGCCAATGTCAAAAATATTTTTTGTTTTTGATTTTGTTTTGTCGCTACAATTATTCAATATTAATCAAATTTTGTGTAAACATACTCTTATACATCAAATAAACATTTTTTCTTCAATAGAAAACAAGAAGTTTTTAAGATATTTAGTTTTTCAATAAAAAACAGTATTTTTTAAAAACTTCTGTGGAAAAATGATCGTACAGAGTTCTTCTGGTGCTCATTTTGTCTGTTTTTCATGTAGTTATTGATACTATAATAAAAATAATACTCCCTATTTAAAACATACTCAAAAATTGAAAAAAGTCAAAGACGACTTTTGCTATAATAAGTACACGAAAAACAGCAAACATGATCACCAGAATAAAAAAAAACTAATTTAGATTGAAAAACTAAATATCTCAAAAACTTCTTGTTTTGTGAAATAAAAAATGTATGTTTATTCAAGGTATGCAAAGGTATGCTTTCACAAATTTTGATTAAAATTGAATAATTGTTCCGAGAAAGAAAAATAAAAAAAAACATTAAAATCGTTTTGGCATTACCATTCGTATTTTCTCGGAAATTTTGAGGTCATAGTAAAAAGTGACCCATATTAATATTGTAGATTTTTTATGGTCTACATACTCTACATCATAATATAGGATATTTTTGGATAAAACATCCAGTATCGCCGGAAAACGCAATAATATAATGTGCACCCGCTTTCAACCCGCCCAATTGAGCATTACACCACCCATGATCTGCATTTACTTTTTACGTTCATTATGAGCCACTTTACCTTTTCCAACGATAAAAATACTGTCTACAATTAATACGCACTCTTACCTTTGTTTGCCGGACTAAAGGGAGAAATAGAGAATAACTGCGAAAAGCATGTGCAATTTCCATACAAATTCTTCTGAATTTCAAATGAAATTTAGTAATTTCAAATCCAGTTTTGAAATAAAATCATTTGTTGTAAAAAAACCGGTTTAAATATACATTCCTATTGGAAACTTGTTTTCTAGCGGTCTATTAAATTCTAGTAAACGCTTTCCGATCCCGTCGGTGAACAGTTCGCGGTTCATTAGCTCTTAACGATCTCGCTTTATGCGCACTGCAGCCAGCAAATGCGATTCTATCTACACAGCACGGCTATTAGCTGAAAACTATGGTGTAAAGCTGTCGAAGATGCTGAAAGGAAACAATGGTAGGTACGAAGAAAGAAATATCATATGAATCCTAAATTTATTAGTATATTTATGGGTACAAATTTAGAACAGGAACCAAATAATAAATCTAATTCCATCATTTTGTCGTTGAATAGAATAAAAGCTTATTTCTTACAATCCGTACCTTGAAGTCTTCTTTCCTTGAAGCATCCCTTTCGCATGCTTCACAGTCCAATTACGATGATGTTGAATGATTTTAGAATATGATGGTGACGAATATTGTTTTACGTATTTTATCAATGAAACAATTATCCACAACCATGTACTATCGTGGCCATATATTTTTATTATAATATGTCACCCGGTACTAGAGAAATGCTCTAATTGCCATCTCGTTTCGATAGTATTTATTCCTCTGTTTGACGTCTCGTAACTCTAAAACTACTGAACAGAAAAATGTAAATAAAGTGTGTCATACTCCAAAATTTTTTCAAAATTTTTGCCGCTCGGTGTAAACATGAGCGCGAAAGAAGTGACAAAATTCACCCGATTTTTGCATTCCTAAATTAACGGTCGTCTTTCCGATTTTTTTCTCCTAAACCGCTTACCACAAAATTTTCAATGATTCGGGTTGCATTCAGAGTCTCTATCGATTGGCGTTTTTGTTTTCTTCAGTTTTTATACAATACGGTTGTAAACAATATTTTGTTGGAAGCGGACAGATCAGGAACGAATGTTAACAAAACAACGCAATTAGCATTCATATAATCCTTATTTACTGCGCCACATGTCCGTTGAAATTTGATAGCATTCCGACTGTTAATTTTTGTAATTTTTAACACCGAAATAAACATCAACAATATTTTGCGCAGATCGGTCGAGCAGTTAGTAACTCTGTCTGAGTCCCATTTTGTGTACTTGAACAATAAGGAGTTTTCGAATTTTCGAATAGTGGTGAATACTAAATTAAGTTAGCTTGATAAACTGAAAAAATATTTAAAAAGTATGCCCGATTTTGTTATATTAGTATTAAAACTATTATAACAATTTCAACAGTTTATTTATTAGTAATATTTAAATACAGGGACAAACAATATAATCGTCGTGTCGTTATATTGTGTTCGTAAACACTGTTCTTTTAGTAATTAATGCATACTGCGATCTTCCACTACCGGCAGCATCGTTGTCGATCCCTTCCCCATCAGCACACCAAAGACCGAAGAGTGCCGCGTAAGTTGCGGCGCACATGAGTTGCTTAAACACGATCTTTTGTAGGGAAAATACAAGAAAAACAATGATTCTGTAATAAACTTTAAACATATGATTTATTAGGTAGCCTATAGTCTATATTACATTATTCCAGCTCTTCTAATAACGGAATTGCTGGCATTGCATAATATAGCTTTTTGTGGGTCAATCACTAATCCGATCATTTTATAAAAGTGCAGGTGCTGCACTATTTCATTTGATGCATTATTTCCGGAGTAATTAATTTGGAAAAATCGAGTAAACGCCAACATATACCGATATCTAATTTTTATGAGTTGTAGCAATTGAAAAAAAAAATATGCCCCTTGATTTGCGACAAAATTGACGTCGAAAGAGGGGCCATAATATATGGCCACGAAAGTACAGCAATTTATTCGAAAGTTTAAAATAAATACGCTTGCCGCAGCAAGGCAAAGTATTGTTGGATTAGTGTTCTGTTCTGGTGCTTTTACATCATACTCTCGTTTTGTTGGATATCAACATTGTCTATAAGGAACAAAACTCATTGTTTTTCAATGGTGAACACGCTGATCGACAAGATGTAATGGAAAAACTCCTCAATTTAAAAGCTGTTCACAGATCCGGCGCATCCACCATTTAGTTCTATCGCAACGTTCACCGTTCGCGTCTATCGCAATTGCTGAAATAAATCCACCAGTCCGTAACGTAAACGTTATCCCGTCTAGCAAATAGCGTAGTTAGCGCTCGGCGGTGGAAAAATTGAGAGCACGGATATGAGTTGTTTGTTCGAGCCGAGTGTGAGTGTGCGGTGCAAATGGAGCACCGGGAACCTCTAATACTTCTGGATGGCGGCGGAGCACGTCCGGTTATCCGGATTTTAGATCGCATCCGAATTAGAGTACGTAATCCAACCGAGTCCTAAACACGATTTACAATTAGTCGGAGGGAGAGTGCCCCCGCAATTCGTGCGGTAGGACCGTGAGAGGGAGGCGCGGGGGGCGGTTACCGCGACCGTCCAAACACGCCGAATTAGATTACCCAATTATGATCGGATTCGTTAACAAGACACCGGTTTTGACCGGCCGCTGTGTACCGTATCCGTAATTAATGATTCGACGTTGATTATTATCCTAAATACGGTAACGTGGATTCTATTTCACATCTGGGCTCTTTTATCAAATACCTTGGCGGTTCCAGTGAGGTGTCCTAAGGTGAGTCCACTATTAGTTCTTGCCTAAATAACTAATTGATGGCGTAATTTAGTTCGTAATAACACTCCGGGAGTCTACAACGGTAAACTTGGAACATTCTATGTATATTTTTCATAGCACACTACCAAACAGTCTTCAACTAAATGTAAATAAATCGAATAGAAAGATTTGACTGCTAATATTTCGCTACTCTCTACTATCACTAAATGCGGTACATTTGCTTTTGATAATAATTTAACACACCGTTTTCAAATATCAAGGTCAAAACACAAATTTCTGGGATTAAATCGCGTTTTGAGTTTTAACCTGTACGTCTCTAATACAACCTGACTATAAGCTAAGTCCCATAAAAATGTATACATATTAATGTTGTGTAAAATGATCAACACCTACTATGTACCGATTTTTATTTATTATTTTTAACATTACTAAAGATATTGGTAAGGTGGTAAGGTATATTAATGGCACGAATAAATAAAAACTAGTAAAAAATATCTTCAGCCTTGCAGCAGTTAGAATACCACCCACCGTAAAACCTAAAAAAGAACAAGTGAACCGATTTTGCCTATGCACGAACTTGTCCGTACTTTTTAAGAGATAAGCTACTATACCAAAATTCAGAACAATTACTTCAAAATTACGGCAGTTATCGTGTACACAGACGGACAGACGAACAGACAGACGGGCATAGCTAAATCGATTCAGTTTTCAATTCTGATCAAATCCATATATATGTCTATATCTGCCATGCCTCCTTAAGGGTGTTACAAATGTTGTATCAAACTCAATATACCCTCACCACATTAAATTTGGGGGTATAAAAATAAATGAAAATTATGAAATGAAACACAGACTTGAAACTGGCAATAACTCTCCTTATTCGACTGTAAGTCTTTAATTGTGGTTTGTGATAATGTTTGTAATTCTGTTTTTTATTATATTAGATTTCGCTGATGATGCCTTGAAAAAGGCGAAACCGGTCCGAATTAAATTAATTACACATCTAGCAACTAAGAGGCTTATATTTTCACATCCTACTTAAAAATTTAAATAAATATTCAATTTAGTAAGTTTGTTGTCAAAGAATGTTTTGTTCTTTGAACAAAAATGCAATAAAATACAGGGTCGTCTATTGGAAATATGAAAGTTGACACTACTTCTGGTGTAATGGGAAACAACCGGAAAATATGTATGCAGCAACAGTTGACAAATGTTCAATTTCTCATTTCATTTGGTTCTTCAAATATTCATCTTGGATATTTTGCAAAATATAAAATAGTTTGTAAAATAGCGGGCAACACAATGTTCTATACTTGTCGATCCCTCTTTCACAGTGTTACGGAAATAACACGGAGTAAAAATATGTATATACAACATAATCCATATACATCAAAGCGAGCGATTTATCACACAATCTCGTCTAATGATAAATACATAATTGACATTCCAATTGGAGAAATATATTGCATATATTCCAATTGAGAAACGATATTGCGCTGTAATCGTTCTCCAATTTACTTGAATGTTCGGTACATTTCACACAAGTTCGCTATCTGAATCTTTATTTTTAACACAACATAGTCAGAATCAAAAACAAACTCCATTTAGAATAATACGTACATATTTTGCTGTTTTTTAGTGTTTAACCATTCCCATTCATAATATACACTCATTCCTCATTGCTGTTTTGGTAGATGTTGGATTTGAACATTACAGTTTGTAGAATTAATAGTAATTTTTGTGCGGTAAACCTTCGAACAGACACGGATGGACTTAGTAATATCTATTCAAATGTGCTCTCCATGTTACCGATGTAATTTTCGCCGACGACTGGGCAACCAATAGATCATGTCCGATGTAGGCATCTTTTCATCTTTACACACTTACGTTACAGTGTTCTTTTTCTATACTTTGTGAATGTCAATCGACGCATGACGCTGTTTTATAATTGTTTTAGTGTATTCAATGTATTGTGATGAATAGTGATGTAACTTTTGAGATCATATCAAGTAACTTTTAGGTAGGTGGTAATTTAACAATGTAGAGACAATTTTTAACTGTTGACTATGAATTTGTAGCTATGAATAAGGTTGAAAATACAGCCGAAACGTCAGCAATGAAGTGAAGTTTTAATATCACAGCTCCCCACAGCTCCCTATAGCCAAAAAAGAAACTTTCAGTAATTTTTGTTCTTTTTTCATGTCTTATGTGTTTCTTTTTACTTTATCATAGATGGTATGACAAAGTATCGTAATCGTGACAAAAAAGATTTTAATGGAAATATGTCCTTTTGGGTCCCCTGAACAATTTTGACCAAGGTATAAAAAATGGTTGTGTGTGTGTACCCGTTTTGTGTGGCGCCGATTCCGAAGAAACTACTAAAGGTATCGGGACGAAACAGCATGTTTAGAAGTTTCATGTCCAAACTTAGCGCTGAAAAGCTGAATTTACAGCGGAAAGAACTTTTTTTCAAAAGGGTGCAAAGGAACTGAAAGTTTACTCTTAGCATTCTTCAACGATTTTGCAAATGAGCCGCCATTTTTGTAATTTCGTCAAATTAGTTAAATAATAAATAATAATAAAAAAGTAGAGATAATTTTGAATAATTTATGTCTATGCAATTTGTTGGTAAAATTTTTTAGCTGCAAGAGCAAATTTTATTTGCTCGAGATCGCTCGTACTGCAGTAAAACTAGTTAGCCAGAATTTGACAGCTATGTTGATACTATTGATAGTATTCTCACAATATTAACGTTGGAGAACACTGCTAAACAGTATATTAAAGTTATGTGCCTGGCCACATTAGATTTTTTTTCTTTAAAGTCACCGCCAGTGAATTAACACTAATCAATACAACATTTCGTACGTAAAAAAACTTGCAGTTCTTTCAACAGTCAACAGTCTTAACAGTATGACTAAATAGAACCAGATCAATAAGCAGGTAACTCGAGTACCATGAAGGGCGCAAGAAGAAGATAAGGATGCATCAGCAGTCC
This sequence comes from Melinopterus prodromus, assembly GCA_964023965.1. Lineage (NCBI taxonomy): Eukaryota > Metazoa > Arthropoda > Insecta > Coleoptera > Scarabaeidae > Melinopterus > Melinopterus prodromus. The sequence goes on from OZ030390.1 coordinate 71,366,297, forward strand.
GACCACGGATACATGCGCTGCAATACTTAAGCCCACGTAACATATGAATCCAAACGCTAGCGGTAGCGGCCCTTTTTTCTGTACGTGTTCCCGGAAAACCGCAAAGTCTCGTATAGTACTAGAACAGCACGCAATTCCTCTCGTCTCTTATAAAGCGGTCCCACAATCCTATCTGGCGGGCGGGTCTCGACCCGACCCAAGCCCACACAAAAAACGGAGCGCATTTCGCTACAGAGGGCGCTCGGAATGCATACGGCTCCGGGTGGGGTGGGTCAGAAAATACTGCAAGAACCCCGGAATAAATCAGGAGGAGTTGGAGGCCAGCACGTGCACCACCCATCCGACGATCTTAAATTTAATTTATAACCGGCGGCCGTGAAACAAAAGAAACGCGCTCGCGCATTGTTAACGCGATTTATAGTCGCGTTAAATCGCGCGCGATTGTTTTGCGGTGAGGATTTTTTGGCGACGGCCTTTTTGAAAATTTTGCCCCGCGGGGCATAGCGTCGAGTATTGTTCCCGGGGGTTCTATTCTGGGTAGTCGGCGACCCGGGACGGTATAAATTGGGACATCTATCACTGCGATTGTCCTAGGAATCGTCGCTTCCGTTTTCTTCCTGTTGGTGACGTCTTCCGGTTAATTTAAAATCCGGTATTATTTTCGACTCTGGATTTTAAGTATCATCTATTTCTTCTCAAAATACTTTGTTGAAAATATTGTTAGGTTATTTACAGTATGTACGGTATGCAAGCAGGACTCTTAATTTTTTATTTTAATTTTTAATAATTTATTTGCATAGCATGCTATTTAAATGTAGCCGTTCTGTTCAAATGATGAACCAATTATGAAAATTTTCTGTCAATAAACAAAAATATCGGCACTGGTCCATTTGGAATCATCGGTAAAATATTTAATTATATAATTAATTTTTTTCTATATTTTCTATTGGGTAGTTCCGACAATTAAGTTTATTGACCAATTATGTGGTTAAATTTCAGTGCTTCATAGTATGAAGCAGTGAACGGCTAACAGAAACTCTGGGATATTTAAAAACTAACATCACAATTGTTGAAAAATACAAAGGTAACATTGAACCTAAAAAAATAGTTGTGTACCTGGACCTGGATAGATATAGACTAGATAAAAGATCTGTACTCTATCCACCTACATACAGACTCCGTCAGAAAAATGTATACACATGAATAAAAATAATTTTCTACAAGATTAAGGAAACTAAAATCTGAAGTAATATTCTCGAAAAAAGCTGGCTCTATTCCTTTGTAAAATATATTAAAATTCCGGTTTAAAGTACCGGTTTCGTTAGTTGCAACATCATCAGCCTAAATCTACAATCAGAAAATGTACGAAAGAAATCAACAAGAATTTAACAGAATACTCACGGTCAGCTTCAAACAAGCTTTTCCCTTTAAAACACATCAACCGTCTTTTGCAACAAATCGTAAACACCTTTTTACATACCTAAAAAAAGCTGACAAAATATATAAACCATTCAAACAATAACGTCAATTTAATTTACCAAAATTTAGCATTTATCACGCTTTCAAAAGCAATAATACTGGCAAAACGGATAGCGGAACACAAATTCTTAACTTTTTCGAACATTTGTCAGCACAAAATTTCAACAGGTCATTGTATAAAATACAATGAACCTACGCTTCTTCATAAATGTAATTAAAACTACAAATTAGACCTTTCAGAACAACTCGAGATAGAAAAACATAAAAGAAACCACAACATAACTTTTTTAAATGATCAATTGGACTTCCAACAAAAAGCGTTGTTCATGTTTACATTACAATAATTTAAAACATTTTGAACTTTAAGTTACCTACATTGAACCAATTTTTCACTATTTTCGCTATCCCTCTTGCTAACTTCCAGCCATATGTCAATCAATAGTCTCGTCGTCATTCACACATGGCACACGCACTACGCTTGTTCTTTTAATACCTGACCGTGAGTAATCTGTTAAATTGTTGTTTATTTCTTTTCGTACCAACATTTTCTGATTGTAGATTTAGGATGATGATGTTGTAACCAATGAAACCGGAATTTTAATATATTTTACAAAGGAATACAGGCAGTTTTTTTTTTCGAGAATATTAATTTATATACCTTTGTCGGGCATGGACACATTCCAAATAAAAACTGAAGATTGAAACTCAAATCTATTTTTTACGGATTTCAACTAACTTAACTAAACCACTTTCATATCACCCTCTTCAACCAACCGAAAACCAGTGAAAGCGCATCAACAGCTGTCAAACTCCACAACAAGTTGCCGCAACCCATGAGGGATTTACCAAGGCTAAAACTGAAGGCGTCATTGAGGGAGTTGCTGTTAAGGCAGGCCTTCTACAGTACCGAGGAATTCTTTCAGTGTTCATTTCTTTCTGGTTTTGTTTAAATTTTGTATTGAATTTTATTGAAAGTATCCTATTGTGACATGAACTGTAATTACTTTTGAGTTTCGAAAATAAATTATTATATCAGCATCAGATGTGTTCATTCAAAACATTTAAAAAATCCTCATATTCGGACGTAAGAACATTTTAAAGTGGTATTTCAAACATGGCTTTTCCATCGTCCAACGTATCTGGGCATTTGGAAGCGTTTCAAGTTTTTGAAGACTTATCACAAAGTTGTGAAATTGTCAGTCCATTTTCGACTGTAACCCTGGAATTTTTGTCTGAACCAAACAAGTTATACATTCTATACAAAAGTCTTTATGTCAATAACACTCGTCTAGTTCCACAAGACGCGCAACCTACATTTGTTTTGTGGAAAGTTTCACTCTAATCTTGTGGATATAGAATAAAAATAATTATATTTTCCGGCACCTTCACCAATTCTATTATTATCCAGAATCTCGATGGAGAAATCTCTCGTTTAAACTGTAACTGGATAGTGACGCAACACTTCTCGCTCCGTTACCCAGAAAATTAATTCTTGCGGAGCGCAGCGTGGACGTCCAAAGTTATATAACTGTGCGGCGATGTGAGGGTCGATTGCAGTGCCTGTAATGTCCCGTCCCATAACTGCACCAGGTGAAGTGGAAAGGCTATTTTCCGTCAACGCGTCCGCGGCGGCTACCCCCCGGTACTAGACGGTCCTGCGGGGTAAAGGCTTCGGCCCACTACGGTTTACTTTTATCGCCTACTCGAGATTCATTTTACTCTTGTTCCTTTACAGCTAGACGCAAAATGGTATTGATATTGTAAAGTTGAGCGTACGAACATGAACTCTCAATGGACCTACAGGGGCCACTTTGATTTTACGTTGTCCTTGTACGTTGATTGTATACATACAGGGTGAGTTATTAGTATCCCGGCGGTCGATAGCTACTAAATCGTTAGACAAAGAAAAAACATTTTAAGATAAAAGTTGTTTGGCTCTCTAGTTTCTATGACGTAAAATTACTTTCATTTATACAGGGTGTTGCATTTAGGCGTGACGTAAAGTATGTAATTTTTTAAAATGGAACGCCCTGTAAATTTTAATATTGTATGACTACTAATAAATTTGGCTATCCAACGATATAAGTTGCTAACTCTCAGCGTTAATAGTACCTGAGATATTCAATTATTTCTCCAAAATATGCTCGTTGCACGATCTTTTTTAAAACTATGTAAAAATTACATTTTTCAGATTTTGCTTTTAAACTATGTCAGACAATAGTCAAAGCTAGTAGATATATGATAATATCCAAAGATATTAGTTTGACAATTCATAAAACTTAGTAAATTTTAATATTTTTCAAATCGATTTTGCTTGAGTTTTTTAAATGGAACTGTATTTTATGTGCTAGTTGAATATCCCATCAAGTTCCCTTTAATTTATGTGAAATATGTCATATGTCCAATTTTAGTAGTTTTCGTGATATTTACAATTTAAAGAAAATGTGTAATATTATCTAAATATGCCATTGTTTTCTTGTTCTTTTTTTGTTTGTCTCTTACTTGTAAATCAGTAATTGTATATACACATATAATTTAAGAAAAAAAAGAACTTTAAAGGCGATAATAAAAAATAAATCCGTTTTTACTTAGTAACCTATTTGAAGCAAATTCAGAAACAAACTATAAACACTTGCAATGAACATTGCACAACAAGTAACTATTATTTTATTTTAATTAATATTTGCAAGTTGTTCAAATGACGCACCCTATTCTGTCCTGCAAGCATTAACGCGCTGTATAAAACATCTTGAGATATTTCTTAACATGTACCTCTTATTTACTCTAAGGTTATCAAAAACATTAGTTATACGAAGTTTCATGTCTTCTGGTGTAGTAGGCGTAGATTGGTATACCAGCTCATTCACATATCCCCATAAAAAGGAATTGAGTTTGTTGAGGTCTGGAGACCTTGGTGGCCACAATGTAGGCCCTCCTCTTCCCTCTTTGGTCACCGTTTTAGTTCTTGTCTTGTGCTGGTAATTAATATTACCTGTTTCTTCAAATTGCAACCGAACCCTGTTTATAACACTTGGTTGGGGATGCCGTCTAACCGGATATCGCTGTTCATACATTCTGGATGCTAATAATATATTTCTGTCGGCTTCGCCATAGTTGTAGATCATGTTAATTAATTCTCCTTTGCTATAATTATAACGCATCGTTCAGAGAAAAGACAAATATTGTTACTAATTTTGACAGCAATAACTTAAAGATCTCAATTGTTTGTTTCTATGATTAATTAATGCTGATAGTATTAATTACCGTTTTTTTAAGTTGTATTTTAATACAGTATTACTGATTTACAAATGAGAGACAAGCAAAAAATAACAAAAAATAATGGCATTATTAGATAATATTAAACATTTTTCTTTAAATTGTAAATAGCACAAAAACTACTACAATTGGACATCTGGCATACTTAACGTAAATTAAATGGAACTCGCGGGGCAATTCAACTAGCACATAATATACAGGTTGTTCCATTTAAAAAGTCAAGGAAAAGCCATTTGAAAAATATAAAAATTTACTAACTTTTATGGACAGCCTGTATAGTGAATCTAATATATTGTGATACTGGCTTTAACTATTGTCTGTCATAGTTTAACGGCAAAATCTGCAAAATATTCGTTTTTACATAGTTTTAAAGGAGATCCTGCCACGGGCATATTTTGGGGAAATAACTGAATATATAAAAAAATTACGTATTTTCCGTCACGCCTAAATGCAACACCTTGTATGAATAAAAATAATTTTACGTTATAGAACTCGCCCAATATATTCCTACTTTTGTGTCAATATCAAAGAATGTAGAGGTTACTTTTAAATCACTCCTGAATATTTGTATATTGGAATAAAAATCGCAAAACAACGTTTGAAGATTTCTCATATATAATACCTAATTCATTTTTAAAATAAAAAATATAGTATCGTTTAATTACAATGATTACATTGATCTTCATCAATCCTCTGTAGCGCAATATTGCCGCATATACGAGTTGAATCGGCCGTCCCTAACGATGAAATTGTTTATAAACCAAAATCGGAAATTTTGTCGACGCATCAGAAAAACCGAGTTTCGTCCGACCCTACAGACCGACAATTTCAATCGGTAATAAATAACGTCGAAGCGAGTTGGACATAAAACTGTACATTCGTAATATTTTAATTTCGGCTCTATGCAGTCAATTAAACCGAACTGGAAGCCGTGCCTGTTTACGCAGTATTTTTGCAAATACCGTAATTAATTTCAGTCGTTCGCGCTTAGGGCCCGCTTTAATAATCAAGAACAAAAGACGACGTGTTTGTGGTTGTTTTTTATTTGCCGAATGACATCCGCTCACGCCTAACCGATTTAACCACAATTGAAATTAAATAAAATACTACATATCAAGTTTTGTTTTTGGTATTCAATGCAATATGTATGAAACACGCAGCACTGCTGAAAAAGTTGCATATTTAATTTGCGGTCATTGTTATTTATTAATGCCAATATATTAAGGTATTTTGCGCGACTACCAGTGATAAAACCGCGAAGTTATGTAGTGACAATATGTCGGTTGCGTGCAATCGATGTTAAAATTGTTTTTATAAATATTTTTATAAATAAATAAAATATCGCAAAATGGTTTTTAACCAATGTTTTAATATTGTATATGTGTGTATGTGTGTATGTGTGTATCTGAATTGTTATGTTTAATTTTTTAACGACAATTTAATCGATATCGAAGCTGAATTTCATATTTATACGTTATTTATTTGTTGTGCCTAACTGACAAAATATTTGATTTAACAATTTAATTGAATTTGTCATGTATTCGATTCTCTTTTTTAGTTTTCATAGACAAATGCGCACTTTTACCATAATATGCAAAGAATATATCTGGTCTATCACAAAAAATCTGATGTGGCCAGGCACATGACTTTATCATACTATATATAAAATTAATAGTTTAGCTGCGTAAGATTACATTTGATCGATATCGATCATGTCTGCAACAAAATAAAACTAGTTAATAATAATAATAATTTTATTGGCGATATTCATATGTTATATACGTATTTTCGCAGGTCAATAGTCAATTAAAGCAATTTAAAAATCATAAGCTCACAAACAAACACAAAGGTAACCAACATACAGAATGCAATAATAATCGAACGCATAATAATGGTCAGACATATCAGCAAAGCTGTCCCGAAGGTACCTATTCCTCCAAAGTGTAAAATGCCTTCTCCAGCAGGTAATTTTTCATTATTGATTTAAATATGGTTCGATTGAGTACCATAGCAATATGTTCGATAAATTCTTCCATAGTAACGAGAATTTCAATTATAGTTGGTGAAGGGTTATTCAATTAAACCAATGTTCTCGTTTTCTGTTGTTTATTTTCTAGACGGTCTAGAAAATAAACAACAGAAAACGAGAACATTGGTTTAATTGAATAACCCTTCACCAACTATACCATAGCAAGTTGGTCTGTCTCTCGCCCATTCTGTTCTATTAGAGTTAAAAATGAGATCGCTCTGATTCCGGGTATTATGATGATGTTCGTCCTCGTGTCTTCTACAGTGTGTCCCACTTAAGAGTGTAACACCTTCATATCTTTTTTATTTTTGGTTCAATTTTAGTAATTTTTTCTTTCAAATTTAGGAATCATATTGCTCTAATTACTGTCTAAAAACCAATTGCATTCCTTAAAATAGAAAGCACCTTGTGATGGCAAAACAGCGTAAACATTAAAAAATTACTTTAGGGATTTTTTTATCTAAAAATTTTACTTCTGAACAATTGTTCAGAATTACCCAAAAACCCTAAATCCAAAATTTCGTGAAAATTAAAAAGTATTGAAATTTTCTTCAAAAATAATTCCATGGTAGTAAATTTTACTTGCATAGGCAGCTGCGCTTAAAAAAGTGAAATTTTGTTTGAAATAAAACCTGAACTGTCAAAAGTGCTTCATCTTCTTCCCTTGCTTATCGCGCATTATCACCGACTAATCTTATTATTTCCACCTTTTCGGCGAGTGTAAACTTTATTATTCAGACAATAATAATAAATACGACAAAGCACTGTGAGAGTTCAGCTTTTATTTAAAAAAAATCCATAGCACACTTTTTTAATCGCAGCTGCCTCTGCAAATAATATTTACGGACTTTCAATATTATTTAATTTTCATGAAATTTTGCATTTACTTACGGTTTTTGGGCAATTCTGAACAATTATTACTAGCAAAATCTTTCGATACAAAAATCCCTAAACTGATTTCTAAAGTTGATTTTTGACATGTATTTTGTCATTACAAGGTGCTTTGCATTTATAGAAGGCAATTGTACCAATATGAGTTCTATATTTGAAAGAAAAAATTACTAAAATTAGACTAAAAATAAATAAAATCTGATGTGGCCAGGCACATGACTTTATCATACAATATATAAAATTAATAGTTTATTGCATGAGAATCTATTCTATAGAGATAAATCGTAGGTATTATCAAAGCATCAGCATTTGACACTACCTACACTATGTCATTAGAATAATAGTTATTTATGTCACAAATGCCGAAAGTACGGAATAGCGCGACGAACGGCGCGTCACCGAAGGCGGAGTGTCGCCGTCGCATATGAGCGAGTCGCTATCTAGTTTTTGGCAGGAGCGACATCAACGTTTATTGTGTAGCTTTTAAGAAATACGTATTTAAAAAAAATAAATGATTTCTGTATAGTAAATGCTAGGTTGGTGTGGTACCACGACGAAACCATGACGAAAGGTGCGTTCCGATTGGTAGGCAATGGTAGCTAATGGCGGTGGTAGAATACGAAATTATAGTATTTCTTACATATCGTGATAATGACACATATTAGTTTGCATGTACATAAACATGAGTCACTAGCAATTTTCTATTGGAAATACTATAACGGCGTCTGCTACCACTGCCATTATCACTAATGAAAACGCACCTTAAAAAGGTAATTCAAATTCTGACAGATTTATATTTGTTCATGACACATCCCTACCAACATACTAAAATAAAACTACACTCATCGCTATACTTTATTTATAATTTTCTCAATTGATCGTTTTTAGAATTAGATATAAAGACTGGTTGATATTTCTTATCAACAAACAATCAAATTGGTGATCTTATTTTATTTGAAATTTGTATTTTATAATTTTGCGCACTACAGCAGCACGTTCCATAGTGGTTCTCCAACCTCTAATGAGATCAGCTGTTTTCGAATGTGACAACACAAAAAAATATTTGTCAAAATCCTGGCTACTATGTAATTTCATATCAATGCAGATGCGACCGATCTCGATCAAATAGAATTTGCTCTTGAAAGTAAACTATTAATTTTACCAAAAAATGTTATACGCATAAATTATTTAAAATTTCCTCTACTTTAATTTATTAATTAACTATTTTGTCGAAATTACAGAAATGGCGGCTCATTTCCAAAATCCTTGAAAAAGGCTTAGAATAAACTAAAAAGCTAAACTATTAATTTTACCAAAAAATGTCATAAGCATAAATTATTCAAAATTTCCTCTGCTTTAATTTATTATTTAACTATTTTGACGAAATTACAGAAATGGTGGCTGATTTCTAAAATCCTTGAAAAAGGCTTGGAGTAAACACCCAGTTCCTTTGGACCCTTTTGAACCAAAAGCTTTTCAACTCTAAGTTTGGTCATGAAACTTCTAAATATGAAGTTCCGTGCCGATACCTTTAGTAGTTTCTCCGGAAATGAATTAACAAAAATTGGGTACACACACACACACACACACACACACACACACACACACACACACATACACACACATACACACACACACACACACAGATATTTTTTTGTACCTTGGTCAAAAATGTTCAGGGGACCCATAAAGACCTATTTCCGCTAAAATCTCAAAAATTTTTTTCGGCACAATTCCAATACTTTACATACTGCGTATGATAAAGTAAAAAGTTATGAAGGTGTTGCACTCTTGGAGTGGGACAAGTGGGACTTACTGTATATGAGCCAATGTTTGCCCTAACATACAACAGATAACTTAGAATGTACACAGACGTAAGGGTCACAATTTTTAGTTCTTTACAGCTCGTTCTGCAGCACTCTCTGTAATTCAGACCACTTATCACTCTGACATCTCTCCATTGGGCGGCAAACGTTAGGGTGGCATTGGCTGAGTGACCTCAGCATAACTCAGCATAACTAAACGGGCATAAAAGTTACCGTAGTAGGCCTTCATTAATGTGCTAAATGATGTTATACCTTTAAGATTCCTAATTGTCAATATGACTCGGTTAAGGCTTTTGTCGTTTGAATAGCATGGTCCTCCCATGTTAATTTAGAGTGGATGTAAACACCCAAGGTATTTGACAGGTTAATTATCCTTGACCATCAGACGAAATGAAAAATTTACCAATTGCGTCTTGGCTTCGTTTACATACAGAGCATATACAGAGAGTTAGCGGCAAACCAGGCTTTGACAGATATATCGATTCTAGTCAATTCTAGTGACTGTCATTAGAATGTCATACTATGTATTATAAACTAAAAAATCTGATATGGCCAGGCACATAACTGCCTGCCAGGCAGTGTCAAATGGTGTTAAACTGTGTCAAATGCAGATGTTTTGACAATACTGTCAACAGAAGCAAAAATTCTGTCAAATCCTGGCTCCTAGTTTCTATGGCTATGCAGACACGACCGATCTCGATTTGAATCTGCTCATGCAGCTAAACTACTAATTTTACCAAAAAATGTCATAGTCATAAATTATACAAATTTTCCTCTACTTTAATTTATTATTGCAAAATCATTGAAGAATGCTAGGGTAAACCTCCAGTTCCTTTGGACCCTATTAAACAAAACTACATTCAGCTCTAAATTTAGTCATGAAACTTCAAAATATGAAGTTCCGTCCGGAATAGTAAATCGTCAAGAAAGCTGGCCGATTTACCATCGAGTCATGAGGGTTTCAAAAGTAAATATTTTGTGGATTCTCTGGTTTACGATACAACCCTACAATTTTGCAGACATATTTCTCCTCATAGAAGGCATAATCTGCCAGTCTTTTGCGTACGTCACAGTTGCCGTCGCTGACAATAAAAATTACATCCCCGCGATTAAGTTGTAAGCCGGCGGCCGAAACAGCATTTTTACGACTGCTAAAATATATTAACCGCGACAATAATTCTGCCGCCGCCTCCACATCACCCACCCCCCGGCATTTTAGTATTCATAACCGGGTACCGACGCCGCTTACGACTATAAAATTAAAAGTGTCACGGCGACGTTCCGTCCAACGGCACACGGCGCCGCCACTACCTCCGCCTCCGGTACAAACTCCGGTGCCGGAATAGTACGGGGCAGTGATTAAAATTAGTGCCGCCGCCGCGGATTTCGTGGCCTGCTATTAGCGCGCGCGCTACCGCTTTGGTGGCGGCGACGGCAGAACGTGACGTGACGTACAACTTCCGGTTTTTACCGGCGACGGCGACGGCGAGTTTAACTCGAACGGAAGACTGTATTATAGGTATATGCGGAACGGCGGCGGTGAGTCCAGTACGGAGACGCCGACTGCTTAAGCGATATATTTTAAACAGGAATAATTAGTTTATGTTGTTTTACTGTACTATGAATTGTTATTGCTAAACAACTACGACAAATTGAATCAAATCAAAATGCTGCAGAACCGAATCAAAACTTTGTAGAACGTCTTTTAAGAGTTATTATAATTATATTCAATTATTTAACTTAGCTACGTACTCACTCTTATGTTGAGGTAAGACTGTATAACATAACGTACCTGAAACAGAAATAGCAATTAACAATAAGAAATTCACGTTATATCGCTAGCTAACTTATATAATAAATAATTGGAGTAAAAAGTTCAAATACGTTTTTTCTCTAAGTGACACCAGTATTGAGTAATTAATTATTGAAAATGCAGAATATGACGCCGTACGTTTTTAGAAAGGGTAGTAGTGACGACCTAGATCCTGAGGCGAAACAGGTGACAGCTTAGTGAGGGGAAGTCCCGTCCGTTTATCGGGTTTCTTGGTAGTTATTTTGTGGTTTTGTGTTTCAAAATGGACAATTTATTTTAGTAGTGGTGAGTACGTGGACATATTACTTGTTTATGGTGAATGCAGAAAAAATGCAGCGGCTGCTCAAAAACTTTATTCGCAACGATTTAGAAACTGGTTCATCGGTTAAAATACACCCTGTATAACGCGTTTTCAAGTATTATAGTGATGTAGTCGATGTAGTCGTTGTAGTCTACTGGTTAAATGTTTCGTAGATTAGGAATCCTAGCGTCAATACGCGTTGTTTAATATTTTTAATTGCTTTTTGATGTAGTATTTCTGAAAATGGTTTTCCGGGGTAGAACACACAAAAAGAGAAAGGTTTTTTCTATGAGCTTAGTTGGAACTATTTATGTTTTCTACTTTACCGTTTATTCGACATGATCGACGTGCTAAGCAACCCGTGGTATGTTTCCATTACAAATAGTATTTTTCTAAACACCCACAATAATTTCTATTATTACTATTTTAAGACTAACTATTTAACATACGAAAAACAAAGTGAAAGTAAAGCAATAATAAGTAAGTACGCCTGCCCCATAATAAGTGACCGATTTAAGTATTTTTTTACAAAGCATGAGCGTGTTTGGCGACATTATATTTTATAACTAGTTTGGGTTATTGTTTGATAGAAACAGGTTGACCACAACTCTAAGTGTAATGGGCAAAAAATAATTGGATAAATCAATTGATAGAACAATCTTTATCTGGCTACTAAATTTGAATTTATTGTTCCCAGAGCATTTAACAATAAATATAGTTTTTTTATTTTATTTGTTGTCTTAAATTATTTCTTATTTCTTCAGGCTCTTCAAATAACATATAAATTATATAGTTACACTATATGATTTTTCCAGTTCTTTTTTATTTTTCCATCCAGCTTTGCAATCAGCTTCAATAAGCTTCGGACACTTTTGTAGTATTAATTATAATAATCACTTGAACAAAAGTAAGCTGCGTGATTTTTCATGTGGTTCATATTTAAACAGTATGTATGTTCACGGATGGACTAATCTATATCTATCTAAACTATTTTAGTACATGAGAGCATGAGTAAAAAGCTTGAATATCATCTATCTATTAGTACGGGTTAATGACAATATTTGTTGTGGTTAGGGGTTTATAATTTTATTATTAGTACGGGCACAAGCATCACCACTACATCACCTAAAATATATAATGTTCAGAATCACTTCAAATAAATATTCTCATATTGGTAGGCGCACACAAACATATTCTGTACTTGATGATATTTGCACCCCTTAAAAATTTAATCAAAGACGTTTACAACCCCGATTACCATTCGATAAATATTTAAATTGGTCGAAACCACCGATCTCCATCTATTAAGATCAGCGTTTCGTCGGCTTCAACCCTTACACCCTTTGCCCTTACCAAAGCCGCTAAAAGGGTTTAAGCGTTACTGGTGCCGTCCGGGTACCCGTTGCAGGTCACGTCGCGCGATAGCCGCTTTTCCATCCGGAAAAGCCGAAAATCAACATCGCCCAGCCCAAAACCGACGGGGGTAGCTGATTGTCTAGCTTGCACACCACCCTTACCCTCAATTAGGAAGGTGCAGCCCTTCGCTCACTCTTAATGAAGCCATCCGGGTCGCCAAACAGGATTAACATTCTTGACACGGATCCCACCCCAGAAGGGGGTGGTCCTGTACCCACGGGAGATGAAAATGCGGGACACGTATTTCCAGAATTTATTCAGTCGTCCCGGATTAATAAAATGACTGACACCGTTTGTATGCTTAATGGGTTGAGTGGTATGACGACTTCGTTGCTATGCGCTATCGGAAATAATGTCTTCTGGCCAAGAGTACAGATTATTTATCTTCATTCGGGATTTGCTTACATTTTATTTTTCAACACTCATGTCGTCTAGATGGAAAATCCCATCAGAAATCAGGACTCACATAACTGACTTACTGGTTTTACTTATATAGAAAAAAAATATACTTCTATTTTTTCTGCAGGACCCTTTCATTTTCTTGTGTATTAGAGTGTATCGAAAAAACGTTTCTTTTGAAATTCAAAATTTCAAGTTGATAAAAAGTTGTTTCTATGGACCTACATAAACTACAAAAACAAATGACACAATTGAAAAATATTTAGGTCTCCCGCAGAAGGCCTAAAGTTTATAATTTTCTTTAAGAATTAGATTTGCTTTTTTCAATGAAAGATTAACTGATTTTTCTTTTTCAAATACAATAAGATTAACAATAAAGTGTGAAATTACCGTAAACAAAAATATATTACTCTAATGCAACATTTAGATCGCCTGCAGTTTATTTAGTTACGATACAATTTTTAGAAAAATGATCATTTTCGTATAATTTAAAAAATTTGCTTAAATGTTGATAAAGTTTATTTGTCAATAAATTTTTTATTAAATGGGGATATGTGGGCTTTGAAAAAGAAAAACCACTCAAAATTTTACTTAAAAAATATGAAAATTCACATTTTTAAAGAAAATCATAAACTTTAGGCCTCCTGCTGGAGACCTAAATATTATTCGATTGGACCAATTTATTGTCTGGTATATGACGGTCCGCAGGGGCAACTTTTTATCAACTTGAATGTTTGAACTTCGAAAAAAACGGGTTTTTGATACACTCTATTGTATGTATCCAGTATCCATACTTAATTCCTGTGAATTTTGACATCGATGAAAATTTATTAGCCCGTACCCCAAAGTGCTCAAACTCGCAAATAGTTCAATTTAAAAATACTGAATAATTAAAAAAGACCTGTAAAATGACTGCATTTGAAAATATAATGAACGACTTATGACAACCTTGCTAATATTCGTCAACGCATTGTCAACACTGTGAGCACCATAGGGGTCTTGCACTAAGTTTCAAAATTAAAAATTAATACGCTCTATTGGTGCCATACGTATACCAGACCCCTTCGCAAAAGTTTTTTTTTGAAGAAAAAAATCGGTTCCTACACAATTAATTATATTAAAATCGGGTTCGGCCCTTTAAATATGAACGCGCTGTGATTGGTGTGACGTAGCATGCCTGGATGAAGGCCACGTGGGTTTGTTTGCCTGGGGACGGCTTATGGCGCGCTTTCGACGAGTTGTGCACGCTACGTATCTTCACAATTTCAACAGCTGTTCTTGTATTATAAGCGGTGAAAATGGAGGCAGGGTACGTGATGGGGCAGTCAGATAAGTTGCCGAAAGTAGATGCCATTATGGTAGCGGATTATTTCGCAACTAATCCGCATTTACGTCGGCCGAAATAAGAGGCGTGAAAACAATGTGGTACGTATGAAGTTTTATCGGTATTTGACGTAGGTATGTAAATGTAACATTACACATTATATATAACATAGATAGATATTTTATAGTTAAATAATCAATGCCGAAATAACTTACGTCAAAATGATCTTCGCAAACAAAGCAACCTGTTTTCATTGCGATATCTTTGGGATTTTGTCTACCGCTCTTATCAAAATTTTACGTGTTTTTTTTTCTCTTTGGGAACCGTAAGGTAAACTTTATCAGGCCTTTGTATCGAGGTGTTGTTACAATGTGATACAATGCACCACTTATATCCCGTTCTTTCATCCATTGCCATTTATTTGTTGTCCACACAGATACGAACCCCGTAGCCGAATGAGCGCCCGCCGCCTGTGTAGTAGATTTTACGAGTGTTGCAAATTACTCATCTATTTCTGCTGTTATTTTCCACATACGTTACTAAACAATCCCATAAATTGACGCGTGTTAGAACGCAATAGCATTATTTTTATACATCTGGTGTATAAACTAAATACGCCCAGCGAAAAAGTACGTCTTTTCTTAGAATGACATTTCTTCAACTTCTAATGCTGAATGTAAATATCGAATATTTTGTGAAATATTTTGGCTGTTAAAAAGTTTTCGTTTTTTAGTTCGGATGTTTCGCTTTTTTTTCAACATATTCTCTGAATTTTTAGTTGAGATTTTAGAAATTTTAAGTTATTGCCGATATCCATCTCGGTAGGCAACGGCATTTACTGTGATCACTGAATAAGCATCAACTACTGATTTTGGGCAGAAATAATATTGTGAAATAATAATAAATCACAAAACAGAGTATATATACAACTCCACCAGCAAAGAAAAAAATACGTATAATATTTTTAAAAATAAAACCGAACGATAAAATGACAAAATTATTGAATCTCGGTTTGCTTCCCGTGCGTAATCTCCATTCTCCGATGGGAACCATCCTGCGCGCAGGATCGATCAATTCACTCTTAAAAATTCACATATACATAACTTTTATGTTATTATACATCAATGGAGGAGTATCACAATAAATAAGGTGTGTTTACGTGCTAACTGAGATATCCGGTTCCATAAAAAGGCGGCTTACAGACACAATACATACAAAATTAAGAAAATAAAAACCCCCAATCTATAGAAGGGATTCTAATTCAATCCTGAATACAAATTTTGTGGCATGAAGTTTAATAGAAAAGAAATCGAAAAGTCGAGCGTTATTACAAAACCACATAAATCGGGTACCATTTTTTACTTCTCTCGCGCTCATGTTTAAACCGACAGGCAGAAAAAATTGATAGTCCCGCATATTATGTAGAAATGATTGAGGAGTATAACACACTTTATTTCGTGTATTTTTATTCAGTCATTGCAGAGTTACGACCATCCAAACACAGGGCGCAATCCTTTTGCACCGATAGTATACCCATACGCCGTGTATTCGCGGCCGCTCTCTAAACTCGCTGCACTTCTCACCAAACCTGTGACGTCACGCCTTGATAGACAGCGCTTTGGCGCGTTTTAGTCCGGTTTAAACTTTGATGTTCAATAACAATTCAGTGCAACAATATTAAGCGGAAAAATTTTACACACGGTTTTCTTACCACCTAAGGGTTTTATTTCTGAACTTAGGTAAAATCATGCAAGACCCCTATTGGGTAATGGCCGACAGCATTGTGAAGTTAGAACAGCGTTTTTGCAGTTATTATTTCGGAGGCAAATTGTACGGTTGATGATAGGAAAACGAGTGAACCAGTACCATTTGTTCAACTTTTTAAATAAATAATTTTAAACATCCCACAGTGCTGCCACCAGCTGCCACATGGATAAGGTTATCTATGGGCTGTCAGTGGTTTGGCGTTAGTGAGCTGCCACATGTATAAGGTTATCTATGGGCTCTCAATGGTTGAGCGTTAGTGAGCTGCCACATATATAAGGTTATCTATGGGCTGTCACTGGTTTGGCGTCCGTGATGCCGAATATTACCGGGTAACGGCCGCGGTAATGCCGACCTCGCACTTTAAGCTACAATAGCGCCATCTGTCGACAGTCCTAATAACTACTGGCCACGCATGCGGAGTTTGATCCCGGGCACCACATCGATAGTCAAAATATTTATCTCCGTTTCACATTGTTGGAACCGAAACTACACATTGGCGCTGTAGAACAAGCTCCGTATAATCCCTAATACGTATATGGATAATATTGACAGTAGGTATTGTCAAAAAACCAGCCTTTGACACTACCTACTGTTAGAATGAAAATAATTGTGAAATCCTCGCTAACTAAGTTTTAATGCAGACATGATGCTCGATCAAAAAGAATTTGATCATACAGCTGAACTATTAATTTTACCAAAAAAATGTCATAGTCATAAATTATACAAAATTTCCTCGACTTTAATTTATTGTTTAACTATTTTGACAAAATTACAGAAATGAGGCTCATTTGCAAAATCAATGAAAACTGCTTAGAGGAAACTACCAGTTCCTTTGGACCCTTTTGAACCAAAAGCTTTTCAGTTATCAGTTTTGTCATAAAACTTCTAAATTAGAACTTTCGTCCCGATGCCTTTAGTAGTTTGTCCGGAATCGTCGCCACAAAAATCGGGTATACACACACACATATACACACATACACACACACACACATACACACAGACATTTTTTTGTATCTTGGTCAAAAATGTTCAGGGGAGACCTATTTCAGCTAAAATCTCAATTTTTTTTTCGGCACGTTTATAATACTTTATCGTACTGCGTATGATGAAGTAAAAACTTCAGAAACTTGTTATTCTGATTTTTTCCAGAAAATTAATTACAGATTTTTGTCGAGGATTATTTTAAAACTCTTCGGAGAGAAAGTATCGCCGTCTAAACACCAAAGGAAACTAATAAAGAACTTCGCTGTTGTTTGTTTGTAAGCAATCAAACCGGCGGGCGCGATGGTGAACTTAACCGTGCCTATCTGCGAGAAGTCCTCCACTTTACAAAAGTCAATATTGACTGGCAGATAGTAGTAAAACAAATACGGAATGGGGTAGATCGAGGATCCCCGTCCACCTCCCCGTCCCAGAGGGTAAATAAATCCTTGCCTTGCGATCGAAGACTCAACCAATTCATAAATCAAACAGTTGAATATTTATTCCTTGAGCCCGGGTGAAAACAGAAATTCTGGCGTATTCGAATTTCGCCTGGTGTCCGCCAGGGGGAGTCAATGCACCGCTGAAATATTAAAGTAGGTAGGTACGCTAGTGGAAGAAGCGGACGAAATTCAATACCGAATTTCTTTGCAGCAGAATCGAGGGGATCTAGGTGTGCATTGAGAACAATACGCCGGGTGAACCCTTCAATATTTAACAAACCGTCGGGAATACGTTTGCAGATATTGATTCCGGAGGCGGTTTTATGGGCCGTTTTTACGACCACGTTCGGGTAAAAAATTTACGTCCAGCGGAGGGTTTGAAATCCCGCGAATATTCTTCGACGGACCTTTTGATTCGGTAGTTTTTCTTTGGTAGTAAAGTCACACGAGTGGAAAAACCACATTGTTTACCAACATACAACACGTTAACAATTTATACGTATCTATGGCAACCTTATCGCTAGCATAATACACACCAGCGATTGATGAGTACATACACGGAAACAATGGAAAAACTCCTGGAAGCCAAAGACACAATCATAGCGACCAAGGAAAGTCTAATAGATACAAAGGATCAACTCATAAAGGAGCTCTACGCCAAAATAGAGGGACTCCAAAGTAAAACATCACAAGGTATGAGGTTATGTCGGATGGATTCAGTAAACAATGAAGTTGGATCAAGTCCGGACAATGCTGCCAACAAAGAAACATTAGCTGATATACTAAGAACCAAGACTACCAATGGCCCAACACAAAAATTGCCCACTAAGGCACCGCCAAAAGATATACATCAAAACAAATTAAAAAATCACAACAATCCATCAATTAAAACAAAAACTGATGAAACAGGTATGCAACTTATGGTGGGAAACAGAGTTACAACGCAATTGGAACATGAATACATGAAGAAAATGGACGAAATAGTACATTTGGATACAGATAACTTCAAACTGGTAACACACAGGAAGAAGCAACGTAAACTAGAAACGATTATTGGAATAAACACTGAAAAACAGTTTCACTTTGCCGCAGTTGAGAGTAGGAGATCAATCTTTGTCTCTAGACTGAGACCAGAAACAACAATTCTACAAATACAAGAACACCTAAAGGAACAAAATTTGGTGGAAGCCACTGTCGAGAAGATGAATGTACGTTCCACACAAATATCAGCTTTTAAGATAACAGTCGAAACATCTAAATTGGCACAAATATTTAAACCTGAAGCATGGCCAAAGAACACTATCATTAGACCGTTCCGTGAAGGACGAAATTTTCGCAAGGAACAATTCGCACAACAGCCACAGTAACCCAAAGACACCCAGGTAAGGCTGAGCACTGTACTAATTCCAACCAAATCACTATTTTCAATCAGAACATTCAGTCAATCAGATCAAAACTTGATGATCTACAAATACTAATAAGTGATAACAACTTTCACATAATAACAATAACAGAGCACTGGCTCAGTGCTACTGATATCAGCTGCATGCATCTGGACGGTTTCAATCTAGCTTCCTGGTACTGCCGATCAATTATGAAGCATGGGGGAACGTGCATCTTTAGCAGGGATGGGATTGATTTCTTAGAACTGGGAGATGTTAAGGCAATGTCCAGGGAACAGACCCTTGAATGCAGTGCAATAAAACTGCTCGGGCAACATTACATCATTATGGCTATTTACAGGTCTCCTCTTGGTGACATTGATGAATTTATGTGTATTCTACATGACATTTTACAAACAGTAACTAGCAAACACCCACGAAATAGTATATTCATATGTGGGGACTTTAATGTGAATCTCCTGAACACTGAGGATAGAAATGCCACGCAACTTGCTGATCTTCTAGCAATGTTTGATTTAGAACCAAAAATCACGGAACCAACCAGATTGGGGATGAATGGAAGGGCAACGTTGATAGACAACATCTTCACTGACTGCGAGGATTGCAAAGCAAGTGTGATAGTCACGGCACTTTCAGATCACTTGGGCCAGAAAATCACTTTCAACAGCAAAACAGAGGACCGGACTCGAAACAACTGGACCCTCACAAGAAATCTCAACACGAAAGCATTAAGAACAATACAGGATGATTTGATGAAAGTAGACTGGGTGAGGCTGGTAACGCATGACGACATAAATGCTTCTGTGGAGGCCTTCATTCAGGCGGTTCAGCACTCCTTAAACAGACATGCTCCTGAATTACCGAGAAATACAATGATAGAAAAGCAATCGTGGGTCAATGAGAGAATCAAAATGTTGAGCAGAGTAAAAAGACAGTTATACTACGGTATGAAAAAAGAGAGGCTGCCTGTAGAAACTTACAAATCCTTCTTAGCGGAGTACAAGGCTGAGATATCAAGATCAAAGACCGACTCATATACTGATCAGCTCAGAAGATCATCCAATGTCTGCAAGACCACCTGGAATATTGTGAGTACAATAACAGGCAAAACAAAAAATTCCTTTGACGCAACACAGTTAAAGAATTATCCAGGAGAGAATTTAAAAACGGTTGCTAATAGAATGAATTTATTTTACATAGAGGCGTGTACAAATGTAAAAGCAGGGACCGATAGGAAGTACAAAACAAATAAAAACAACTACACTATGGCCCTAAGGGACACTGAACCGGTTGAGATATATAATATTATAAATGGTTTAAGAAATACAGCTGCCACTGGTCCGGATGGGATTCCTGTTCGATTGATGAAGTTTTGTGCGCCAATACTCATGGAGCTTCTGTCGATTCTCATCAACAAAGCATTTGAGTCGGGAGTTTTCCCAATTCAGCTAAAAAAAGTAAACATAATACCTGTTTATAAGAAAGGAGACAAATCAGATAATTCAAATTACCGCCCAATTGCCCTATCGTCTGTACTGGCAAAGATCTTCGAGAAGGTAATACTCAGCCGGATGATATCCTTTATACAGGACTTTGACCTTATGGCGTCGGAGCAAAACGCGTACATCGAGGGTAGGTCCACCACACGTGCCATTTATTTGATACTGTCGAATATACTACAACAAATGAACGCAGGGGCATGTGTTGGAGCTGTCTTCATGGACCTGTCCAAAGCGTTCGACAGTGTTGATCACAAAATATTAGTAGAGAAGCTAGAAGAGATGGGGTTTCGTGGCAGAGTATTGTGTGTGATCAAGTCCTACCTCGAGAACAGACAACAAAGGACATTGGTCATGGATCAGGGATCTCGGGTGTACTCAGATTGGCTGAACGTGGAGAGAGGAGTTCCTCAGGGCTCCGTTCTCGGTGGAATTCTCTACACGCTGTATACTAACGACCTTCCATCAATCCTGAAGAATGATATGAGCATGTACGCTGATGACACTTCTGTGGTGGTGCATGCGGCTGATGTGAACGCGATGCTGGAGGACATCTCATCCACTCTGACGGACTGCGGGCAATGGTTCAGCCAACACAAGCTACAACTAAACGTTGACAAAACAAAGATAATGAAGTTTAATATCAGAAGAGAGGAACCGGTACTGGTATCTCATGAACAGAAAGAACTTATATCATCCTCCGAGGCGGTATTCCTGGGATTAGTTGTAGACCCAGCCTTCAGCTGGGGTCCTCACATATCAAAACTTGCCGGTGTGCTTTCATCGGCCGCCTATGCAATTCGCAAGATATCCTGGACGATTGGCGAGGATGCTGCTTTGATGGCCTATCATGGGATGGTCTGCTCCAGGATACGATATGGGATAATGTTCTGGGGCGCAGGTGTTGAGGTACCTAGAATTCTAAGACTACAAAAAGCATGCATAAGAGCTATCTATAAATTAAAAAGTAGGGATAGTTGTAGGCTAATTTTTAAGGAAAAAAAGTTACTTACTGTTCCAGCAATATACATCCTTGAATCCTGCTGTTTCCTTAAAAAGCACTACACTGAGTTCTTCCAACAATATGAAGCAGATCACAATTACTCAACCCGAACGTGCGAGGTTGGCCAGCTTAGGATACCTCAATCTACCAAACAGAGAATCCACAGGAGCACTTGGATTCAACCAATGAAGTTGTACAACAACATACCGCCTTCGATACGACAGCAACCTTACCATACATTCAAGAGGAAGATGGAAGAACATCTAATAGACAAGAATATATATTCTGTTGCAGACTACTATAATTGAATGCAACAACACTTATTGACGTTGTTCTACATATTGTATATTTTTTCTTTGCGAACTAAATAAATTTATCTTATCTTATCTTATCTTACATACGATACCTACATACAACCAAATAATAAAATTGTTGCTGTACAGTCAAATGGATGTAATTAATAGCAACGAAGATGCTGTCAAGACAAAATACCCTGCATTGGAACGATTGCAACAAATATATTTTTCTAGAATTTTTGACCGCCCCCACTTCTTCCGCATGCTACCTCCAGTGTGTTTCGCGGGACGTTGGATTGTATCGGTACTTTTTTATTATTAGAGATAGAAAATCGGTTAAATGGGCAAAGTAGTGGACATTTATGTGCTCTTTCATAATCAGTTCAGTAAACAGTTGAATTCCAAATGGTTTCCAAGCTATTATGAAAAACCAAAACATATATTTTTTTAAATTATGGTCGTAACTTCTTTATTTGTGATCCAATCAAAAAAGCGTTTTGACATAATAAAGGCACTTTTTTGTCTACAATTTTAGTATGTCAGTTTACAATGTTTTTCGCCAATGAATTAGTCAGAAACAATCGAAACTTTTGTTTTTCTTATGGACGCCATATTGGTTTTATACATGTTTGGATTGAGAATTTCTTTCTGAGAAATTTGGTATGCCACATGCCATATTTAGAACACAATAAGCCAATAAAATAAACAAAATTAATGTCTGAAAATCGCATGGTGCCATGAAAAACATAGTGATACAGTATTTATTCATAGTCAAGTTACAGTACAATTTTGGAATGTATTTATTTGTTCTAACTACACAACATAAAAAGTAACAACATTTTAACAAACTAAATATTGTTTTCAAAAATCTCTCCATTTTCATGGAGGCATTTTTTACAGTATTCCGTAATACGGTGACCTTACCGAGGGTTCTTCTGTCAATCGATTTGAAAGCGGTGATGCCGGTGTCACGTAACTCCCCAACGTTACCAAAATTATAAACACCATACACCTTATTTTGTTAGTGACTCCACAGATAAAAATCACATCATCGCTACCTTCTGAATAGGTAGCAATTACTCTCTGTTTATGTCTTATATCTAAATAGTTTCTCACAATTCGGGTTTATGTGCAGGTGGTCCGTCTTGTTGGAACCACATACCTTATCTTAAGGTCAACGGTATATCGTCCATTTATTCTTTCACTTCCTCAGACAGCAATATTGCCGATACCTTTTCCGAAGTTAAATTTTTGTTTACATTAAAACCAAACCGCAGGTGCTGATTTACGCGTGTCCAGTAGTGCATCTTCTTTCACTTAAAAATACCGCAGTTAGAAAAATATGATTCACCAATTTTCACCAATTTTCTTCAACAGATGGGTACATACAGATGATTGTTTGACAAAATGTCTTCCATGGCGCCATGCGATTTTCAGCAATTCTCGAAGGGTACAATATTCAGTCAATTCTATTATCTTACTGTATTAAAAACATGGCATGTGGCATACCACACATGTGTAAAACCAATATGGCGTCCATAAGAAAAACAAAAGTTTCGTTTGTTTCTGACGAATTATTTGGCAAACAAATTTTAAACTGACATAATCAATTTGCGAACAAATAAGTACCTCTATATTGTCAAAACACCTTTTTGATGGGAAGACAAATAAAGAAGCGACAACCATAATTAAAAAATTATATTTTTTGGTTTTTTTTTTTCAAACTCTTTTCTGAACAGATTATGGAAAATCACATAAATATGCACTACTTTGCCCATTTAACCGAGTTTTTATCTCCAATAATAACAAAATTACCCATACAATCCAATGTCCCGTGAGACACACTGTATATTCATCTCGATGATTACTACCATACCGAAAAATAGCAATAATTCATGCCAATACTTGTATTCAATTTAGCGTACCTTTAATTTCAATTTAAAGTTATATTAAGTCCTGTGAATATGCAGAAGATCTTCAGAAATTTAGTAAACGAAGAATTTTAAAAACAATTTTGATTTTTATGTATTTATTGTGTTACCGATATTCGCTGTTTATACAACTCAATCATACACTACACCCCTACAAATATTCAATGTGAATCGATAAATTAATTGAACTCCAGTGCTGTGCAATTCAAAATATATGGAACACCGGTTGTTCGAGTGTTTTAAGAATTTGCTATCGGTGGAATTTACATGAATATTTAGCCAATTGATTATTAATTCTGTTGGCTAGAACCTACTACAATTGCGCCCCTATATTATTAATAACCGAGCCTATGTGATAGTATCACTATCATTAAATCATTAATTTAAAAAATGTGTCCTGTTTCGTTGCCCCTGAGGTTGATCGACAAACCTCAGTCACTGCTATATTATTATAAGACAAATGTGGTCAATTGGTGTCCGGAATCCACGTTTCATACCAAGTATGTCCAAAAATAGAAAAATTAAAAAATATCGTGGCTTGTCGTCTGGTGTGAACTGAACTGTAACCATACGTATAATGGACTTAACACACATAAAAGAACACATACATACAAGACGACAATTGAAGGCATGAGAACAAAAAGTGGATAAAAACATATGGTTTCCACTTTTTATTTTGAGCCCTTCAATTGCTATTGTTAGTCGTTG
This sequence comes from Melinopterus prodromus, assembly GCA_964023965.1. Taxonomy (NCBI): domain Eukaryota; kingdom Metazoa; phylum Arthropoda; class Insecta; order Coleoptera; family Scarabaeidae; genus Melinopterus; species Melinopterus prodromus. Next base: position 71,391,082 of record OZ030390.1, read on the forward strand.
TCGACTATTAATTGATAACCATTAACCTAAAATGGTCTTCGCGAATACTTGTTTCAATTTTAATTTGTATGATCAATTTTCAAATTGTTGTGAATCTATGTAAAAGACACGTCCTTAATAAGAATAATAGAGATCTAATCTTTTAAGCAGGATTAGAATCACTACTACAAGACATGGCCTATTTTTGTTTAATATTTTGCATGTCATAAGCTATCAACTTTTAAAATGGAATTCGAAAAACTAAAAAAAGCGATATAAAATTATTTCGTAAAAATCATGCTCGGTCCATTGTAGTATACGTCTACATGGGCACATAGTGCACTTGAGCAGTTTTGATTCATCACATATAAATCTGCAAACGAATAATAAACACTTCATAGGACTAAGACTAGCACTAGCATCAATCAAGTTGAAAAATTGTTTATATTCATAGGCGGCCATTAGATCCAGTGGTAGACAGTCACGATTTCTGCATGAAAAACGAGGAGGTTAAGGCGGGTGCTCATGACGGAGTTTGCAATCTAACTACTAGTCCTTTGAAAATTCGTCGTCCCTGTCGCATATCAAATGCAAGTCACGGTCGATGGTATGCAACCGCTGGCCAGGCTAGGAGACGGAAAGGAGCCTTTATCCTCCAAGACATCCGGTCTCCCTGAGCGCGAGATAAAGGGATCAAAGTAAAAACGCCGTCGTCTAGCACGCCTTCAGAATTTCTCGACTTTGCAGACACCCTTGCATCCTGAGGTTTGGCTATTAGGCAAGTAAAGGAATTAAAAATATGCCCACAGTCCAAAGTTACGGTGGCAACGACCAAATGGTGCAAATGATAAAAAGATAATTGATTTAGAAAGCGTTAGAACTATCAATTTAAACTTTTAATGAATGTTATTAAGTATATGTAGATAATGGTGAATATTATTTATTACAAATCTCAGTGTGATACGAAGCTTTTACGATACTTTTTTGTAGAAGTAAAAGCTCACTCACAAATCTGGGTGACTATAAAGCTGACAGTTTATTGAATTTATTCTCGTAATGACCCAGAAAAGAATTTAGTAATAAGTAAATATGTAACATGAGCTTAATTTACAGGACACCTTTTATTAGAATATATTATGCGTTATAAAGAGTTGATGCACACTCTGGTTACTTACTTCGTTCTCTGTTGGATTATTTATAACATCTAGTCTGTGGTATCAACAAAGCGGTATTTATGCGATTTTCTTGGAAAAAGTGCCGTAAACCCGTGGTGAAATGGAAAAACCGCCGGTGTGTGGCTTTTCCAGAGAAGCGCAGTGAAGAGTTAGGTAGAAAACTCCGACAAAAACTCATAAATATCGGATTATTTCCTCTGGGCCCCCGTTTGAACTCGACTGACTCCGGACTGACTTTGTATTCTGCGCTACTTGGTGAAATGTGGGCTTGTTTTCTGGAGAACGAAGTCAAACCCGTAAAGAAAATTTTGTAATAGGATTGAGAAAACGGCGGCGAGGAGAGGTGAAATTCAATCAAGAGCATTTTATTTACCCCTCAAGCGATTTGAACAAGAAAACAGGGAGTTTTAGAGTGAAGCAATTGTATTCAAGGTAGGTATACTCAACCTATTTGAAAATGATTTTGAAAGTCATTAATTTTGTTACTCCATGATACGGTGTAACTGCTTAGGAGAAATAAATTATATTACAGATAAACAAAGTAAGTCATAACTTTTTTTTGTTTATAGCCCATTGTTTACGAGATATTTTATTTATGTTAGAGTGTGGAGAGCTTAATTTATCAAATTATTTTGAAATAATATGATCAAAATTGTTACATGGTATATAAACTTACTAGGGTCAAATCCATCGCTTGCTTGTAATCATGCCTAATTAAAAGTGGAAGCATTAAAACTCCGTATCGGGGCCAGTGCTTCGCGCCGCAGCCCTCTATTCCATATGACTCCCCATCGTGCACGGAGTCCTACCCCGTCAATCCTCCCTCCACAAAAAACTTTCAAACACATTTCACGTATGAAAAAACAACGCTGGATTTACCCAAAGTGTACAATTTACATGTTTTTCGTTCTAAACATTTAGCAGATCTCGTGGAGTCAACTAAAACACAACCATGCACTTGTTAATAACAGAAAAGTAAAATGAACAAGCTCTAAATACATGCTGAAGCATTTCAATGAACATGGTCAAATATAATTGAAAGAACAGCTGCACCAAGCCAATATTTTATACAAAAAGAATAATAGTTTTTTTTTGGTTTGTTTTATTTCTTTTTCAATAGGAGGCGCCATCTTGATCTTGATTGTTCGTGATTTGCACGAACAGTTTGGTGGCACATGGTTTTCTGTCTTTCCTTCTGGCCGTTATTAATGTTATATTATTTGTTTCTTCCCGACACCCTGTTTCGTGCCTGTGAAATGCATCTCAATTATCATTTATATAATTTTGTTAGTAGTTTAATGATCCTCCGAAAGATGGCTCCAAATTAAGGAAGGACCTGAAAGTTGAAACATTACGACCTTTTCTAGAGAATATTAATTTAATCCCAGTGCTGTCTAACCCAATATACGGTTTCCCTATGTTTTAACTTGTTATCTTAAGACGTTAAATGGCGCTGCGGCTACAAAATGCTGACTAAACCCATCATTAAATGAAGTTAAATAAAGAAAAGTTTCATATATAATTTATTTTTTAATGAGCTAATCCTATGATGCCTTACACAACCTACTTCCCCAGTGGTGATTCTGAAGTCGACATCTTACAGTTATCTTCAACACTCTTCAATAAAGTTAATTAAAAAAAGTTTCGGATAAAAGTTGTTTGGTTTGAAAATAGCGTTTTTATGATATAACGTATCACTCGTATCTCTCAAAACGTTTCAACTTTTGTACAATATCTTCTTTGTCGGTGTAGGTGTTAATCACCCCGTATATTTTGTTGGTTTCCGTTATGTGTTTGATAATGTTTGCTTATGTTAGGTAAAGGTGTACCAAAGAGCAGAACTAGTAAGTCTCGGAATTTTGATGAAAAATTTAAATAAGAACACTAATCGAACCTAGTAAAAAAGGGTGAAGTGATAAGAATTTCCTAGAAGGTAAAGGAACATACTAATATTAGGTCATGGTATATAAAAAAGTAAACAATTTTAAAATACTGCAGAAAATTATTTTTTATTAAAAAAACGGTTTGAAGTGAGCCCTTACTTGCGCGGCTTCTACTATATCTGGTGGAGTAAAATGTGACCTTGTTCGCCATCAGAATCCATTATTTTATAATTATTATAAAAAATTACAGTTATTACTGTGCGTTCATGCGTTAAAATATCTTTGACAGATAAAATTTGTTGCGCTCATCACTTAGTCACTCATCAACGCCATGACAACCCTAAGCAGTCTCTAAAATACGATGAAAATTCAGAGCTGTGATTGGTTCTAAAGTCGTGAGAAATGAAATATGTCCCACGACTCGTGGGCGGTATGAGGAGCCAGGAATGAAATGTTTGTCCTGTGTGTGGGCAATAGTTTTGGGGAGTCAAAATATTTCTAATAATATACGTAATAGGTCTCAAATGTTACAAATTTTAGTAATACATATTTTATTTATAAAAATTTTAGGAGTGGAAAAATAATATTTCTTATTTTATGCTTAGAATTTGATGTTGAATCTATACAGAACTTCATTTTTCGCGTCGAGTTATGTCGCCCTGTATGTATATTTCAAACCATTTTGCAAGTTAGCAAGTATACACACAGCTTATATGCAGAAAATTTGACAAAAATGGCCGTACGTGCGCGTGACGTCATCAAGATGACGGGCGACGGTGGCTCTATCCTTCGACGACCGCAATCTCTTGAGCACACATTTCCCAACTCATTTGCGTCGTAGATGGGTGGGCAACTGCACGTATCCGACATCAATAGCCGTATTAAATTCCGGCATCATTGCATTATGTATAATATTGCGCGGCAGGTAAGGCAGTTTCCTGCAGGTTTATCTGCAGATCCTATCGCCGTACAACCTAGCCGCTTACGTTGCCACCCCTGGAATATCCTTAGAGGGATGCTAGGAGTGGGGATTACCGTATTACGAAGATTTTATGGGCCGTTATCGTGGCAATAGTTTTTAAATTGCAATCTTAAAAAGCGCGAACATGACTTATATTGATCTTTAAAAAGTGACAATGTTTAGTACAGATTTTATATTTGGAATGTTATTGAATATTATCCAGAGTACAGGGAAGTATAGTACTACCTATTACTCACTCAAATTTCCAACACGATTTGCTCTCTAAATAATTAATATAGTAAACATTTATGTCTTAATGGTTTCCTTATTTAACACCGACCTAATATTATACAGTGTGTCCAAGAAAGTCGGCATCATATGGAAAACAATTTTATTATCCATTTCTCAGAAAATGTTATTCTTTATAATAGTTGGCGGCTTGTATGAAACTAATACAGGAACAGTCAAATATGTAGATTTCGGCACCATATACAAAGCGATTCAGAATATATGAATTTGTGATAAGAGTAAAGTACCTTTATTTTCATTATTATCGATAAATTTTATTTTGAAATGTTGTTTAGAAGTAAAAATTATATTCAAATATAAGTCACAGCCACCTACCTTGAAATTTTTCTTTTTTTTTATTTGTTGCGTTACTAAAAGGTTCGTTTTAATCTATTTTTTATAAATTTTAATAACTTTTTACAGTTTTTATAATTTTGGTATAATAACTAATGTTTATTTAGAACTAGTGCAAAATTACTCGTTTTCGTGATTCAAAGTTGATATTTCACCCTGTAGATAATCATAGTTCATACAATAATTACTACACGAGTGTGACTTACCCCTAATTCAATTAATATTAATGACTGTATATGTTTATAATAGTTATCCATCTACAGCAAGCGATTAGTCGATGTTGCTGATATTTTCAATGAAAGACACCCGGACAACTAAATTACTCATTCAACTATTTCTAGGATAATCAGAAATTTCAACCAGGCTGGGTCTGTTGAAAATCACTAAGAAACACCACTAAAACTATGTTACCAAAAGTAAGGAAGCAAGTTTACCCGTGTTGTAAGCGGTAATCGACAACTTCGGTTGGTCAAATTGCTTCTCACACCCAATGCAATAAATGAACATCACATAACATACCAAAACTAAACAAATATCACATTTATAAACACAAATAACTACTAAACTAAAGGCAAGAGACTACTGTATCTGGTATGACTTCATTATTATCGATAAACTTTATTTGAAGATGTTGTTTTAAAGTAAAATTTAATAATTTCTAAACTTATTTCAGGTTTAAAAAGCTCTTGACGCTGTTTAAAAAAGTGTTAACACGCTGTTCAGGCAATGAAGATATAAATCTACATTTAAATTTTAACAAAAAAAGGCCCAGATGTTTGGTTGTTCAAAATACCGCACAATACATTGGTCTTAAAATAGTACTAATATCGACATTCTACCCTAAAATTCAGCTTTTCTTGTATCCACCAACGGCTATTTTGTGAGAAAAACAGCTATTTGGTTCCCCCTCAAACCAGATGGCGAAGTCATACCTATGCTCCCGAAATTTACATATTTGACTATTGCCGTATTGGTTTCATACAAGCCGCCAACTTTTATAAAGAATAAAATTTTCTGAGAAATGGGTATCAAAAAAAAAATTCCATATGATGCGGACTTTCCTGGACAGACTGTATACACACACAACAAAACAATGCGCCATTAGGTTGAAGTGTTCAAATCCTTAGCACACATAACCGCCACCTAAATGGCACCTAAAGGTGGGAATAATAATTTCACACCCCTGATTAATAGTGAGGTTAGGTAGTCCTTTGTGTTTTTACGCGTGGCCTTTCGACCAGGATGGACAGTGGCAACGAGAACTTAGCTGCGGTTGGCGGGGCGTACATATTACGCTAAATTATTCCTTTTAATATGGTGTCGGCTGAAATGGGCGCGGAACTGGGTCATTCAAGCCACTGTGGTGCAATCCCACCACACTGGTCCGTTGAGAAATTAATTATAAAGTTAATTTTGATACATTACCGATGGGACTCTGTCTCGCCGACGAGCTATGAACATCCGCGCGATTCTGTAGCGTAGAATTGTCTACTATTACTCGTATAATCGTAGTTGCACTCTTCTCTTTACATATCTGCATGTTTAGGGTGTCAGATCTCCACTCCATTATTTTACATCCGGTTTATATAACGGTTCATTTGATTGGTAAACATATTTGACGTTAAATAACAAGTTTGAGGTTCACTAATAGATGATTTTGAGGCTCCATTGGATTAAGCGAGCGTAAATAAAAAAAAAACACCTGTTAAGCATTTATTGAGATTTCCGAGTCATTTTGGGCCTGGATTCGTCTTTATCACAAATAATTGTCTAAAAACGCATATTCTATACACAAACTCTATGTTCCCAGAGTTATCAATATAATATTTATACTGTTTTTTTACTTTCTCTTGTATTGTGAGTTTTCTATTGTCTTTTACTCGAAAATTGTCTATTGCCATTTATTAGATATATGCAAATAGTATCCATTCGTTACTTCGTATTCGTTACTTTCAAATATTGCAAGTAACGAATACTTATTTAAAAAAGTATTCGTTACATCAGGTTAGGTATCAATCACAACAAGCACAACGAATGAAGCAATTCTATCATCATGTATAAACTACAATTTCCGTAATTAAATAAAATACATATTAGGTTGGAAATCAATATGATTATAAAATGGAATAATAAATAGAACACGTGTAATCGCCACTAAACGTAACTCAATAATAATCCCGCCAACGGAATTGTGATCCAATGTCGTAATCCCTAAAAACTCAGTTAGTGCTGCAAATCACTCCTCGCAACACCGACCGCTTCCATCTATCCGTTCACCACGAATCAACCCGCCTATCAATTTTATACCGCCACCCTTGATGCCCAAGGTCCCCAAGAGCAGATTATGCGATAACCACAAGTCACCTCACGTAAAATTGGTATTAAACAAAATATCAGTATCAATTCTGGTGTCACAACTAAAGTACAATTAAATACAGTAAATTATTAAGTTCACGATCAGGAACGGTCAAGTAACGAAACATGAATGATTACTGATACTCGCTCTGAAGTCTGGTAACGGTATCGAAACGCGTAGGTACCAAGTATTTAGTAACAAAATACGAATAATAGCTGATAGTCAGTATCAAATCTGGCAACGGTACCGAAGGTGTAGGTATCTACTAAGTACCCAGTAACGAACCACAAATGATTACATAAAGATATTGATTTCAGGCGGCACCGAGCAGGGCAAGATCAGAAGGCAGCAATCAGTCGTACGTGTACGACTGGTTGCGGCGCGGGTGCTCCAATGTCCGGAGATGTTTCATGTTTTACAAATAAGAATATCTTATGTCCGTGCTCAGTAATTTTTATTGGATACAATAAGGAAACAATTTGTTTTGGATGTTAAGTAGGTGAAATGTTAAAGGTATTAGTTTGCCATATTTTACGTAGGATTGCTAACTTGAAAAAAATCAGTATCAGTTTAAGTAACGAATACAAAGTAGCGAATACAAAGTAGCGAATACTCGATTAGAAAGTACCGGTATCAATTCGTTACTCAAAAGTTTCGGTAGTGCAAATCCCTAATATTTATAACCATTCCCATGACATCCATGGTCTTACACAAGGCGTAACCATCTCAAAACATAAAATGGGCTTTGGGCCGCGTCTATACGTATAAATCGAGGTATTCCCTCTACATAATGTAACCTGGAATAGAAAAATCGCTCTAGTGACAAAAAGTACCGAGTTTGGGTATTTTGCCGGAATCAGGTAGACAAAAGGAAGGGCTATCTGAATCCGTAAACCGCAAAATAAAAATGTTTGATCACTAAGGCAATTTATCCATTCCACGTCACGACAATCTACCTTAATCTTCCACATATCTCATCCAGTACAAGAACGAATAAAATACATAGTTACAATTGGATACAATATGAAATGACAAATTCAGTACTAAAATGAAAGGACATATGTACGTTAAACGATGCATGTTTATTTTATCGTTGAAGAAGAAAGAAAATGTTTGGGTTATCTGTGGAAAAATCGTGCCCATCGGTATTCCTGGCCACATAAATAATTTATAGGAGGATCCGCTTGACGGTAGCGCCCCGATAAAAGTATAGTTAAAAACAAATCTAACTTCCTAAGGGCTCAAGCAGATTCTGACGTGGAGCAAAACGCTGCGTGATAAATGTCTGCCCCAAACTTAGAATTGATGACACACGGATGCAAGCCGGATTTCTCGGACTTCTCTCAAACAAACTTGACGACAAAGTAATGGGCCTCCGCCTCCACCTGGTCCCGATAAGCGCGAAACACAGCGAGATTTTCCTAAACGCGCTAAAATTTAATCCTAACCGCTAAATTAATGTTAGTTCTGAAGATAATTAAAACAGTGGACACCAATTTACTTGCCGTGGGCCGATTTAATTAAACCAAGATCATTTATATTGACGAATGAAGATCCATAATGGAAGTATCAGTTTTTCCACCATAAATACAACCTCTCCAAATCAAAATTTCCCTTGTATCGACCATGAAACTCCACGAAGCATGTTGCACGTGCATAACTGCTGGTTGTAGAGGCTCTCCCAAAGAGGATTAGGCGCGCAGTTAACAGTTGAATAAATGGAGCAATCCCGGCGAATGCTCATAGCCGATTAACGATGCGATGAAAGTCCGCCCCACCTCTGGGGGGACAAAGACCCAGACTGGAAGGGATGGGATGTTGAGTGGGATAAGGCGGAGGGGGGGGGGGGGGGGTCGTGCAAAAAGGAGTGGGAGTAGTCCAGTGCCGGAAACTGGCTACAGACGGATAGTTTAATTTATAGCTCGAGCCGCCAGAAATGCAATTAAGGACTGCAATTATGGCCGGGACTGTTATGAACATGCGGGGCGCACAGAGATGCACCCACAGGGGGCGCCGTTGTCTCAAAAACAAGTAATCGCGCAGTGGAATGCCGATCCAACGGACACGAGTGGTAATTATTGTGATTTACAGCGGTTGTAAGAAACGACGTTAACGGTTAAAAAGAGTTTTAGATGTCCGGAGTTGATCAGAATTATGGTCCCTTCATAATATACAAAGTAACTCGAAGCAAAAGGATAGCCGGTAGAGCATTTGTTTTCGAGATGTTTTATGATTTTAAGTTTTGTGGCGGCGATTAAATTAATTAGCAATACAAATTACTATTTACTTTAAAGAACCATATCCGCAACGAGCTCTAATATAATATAAGCTTGACAGCGCACAATAATGTTTTGAATAAAATCTTGAATATATATTTTAAATACTGTTTTTAATATCCAGCGCATTATTAATCTCTTCATAAATAAATAAATAAATAAATAAGATTTTATTTGCCGTATGATCTTTCAAGTTATGGGCAATTGTCAAAAAAATACATTTTAAACATACTTAATTAATTGATCAAATATACACACTACACTTGTACTGCTAAAACACAGACAGACATAATATAACAATAATAAATAAATAATCAGTAATCATTAAACACTTTAACTATCATATAGCTCGGCCCTGGTTCAAAGGCAGACGACGAATGACGGGGGATCGCAAGCAACAACAGAGTTTCTAGAAAAAATATTTACGTTTCTCCTATAATAACACAACAATTGATATACAGATTGTGTCCGCAAAAATTAGGCGTAAGGCTATAGAAACTAGCGTATCACGCGACAACACTGCCAACGTCGGTTGAGTGGGGCAGCCAATTATAGTAGGACTGCCGACTGGTGGGAGGGTAGGTCTGGTCAGGTCAGTCTGGTTTTGCGTTTCGGAGCGCATGCACGCAACGGCAGAACTATCGCACATCTAACAACGCTTCATAACATTCATATGTTCGCAATCGCGATGTATCCTCCGCTAGAACAGCTTCAGATCATCAAGTAGTATTACGGTGGCAATTTGACGCAACAGTGCGTGGATTTTTTTGCAATCACTTTTGAAGGCAGACCTACCCGTGCAGACGAACCATTTTCAATATTGTGATACAATTTGAAAAAAAAATCTTTGTCTAAAGAACCCTCGTCATCAAGGGAGATACACAAGAAATTGAGGCAAAAGAACGACGGGATGTACTAATCTGCGGTTCTGTAGTACTGGACGATAAGAAATCCACTCGAGGGATTGGCGAGGAATTGGGTATTGGTAACAAAACCGTTGCTAAGACTCTCAAGAAGGGTGATTTCCGGAGTTATATGTACTCAAAGACTCCTTCGCAGAGGACAGTATTCGTAGACTGGCCTTTTGTGAAACTGTAATGGAAAAGGCGAACGCAGATGAAAATTTTATACAAAATATTATTATTACTGATGAATCCACTTTTCCGTTACATGGTAAACATAATGCTTCCATTCTTCGATATTGGGCCCAACAAAATCAGCGCCGAAGTTATGCTTACCGAATTTAGAAATTATGTATGCACCATGTACGTGCATTTTTAAAAGAAGCACAAAAGCGAGCGCACCGTCCTGCGAACAACAAACTACTAGCTACTAGCACACGAAGCGCGCACCGGGGACCTGGGGGAACCGCTTAGCCGCTGACAAATACGCCGGGTGGGGAGAGCAATGTTGCCGTTTTTCCGTAAATGCTATTCCTAGCGTTCGGGGACACGTACGGTATATACTTGGAACATAATAATCGGTAAGTAGAGGTAGGTGTTATGTTACAAAATGAGTGTCGAGTAAATTCCGGTTGAAGATTTCCTATTTCATGCAAAATAGTCATTTATCTTTCGTGCAAATCAAGTTTTGCAAATGAACCCCTACACTTATGAACAATTTATGCATTTCAACCAAATAACTTTTTATCATTTGAAGGAACCAGCTTTGTAAAAAGCGAGAGAATGATTTTATCATCAGAAACAGTTGATTTAATGTTTCTTCAGTTTCTTCTAATGTCTGAAAACAAAATGATCAGAAACACGCACTGACCTGTATGTGTCCTTTGGTGAGCTTTGAGGTGCGAACTCTTTGTGTAGACCTTCTTGCATCCGATGAATTGGCACTTGTGTATCCTCCTCTTCGAGTCGGGCGAGTGGTCCAGTCGGCTGTGTTTGGCACCAACGGGTATGGCGGGAGAAGCTGGCGACGCACTGACCCTCGATATCATCATGTACTGTAAGCTGACATGATCGCGCTGCGTTTTCAATCGCACCAAACCACTCTTCGAGATCGAGTTCATCCTATGCGTCGACACGTCAACGTCACTAGCACTGGAACTCTCGTTACTGTGTCCTTGACCTGACTCAGGACTACTAGGTGGGGTCAGCGCTGATTTCAGAGCACCCAGCCTTAATTGCAGGGCATCACTGGAATCCCTCCTATTTCTCTCTTCGTATCCATCCTCGAAATCATCCTCATCGTCCATGGGTTCTTGTTTCACAAGGACCTCACAGCTTAGCGAAGCAAAGGAACACATTGATGACGTCGGACTCGTACTTAACGAGTCTAGATGGTGCTGTCGAAGGTCGTCTAAATGTGGATCTAATGGGTCCCAGCTGCTTGCACCTGATGTTAGCCATGCTGTGTTCTTCTTGGGTTCGTCCTGTAGGAAAGCTTCCATCTCGTAACAGGTCTGAAATTTAGGAGAGAAAAAAATGATGTTAGTCAACTTATTTTATGTGTGGGCTTTAAGATGATGGAATCTCGATGGGGGTGAACATACTGTGGAAGCGGTGGAACGTGCCTTATCGTAGCTAGCGGCGACCGGAAGTTTGGGGAGGAAATTTAAACTCCTTGTAGAAGGTAAAGTAACGGCTAACGACGTCTTTACCGTTCATGTGCTGTGTGTGTATACGAGCTTGCGGAGTTACCTTTTATGGGCCGAAGATCGATAACTTAAGAGTGTGTGGTATTAAAAAAAATACATAAAGCTGGAGATTACCTGTTTATGCATTTATGTATGTTTGTGTGCGGTTCTGGATGCTATGTTATTTTCAAACAATAAAGACGAATTAAAAAACTATATCATAGTTATAAAATATTTATGGAAATTATTACAAGAATTGTTGTATTTTATAATTAACAGGTTTGGTTTTGTATTTGTGGAATTATTACAAAATGGGCTCTTTTCATATTCGATGTTCAAGAGAATTCAACAAACAAAAAAATCGACATATTTCTATATACCTACTAAAATTGAGATAATTAAATTCGAAATGGTAAAATATATTACCCAATATAAAAAATAATTTTTTATAATGAAAAAATCTCCCGGCCCATTCACCATTTTGTTGTATTTAGCTAGCTCGGAAAATATTCACTTTACATGATATTTGGTGTCTATATCAGCGTTCTATCAAATCATTTCATCTCGTTGCTGCATCACAATCGATAAATTATTCAAACTTACAAATTACGCGCAACAATGATACCCGAAAGGCAATATGACTAGCCGTCGCATCAGCCCCTAAAACCATCCCCTGCCAACGGACAAGCGCTATATCGCTTGTCCCAACATAATGACCAGTCATTGTTTCCAAATTGCAACTTTGTATAAACAAATCAGATTAAAGAAAATGAGATTACGCAGGATGATGGCCGGGTTAGTCCGCAAGGGTTCCGGCGCAGAGTTCTGCCGCCATATCAATCGCAAACGCAACCGCCCGCCCCCGCTATACCGCGCGCAACCCCCCGCTATCGGTCGGTTTCGTCCGTTTCAACGGGCCCAGACTAATCCGTGAAATGTTAACAGATGAACTGGGATTAATAGAAATATGCGGTTTCAATTTAACCGTGCCTATATCGGTAGAAATGACGCGGTTAGTTTTAGCGCGTATATAGTTAGAGCGAGCTGCGTTTTGTGTGTGTTTTTTTGTTGAATTCATATTTGCGGGTATTTCGCGGAAAATGACTTTATAGCGACTCACGTTGGAAAAAAATGCATAAATTCGATTTATCAATAACGCAACGTAAACGAATTTAATATTTGCGTATTGAATTGAGTTTTCAATATCGAAAATATTCGTCACTAAACCCCAACATAAATAAATCGACTAAAAATAAAGCTAGCTGCCTCCGCGGCTATTGCTTGCGTGGATATTTGAAATTAATATGAAGAGAATGTATTATTGTAATGTGTTTCTTCAGACGCCCGACCGTAGTCGTTGCGTATTGCAACAAAGCAATAATTGGTAAACACTGGGAAAAACTTTTAGACTTGGCTGCGAAGTGAGCACAAGTTTTTGCTAAAAGTTCGAACTTCGGTCACATCTTCCTTCGACATACTGAATTTGTTATATTTCAGCCTTCAGTTAATTTTGACCTATAACGTCATTGACCATTTTTTGACATATTTGCAGTTTTCTACTGATTTTGATAGACTCGTTAGTTGTATTCATGGCAGCAAAGATATGCATAACCTTTACGTAAGAAAATTTTCGAGAAAAATGCAGTTGAATTTTGGAAAAATAATAGTAACTATAACAAAGGTGGGTTTTGTGGATGGGCACTTCTGATAGATTTATTTGCGGCAAATGCTCAAAAAAATCCTATTCTATCATCTAATGTTTTCATGTTACATTTATTTGCTGTTCCCGATTAGCGTTGCAAGTTGTTAATATTAATATACAGCGACGGCCCAACAAATCGAACTACAAAATTATATACTTTTAACGCGGGTAATATATAAAAAATAGGGTCGGTGCATCAAGAACACTCGTGAACAAAGTTGCAGTATTTTAGATAAAGTTACAAAAACACTACTTTTTCGATAAGTTAAATGATAAAACTTTCCTTCTTTTTATTCATGGTGCTATAAAGACAATTAAAAAATGGCAATCGCAATTAATAAAAAAAGAATTCTGGTTGTCATTAAAAATATAGTAAATGACGTTATGGAACAAAATCATTTAAATCTTTAATGTTGAATTTGACTATAAATGTGTATTTTGATCAAATTAACATGACGTTTCCGCGAAGTTAATAAAAGCTTAATTACATTGAGCGAGTTTACAAGCTGCTAGTTGACGAATTCGCTAGTTGCTAGTAAACTCGCCCAATGTCATCATGTGCACAACGTTACTCGCAGCTTGTAAACTATATGCGAGTAAAGTTAAGTAAAGTTAAAACTTTACTCGCTAACTCGCTGACGTGTGGGATTGTTAGCTAGTCAACTAGCCATGTGTCATCGTAGTTGCTAGTGAACTAGCAGCGAATAACTTTGTGGTTGCTAGTTTCATTGTCTACAAAAAATCGATGAAATTAGTTCGTGGTCGAGTCGTTATTTTAGCTCATGCTATCATAAAAGAATTAAAAAAAACAGTAATTAAGGCAGAGAAAAAAAGCTTGATTTGCTATTTCTTGTAGCCAAACCCCTAAGCCAAATAATTTGCTTTACTGGACCATGCCAGTTTTGGCGAGCTTTGCCAGCTTCTTCACTAGCGTAGCCACTTTTCGTGCTGTTTTAAATTTTGTGTACTTCTTGTCTGTAGACATCTTCAATTAATTTGATTCTAACCTTCAATTGCTTCACACCCATTCCCCCAATTAACTGTTTTTCATTAAGTTCATTATAAAGACGTTGGAAAATTTCACCTTTTAATTTTGTGTTACAATAGTATATTATTCTAGGAGCAAGTAATGTAAGCAATTTCTCACGAGAACGAAGTTTGCAGCACGAGCCGTAGGCGAGTGCTGCAAAACGTTCGAGTGAGAAATTGCCATTACTTGCGAATGGAATACTATACTTTTTCTACGACCAGCTGTATGTCACTATGACGGTTTACAGAATTTTGACAGATTAAAATTGTTTGGTGCGCTTGTCACTTAGCGACGTTGTCAATGCCTTGACAATGTCGCTAAGCAGTCTATCAACACAATATGGAAATGAAAAATCCAGAGCTGTGATTGGTTCTAAAGCCGTGAGGAATGAAATAATTCTCACTACTCGCGGGGTATGAGGAGCCAGGAATGAAATCATTGCCATGTGTGTGGGGAATGGTTAGTATTACTTATCATAAATTGCCATGATAATGAACGCATTCCTCAATAGGAGTAGAAAATAGTATATTATTCTATGAGCAAGTAATGTAAGCAATTTCTCACGAGAACGAAGTTGACCACTGAGCGAGTGGACACTTTTGTGTGTCATCAACACTATCCCACTACCCGACACGCTCGCTTCTAACCTCACCAACTAGCAGCTTGTTAGCTCGCTCAATGTAATTGAGGCTTTAAGCTACTTTTACATCTATGCAATTTTCAACCATGCGATTTTTCAAAATTACAATTTGTCCACCTTTCACATTTGTGCAACTGTAATATATCGCATGGCTTGAGCATCAGTGCTTTTATCTTTCCGCATTGGGTTGGTAGCAAGCATAACCTCATAACCTCACCGCTATCGCAAAAGAGCGCACATCTACAAAAAAAAAAACGCTCAGTACGTCGACCAAAATTAGCAATTTCGTGATCAGCTAAGTACAAGCTTAACGTTGAAGCCTTTGTCATGATTCTAAGACGATGAATTTAAGCGCCATACATTCTTATTTTCATTATTTTCTCCGAAAACATGACGTAATATAACTAGTTAGCCTTTTAAGTCCGGATTTGCAGTTAGGGTGACAAATTCTTAATAAGATAATAGATTTTCTCAAGTGTTATTGTTGTATTGAATGCTAAATTAATTGTAATCGGACTCCACTTTCAACAATGACGTATACTCCATATGTACCTCGACAGTTGTCAGGTTAATTCTAGCATACGTTTTGTAAACCGTCCACAGTACTTCGACAGAAAGAATTTTGAAAAGAATTGTATGACCTAATTTTCGTATACATACTGAACAGATGTAACACAATTCCAACCATAGAAATTTCTCCAAAAAATAGTCCAACTCAGAAACCTAGAGAATCTCGACGAACGTCTATGCAGTTACGCAATTTTCCTCATTTGGAAAACGGTCAAAGGGAATTCTTTCCTCCGACGTTACCTGCTTTTATTAAAGCGAAGTAAAACAATCCCTTATTGTTCTCTGGCCGCGCTTCCGGGAGAAAAGTTTCTCAGCGTCCGACTCAACCGAAAGCAATTAAAAACTCTCTTAGTGTGGTGGGAGAATCTGAACAGAAGAAGAAGAAAGCGGATATGCAAATCGACCGACGGCGCCGTCGTACTCGGCGTCTTTAATTAAAACGCTGGGCACCGCCTCAACAATAACAAAAGCATAATCGCATTATCGGAATTAGGTGCTTCGGTTTCGAATGCAGGCAGTTTCGTCTCGAATTGGCCCGTAGCTTTGTTAGTCCTGTGCTGGAAGTGTTTTTAAAATTGAATGTTTCACTTTAATATCGGATGTTTTAGACCTAAATGTTGTGTAAGCGACTGAAAAGTTCTTTACAACCACAGTATGCGCACAAACAAAAGGAATGTGTTCTAAGGATACATTTAAATATATACTTCATTTCAAGAGAAAATAGAATGCAAACTTGCTCTGCTGTACGGATTATCAAAATAAGATAAATAGTTCCTACGAAGATGTATCCGAAAATGTAATTTTATTTAAAACAATATGTAATTCATTTAATTTAAGGGAACATTCTCGTGTAGCATTTTCAAAAATCAATGATTTTCTTGCATAATTTGATTGCACAATATTTAAAGAATACACTGTAACAATTTCAGAAACATATTCGAAAAATTAACGATTCCCCAGCCAAAAGTCGATCGGCTTGCCGCGCAGAAACCGATTACATCCCGATTATCGAAACATTTTCTAACCACTTTCAATACGTACGCCTTCCAATATTTTCACGAAATTCTTATCTGTAGTATACCCACATCCCTTCTCTCTAAAATGACGTATCATATGTTGTGATAAGGTTAATAGTTTTGGAGATATTGATAAAATTGTAAGGGAATAAGATTAAAAGTTGGGGAATGACATAACACGTCTACAATTTAAACGCGGTTACTTGAAACGTTGTTTTGTTGGGTGGTTGAAACAATTTCCTAGAAACTCATCGGCCGATTTAAAAAATTCTTGCGGGATTGTCGCCACAGTTGACTCGCTATCGCGCAAACTGAAACAAACGGGTTTCGCAAAAAAAAAATATTATTTTATCCAACTCTTTTTAGCAAAATTTTTTACAAAATTATGTGGATTGGTGCGTTTTAAAGATTTTTGAATAGTTCTAATTTGCGCGATACCCACAGAAATAAACTTGTTTTCTGATTTCAGACCACTGGTTCTTGACATATCGGGTCAACCGTTTGGTCATCACAATTTTTCAACATTGCGTCTTTTAATTAATTTCTTGCTATTTTAGAATAAATATATGCTTTAAAACGTATTTTCGTATTTTAATATGTTTATCAATGAATGTGGGGAAAAAGAGAAGGGAATGGCTTAAAATCTTAAAAAAAAAAATTAAAATGCCTTATTTTTAGTGCGGTTACACCAGAATGTAGGTAGGTACTCTTAATTTAGTAAGAAAATAAATTGCTTCCGGGTTATGCCGTGTGTCATTCGTAAATGCTGACGTTTCACAAACCATGTTGCCGCGTCTTCAGAACTAACTGAATTCTGAAGACCTACCAAAGATATCTCTCTTATCTACCTAAATTTACAACCCACTGCGCACATCTTTAGCTAGCGCTCCCATGTGCTTTTCCACTTGATCGCGCTAGGATCGATTTCCATACCGTACTAATGTCAGTGCCGTCCTGGCGATTGATGTTTGCAAATTTCGATGGCTTCTCTAATAAGCTTTCGACGATAATTACTTACCCTTGTCAACATCTTAACGTCATCCAAATCCATTGTGTGTCCCGAGTCATGGCGTGTTGAGCAACAGCGGACTGTTCAATCTTGCCTAGTCGGGTGTCTCTACTGTGCTACTTGACTCGACATTCACATGTTATCTTTTATACCCATTCGTTCTTCAGGAGTGCTGTGATATACTTTGGGTTTGGCAAAACATCCTTTACCTTAGCTGGTGCTCTGTACCTTACCGTGATACCCAATTTCTTCAGTAATCTACCGATTCTTTCTGATACTGCACTAACGTATGGTAAGCAAGCGAACCCGTCTGACTTGCGGTTTTCTTTGTGTGACCCCGTATGTTGGACTTGGTGTATCCATTCTGACGTAGGGCCCACTCAGATTCTAATCTGTCTAGTTACATTATTATTATGTATACCCGAATCCTTGACCGACCACTTTATAGGGTTTCATTCATAGGTATCATTCTCAATGAAGTCATAAGATAGTTGATTAAATTTTAGTTTTCTGTAAAAATTTGTATTGACAAAATTACATTTTTGTTCTATCATTTTGGATACTTTCGAGATAGGAAGGTAGATTATTGAATTAAAACTGATACAGTATGTTATCTGCCGAGAAGTGTTCTTAGCAGTTCTACTAGCAGTTCTTAGTAGTTCTAAGCACTCGTTGACTTGATGTAAGAACTGCTTGATTTCATGCATAGTACCGTTCATGCATAGTAGACGGCAGGAGGTAATATTCGACACTAAACACTAATAATCGATGTTTCCAATACAGTTAAAGCGGCAATATTGGGGACGTGGCAGCCGATTATTTGTTCCTATAATAAGCTTTGAATGGGCACCGTGGATTTTCGACAAGATCGCCATATTAAATTATTATTACACAGCTTTATTGAATTCCATTGCCTGGCGAAGTGTACCAAAATTAATCCGTCGGTTCCATTGCTGTGCGTGTGCAAATACGCCAGATCTAATCACATGGAAATTATTAATTGTGTAGCGTTTAGAGCAGCTAACACGGTCAATGGTTTACTTATTATTGGACCAAACAGCTCTCTATTTAGATTCGATAGCGCATTATTATCTGTTCTGGCTACAATTTAACTTGAGCTTAGTATCTTTTAGAAAAATCATTTAGACGTGATATGAACATAATACCCAAGGACGCCCAAATTGCCAAATAGTTACTCCACAAGTTTGTTTTTCTATACATAAACTTCTAAAATCAATGAGTGTTCGTTCGACCTAATTTATTAAGGTTTTATTTCTATATTGATAATAATCAGTCCAATCTAAATGATGCAAAAACTATAAACCACACTAATTTCACAAGCAAGACAAACTATTTAGGGACAGTAGATTTAAAAATTCACCGAAGTTATACAGACAGTTACATTTAAAAATTGCGAATGCGTCAAATTGACATTTGTCAAGAAAGATTCCGGCCCATCCCCCATTTTGGTGGAAGTGAAATAATTTACAAGTTATGTGTTTTAGTATAGATAGAGACATAAGACATGTTGGGGAAGGTAGAATTAATTGAGTAAGAATCAAATCGTAAATTCTTGCGGTAAATTTGCCCTATTTTCTGTGAAAATTCGCACAAAGAAAAACCAACCTAATCTCTGCCCAATACATCTAACTCGACCCCATTTCTTCCGATTTTTAACCAACGACAGTAGTAGTAAAGTCTGGAGGCCAGTGATTCGTGGATAGATAAACTCAGTAGGAACAATATCTTGCTTTTCTATTTGGGCGAGATTAACGACTGCCCGAAATACGGTTGGCCCGTTTCGCGGAATTCTGCACCGTCATCGAAAAAAGAGGATGGGAGAGGTCTCTCCCTCCCTCTGGAGTCGTCCTGGCTCCTGCCTTTTGCCGTTGATCTAGTAGGAGCAGGGCCGCAATTAGCGTTGAGGATGTTGGGCACCGTGCCATTTGGCCGGCCAGCTCGATGTCAGCGAACTTTAAGAACGACTCGAATCGAAAGAAGGGTCAAACATCGTACGAAATCTGGCGTTGAGTTGAAAATGTTGATTTTAGTGTAACAGTTTTTCGATAATAATATTTGAATGTGTTACAAATGCCATTTGCCATGTCAAGTACAGTTCTGTTTTTAAGCAATTATTTTTTTTTTTTACAAAACAAAAATACATATTAGAAAAACATAAAAAAATTCTAGTTTTCTGTATGTTCGGTTCTAAGTAGTATGCCTCGTGAAAATTGTATTATATAATTGTATTATACAGGGTCTCCCACGACGAGCTGCCATTAGAAGTATTTGGAGAACCAAATGAAATGACAGATTGTAAATTTGTGGACTTATATTGTTGGATAGGATGGCCTCAACTAAAATATTTTGAGTTTTCGGTTACTTCCGGTTACACCGAAAATGGTGTCAACTTTTATATTTCAAATGGAACACCATGTATATTACGGCATTTTTGAAATCTACATTGAATTTTAGATCAATTTTATGTTACATTCCCTATACCTAACATGTGTCATTTTTGAGATACTCATATTTTTGATTAAAAAATGACAGCTGCACGGTTACTTTCAATTACTTATAAATTATCCCCTGTGACCGTTGGAAAAAAGTTGTCCGGCAAAATTGTTGTGAACGTAACGTATTAGCGACAAATAGGTAGAACTCTTCTAAAAGTTATACAGGCTGTTGAAAGTATAACTTCAAAGTTGAATTCGAGAAAAGTACTAAAAGTCAATTTTTTCAAATGGCAGCTCTAACATATTAATACATTTTTCAATTCTATGGAAAATTTTAGATCAACTTTGTGTACAATGTCCTATACTTAAAATGTACTTGTACCTACTGAAATCGAATTGTAAACATCACAGTAGAAATTGCAAACATTGCCAAATCTAGATTGCTTTTGAAAACAATTGAACAATTTGGAATAAACACAACTTTATTAAACAAGTGTCTAGGTAATTTTTCGTTGTAATTAATTTAGTCATTATAAAATTATAAGCCTACAATAAAGCGCACTATAAAAAATAAAACCAAATTGTAAGGTAATTAAAAGAAATGCTTAATTCAATTTTAGTAACTGTTCAAAAACGTTGCCGTTTTCCGCTAATCATGCTTTAATTCTTTTTAACGCAGTATTGTTGGTGGCGTCCCTGATTGAGTTAGCACATAACCCATTGAAAGCAGCTCGAACTCTATCTTTCATGTTCTCCTTATCAATTATTGGGTTCTCATAAACTACGTCATTAATAGCTCCCGAAATTAATAAATCCATTAGCGTCAAGTCGGGGGAACGCGGTAGATATTTGTATATTCCACCGATCGCCGATTAGCGCTCGTTAAGCAAGCGTCTTACTGCAACTGTTATTTGCCCTGGAGCACCGTCCATTTGAAACCACCCAATAATAGAGGACCCAATCACTGAGAAGGAGAACATGAAAGATAGACTTCCAGCCGCTTTCAATGGGTTATGTACTAATTCTATCAGGGACGCCACCAACAATAATATGGCAAAAGGAATAGTAGCATGTTTAGAGAAAAACGGCAACTTTTTTTAACAGTAACTGAAATAGAATTAAGCGGTATTTTTAATTTTCTTAAGGTTGTCTTTATTTTTAACAATACCTATTGTGTTTTATTGTAGGCTTATAATTTTATAAATACTAAACCAACCCTAATGATAAATGACCTAAAAAACTTGTTTTATTTAAAGGTTCTGTTTATTCCAACTTGTTCAGTTGTTTTTAACGCAATCTAGATTTGGCAATATGTGCAATTTCCACTGTGATGTTTAAAAATCGATTTAAGTAGGTACATTTAGATTTTAAGTATAGGACATTGTACACAAAGTTGATCTAAAATTTTCCATAGAATTCAAAAAATTATTCATATGTTAGGGTTGCTATTTGAAAAGATCGACTTTTGATACTATTCTCGAATTCAACTTTGATCTTATAATGTGAACACCCTGTATAACTTTAAGAAGAGTTCTACCAATGTGTCGATAATACGTTACCTTCACAACAATTTTGCCGGACAACTTTTTTCCAACGGTCAAAGGGGATAGTTTATAAGTAATTGAAAGTAACCGTGCAGCTGTCATTTTTTAATGAAAACAGTTAATATCTCAAAAATGACACATGTTAGGTATAGGGAATGTAACATAAAATTGATCTAAAATTTAATGAAGATTTCAAAAATGCAATAAAATACAGGGTGTTCCATTTGAAATATAATACATGACATCATTTCCGGTGTAACCGGAAGTAACCGAAAGCTAAAAATATTTTAGTTGAGACGATCGTGTCCAACAATATTAGTCCACAAATTTTCAATCTGTCATTTCATTTGGTTCTCCATATACTTCTAATGGCAGCTCGTCGTGGGAGACCCTGTATAGTATTATGTAATGATTAATGAATAACGATGACAAAACAGGACCATAAATAATTGTAAGACCCGAAAGTATCTACTTTATTACACTGTGGAGTCTTGACTGTCGTACTGTTATTCAGAAGGTATTTAGTCGGAAGGAACCAGCTGATCTTTGACCAGTTGATGAGAATGGTCCTTTCTTTCAACTAAAATCTCCTTCCCATTTTTGTTTCGCTATAAGCAGCAAAACAAATAAATTGCACTATTAACAGGCATGTTGAATGTGAAACACAATCTGTATCTTGTTGTGTCAGTGAATGTCCCACTTGTGTGAGTGAATGTCCCACCAGATTTTAATTAATTTATTCTTATTTATTATTTTATCTTTACAATTCACTGTCAAATTTTAGAATGTTTACGAATGTGTTTAATAGTAGATTTTATATCTTTGACACGAGGGTCTGAAGATAATTTTACTCTGTCCCACGACAGGTGCAAATTACACATTAGTCGCTTAAAATCGTAAGAACAGACGCATGAAATGACGTGCTGTCCGCTCTAATGTATACGATGGTTTGCAACTGGGACAGAGTATACAGAACATTACACACAAATAACTCAATAGCTAAGATATCTACCAAGCTGGTTTTGGGTTCATTCGAAAGAGTGTACTTTTCTCTATAAGAATAATTCAAACACCCAAAATCTACTTCTTGACACCACAGATTAGTAAAAAAAGATAGGAAACGTCCATAAGCCACCTATGGTGAAATGCGACCACATTTTATTAACTGGTTAACATCTGAGACGTTAGGTGGCAGCACGGTGGCGCTCTGGGCGATTCGGCGGGATGTGCCGGTAAATTTTAATTTGTGTGCATTTTTTATATGCTTTATTATTTCGTTTTCCTACACAACATACAAAACTTAGTTGTACATTATTTATTATATAATAAATATCAATAACAAATAAGAACAGTGTTACTAAAGTAATTCAACACTAAGCTATAACAACCACAATAGAAAGCTTAGCTTCATAACTGCTGCTGACTTGCTGCTCTTCTCTGCTGTTCGTAGCAACATCCATATTATCTGCAGAAAGTAACGGTACAGGGTACAGCTCCTGATTTCAAAAGCAATCGCCGATATTTTTTCTTGAATTGCTCGACAGAAAAATGATCACTTCATATGTGATAGTTTTTTGTGTCATCTTGCAAAAGGTAAATTCGGCCAATATTTAACATCCCTTGCTTGGATCTGCAAAACCAAAATCTATGCAGATGACTAATTTCAAAGATTGATTTTTACTTACAGCGAACGATCCTTTGGTATTATTGCAAAGAATGCCACATCCCTATTATTGAATTTATTTTTGTAACTTGAATTACAAATGCAATAAGTGCCACGACTCATGTTGTAACTCTTGGTAAATAATGTGATAATGAAACTCCGGCGTTACCACTAAATGCAACTTAAGTCAAATGACATTTCAAATTGCGTTTTGAACACTTGACATGACAAGACATGACATTTCAGTCACGTCATAGAGCGGTTAGTTAACATCTGAGACGATAGATGGCGCTAACATCGACACGGTCGCATCGCTTCCTATCTTTATTTACTAATCTCTGCTTGACACATAAAGCCCCGTTCAACAAGCTATTCATTTTGTCTTTATTGTTCTCAAAGCATTTCTATCTGATTTGGCTTTTTATTGCTTGTCGTATTAATGAAATGTTCGCATTCAGTGTCCTCAAACTATAATTTCTCCAGGTTCTTTAGTAATGAATTAATTTATCCATTGCTTTTGATTTTCCCATGGACGTGTCTCTCATATCGCTTTTTATTTAACATATCGCTGGTTTCCTATAATAGTGGAGCAACTTTAAAAACTGGGTAAATTGTACAGGAGAAACACCGGTAAAATATTTTTTTCTGGCACAATGCTCTTTTATATACCTATGTCAACAAAAGAAATGTTAATATTCCATACGTCGAAAAAGGGCAAAAAAGTGTCAAAATGACATCGGACATTGTTTTACTTCGTGAACTACTCAACAATGAGATGACATATATAGATGACAAAACGACATATTACTTTTTCCAGAAAAGCCTTTTTTCTACTCCTATTGAGGAATGCATTCATTATCATGGCAATTTATGTTAAGTAATACTAACCATTTCCCACATACATGGCAAATATTTCATTCCTGCATCCTCATATCCTGCGAGTAGTGAGAAATATTTCATTCCTCACGGCTTTAGAACCAATCACAGCTCTTGATTTTTCATTTCCATATTGTTTTGATACACTGCTTAGCGACATTGTCAAGGCATTGACAACGTCGCTAACTGACAAGCGCACAAAACAATTTTAATCTGTCAAAATCCTGTAAACCGTCATAGTGACATACAACCGTATGCCCAAAAATTAATTTATAAAATTTCGTTGCGTGGTCGTAGAAAAAGTATAGTATTCAATTCGCAAGTAATGGCAATTTCTCACTGGAACGTTAAAAACTTCGTTCTCGTGGGAAATTGCTTACATTACTTGCTCATAGAATAATATACTATTTCCGATATTACATGTTGTACTGAGTAAATGGTTTCATATGGCAATTTTTAAATATTCTTTTTGTTTTTCATTTTCTTAGAATTTTACAGCCGTTTGAAATATTAACAGCTTTTTACTCAGAATTAAAAATACATTTTAAAAAACGAAATAAAATGTTTTATATAGATTTATGTGTCACTTCATTTTTTTATTCCTTCCATATTTATTATTTTTAATAATTGTTTTACAGTTATTTTCGCATTTTTCACATCTATTTTATTTTTCTTTATTTTGTTTATATTTCAAACGGTGACTTTTTAAGAACCTGAAAAAGGATTAGGTCCGTGTGAAAAGTGTTACTCAAAATAACATTTACTACCTGACATTAATTTTGCGGGAAAATAAGTGGGACACATATTATGTATAATATGTACAATATTCTACATATTTAAAAACCAAATGGGAAATTATAATCAAATACCTGAGTATTTTTACATATTAACTGTGATCATCAAAGAGAAAGCAGAACAGAGTTTTACATATTACATATTAGAACACAAGTCATATGATTTAAACATGTACCCACCCTGTGTACCACTTCTTTTAAGGTTCGTTTACACAACAGTATAGCTAAAAAGATTTCGTTGATATTCACAAACTTATCCTCGCTTATACATATTTACCAGTAAATCTAATCTTTTTCTTCAGTCTTTACTTCACATCTCAACATTTGTTTCGTAATGATAATTCCCTGAAAGTCCTTGATCCTGGCACGATTTAGCGGCGCGGGCGAACTCGAACCTGCAGACAGACCACTTCTAAGTTCAGCCAGGTTGCGAGGAACAACTCATCCCGCACACATACACACACACATCCTTACCCGCAGCAGTGTTCACGCTGGTGCTGTTAGGAAAACTTTTGCAAGTTATGTAATTCAGTTAGTCGAAATGACCGTACAGATCCGTAATAAAATAGATTTATGGGGGCACGAGCCGCGCCTGACGAGCATTTCGGCGTGCCCCAACGTCCATGGTAATGGCTTCTGAATTACACAGCGACATTCTGAAGACATACGTCGACAAGGAAACACAGACCAACTCTGAAAAGTTGGGACGAGTTTGAGATTGTACAATAATGAGACATTTTGATGGGTTGTTGGTTGCTTTGAAACTTTTACAATTAGTTATAGTTGTCAAAAATATTTGATTGTTTAAAAAACTAGACCCAACTCACAGTTTCTGTTTTCAGACCCAGATCAACAGGGTCGTCAATAAAACAATCACTGTCAGCTGCATTCATTTGGCTTCCATGAGTTTGCATTATCCAACCTTTGTGCAAGTATTTTAACATTTCTAACAGCCCCGAAGCCTTTTAATCAAAACAAACCCGGCTTTGCGACAAATATCAAAAACTTTATAAACGAGATTAACCCTCGTCACGGGTTAAAACAAAATCTCGTCAACCCTCGCCTTGGGTTTAACAAATTTGCCAGATGAATTTTTAATGACTACGCAGAATACGGTCTTGTAATCATATCGGAATCACCAATAGGATAATAATCCGGGCGAACGTTCCATCAAAATGCTGTTGTTTTTTTTCTGCTGTCGACCGCTTCATCCCCTTTTTGTTACGTCTACCTTTAATTATTTTCTGTTTTTCCGGCTACAGTGAACGCTCGAGGGGGTAAAGGCCACCGCACCCCTTGAGTAAAGCTAATCAGTCTTGTAAACTTGGCAGAATTACCTTCGGCTATTTTTAGGGGAAAATACCTCCACGGTCGGTAAACAACGGAGTTTCTGCGAGAGCTTTTATTTTTTTACAGGTTTCCTCATTCGGCAGCAAAAATAACAATAAAGGGATGATAATTTAGTCGAGTTAAGAGTATATTTGTACGGTTCAAAAAACAGGGGGTTGTTTTTTGTATTATCAATACCAAAGTCATTATTATACCTCTGTTTATATTCCCACGAAACCGTTTCGTATTTAAATTCTGAATTTATGTATGCGGAAAATTCAATGGGCAACACTTAACTTCCATTAGAGTAAGCTTTTAAGGGCGGTAGTGGTGCGGATTTTATGCCTGGGGTGACCGGAAGTGTGCTGAAATTTACGCCTTTTGAATTGAATTGAAGGGAGTATTTTGCGTTTTAAAAGAAAGTTACGGACGTGCGTGCGTGAATGCAAATAATGGGGGTCGCGCCTTTTCTTCTTTTCCAATGCATATAAAGAACGCATTAGAGACGTATTTGCGAGGGTTGAACCTTAGATGCTCGCTCCCTAGGGTTTCACGATAAAGTCCTGAAGGACTTGTCCTGAAATACAACCAAGAAACAATGTATTTATTTCGAAAATAACTCTGGTTTCTTATTATAAACTAACTCAGGAATCATTTCTTACAAATATACAATTTATCATTTTTCGTACAAACTGACTATTCAGGCACCATTTCGGTTTTCAAATCCAGATTCTACGAACAAAAAAGGATACCAGAAATAGTTGTCACTTGCTCGAAGTTATTGATTGTTAGCTACGGTGATTATTTGTTTCAATTACTGTATTTCTATTGCTTTTTGTTAAGTAATGTAAGTTAATATAAGTTTATCTAAGCATCCTAATGTATTCACATGTTTCTATTAATTTTGTTAATAGAGTCCGTTCCTGAAGATTACCAAAATAAAACTGATATATTGTATTCGACGCTGACACATTTCTAGCTTACACTGCATTTACAAATTCGACTTTGAGAAAGCACCCAATACCCATTTTTAAGTCTCCGCTAGCTACGGGGTGCCACACCTCGTTAAACGGGCAATTTTTCCCGTAAAACTAATATGCATTTCGACAAAGTCGGCAGCGGACTTACGGAAGATTGATACGCGAGACGTCCGAGTGTGGCGCCACCGTCGTCGAAACTTCTAGCGCGCGCCACTACGTACGCGATTTTAATTTATCTTTCGGTTGCGGGGGTCGCCTAATAAAGTACAGCGGGCCGCGACAATGCATACGGGATGAGGTGGCGGCGCTGTGACGGGCCGGCGTTTTTAATGAAAAATAGTTGAAATATGGCCGTACCGTTACGACCGAACCCCAACCCCGTCTCTACCGCCCCCCGACGTACTTTGCTCGCGGGGGCTCGCTCAGTCTGACGGATGGGCTACGAGATATGAATACTACTCGGCGTCGTTCGTTCGTTCGTGTCCCGAATCGGTACAACAAGGGGGTTGTTGCAGCCGCTTCCAAAAGTTAATAACATGCAACCGTGTGTAGAGGGCGCTGGTGAGGCAACGACGCGTGTTCCCACTGTTGCCAGTCCTCTTACCTTTCTACGAGACAAAATAAATTTGGCAATAATCTCGATATTTTGCTTTTGTTTTCTTTTCATTCTGCTCGCTGTGGTCGCGGCTTCGTCGCCTGTATTTTACGAAATAACCTAGCACTTTTCGCCCCTGTATTGAAGATGTAAAATGATACATTATAAACATGTAGGACAATATACGATTATTCCATGTCGATTGTTGCTTTAGTGATCTTTCCGTACAGTTTGAGATCACACTGACACTGTTTTTTATGCATTTTAACACGTTTTTGCCGAAGTTATACGGAAAACCGCCCGAACTGTCAAACCGGCATAGCTGTTCGAGCAAACTTTGTTGTAGTTGCGTAGCAACCGCCGTTCTCGCGAAAGAAACATTTGTGCACTATTAAAAATTCATAGAGTTTTATGGAGATGAAAAACTCGATCTCGTCTCTCAAACAGCGGATTTGCCCAAACTTTCCAGTTAGGGGACGGTACAATGATAAAACATTTTTTTAGCAGTTTATAATCTGTCCGAACCGCTCCCGACGCGACGTCTATTAGTGGCCGTTTTTTCATTAGTATACCGATAAATAAATTCCTATATCAATAAATAGTCAATTGACAAAAACCGCAAACTGGAAATAGACTTCTTCCAATGGAACTGGAACGTACTGTTTCCTCTGGAACACTACCCAATACGTTGAATCAATTCAATTGACAAATCAGAATTACAACAGCGACAAAAAATATCTACTGGCTTCTTGGTAGAATTACAACAGCGACAAAAAATATCTACTGGCTTCTTGGTAGAATTACAACAGCGACAAAAAATATCTACTGGCTTTTTGGTAGGAAGTCGGCTTTGTCGACATATAATAAACTCCTAGTTTACAAGCAGATACTTAAACCTGTCTGGGCCTATCTATGGTATCCAACAATGTGCTGCACTAAGCCAAGCAATATCACCACCATTCACCGCTTCCACAACAAAGGGATAAGATACATCGTGAGTGCACCTTGGTATATATTAAGAAACAGAAATCTCCACAGAGATCTCAGAACAGAGTTCTTTAGCACGGCAATCCACCAGCTTCTTCCAATAGTGCCAGTGTGCGAAGACTCAAAAGAACTAAACCTTTTGTTGGTGAACTGATGTTACAAAAGCAGAAAACAGTGCCATGTAACTGATAGGTAAACTAAGTATAGTAATGTGCAGTGTGTAAAGTTTAAAGCGGCAGCATCCAAACTAAATTTAAGTTACACCAACGGGGAACACTAAATATCAAACACTTTTTACATGTAGCAATTTAGGTTAAATTAATATAGCTAGATAGTCCTCAGACTAGGTGTTACACACAAGTACCTATGAAAAACTTTTTTCAACATAAAATAATGTCTTACTATAATTTAAAAATATATGAACAATAATCATAAAAATGAGTTATTTTATGTCGAACACATATCGACAACGTGCGTCTCCGTAGGTATGTATGTTTACTGAAATCGCTTTATTTGCGATAATAAGCTTGTTTGGTTGTCTATAATACCATTGCGATAATACCATAGATTTGTTACATAAATCTGACTCATCAAACAATCGACGGAAAATAATTTAATAAAATGATTCGATTACCATACACAAGGAAGCGGCCAGAATGGGTTTTAGCCGACATTGTATAAACACAGATACGATAAACGGTGTTCTTCTTTTGGTGTAAAAAAAATAAAGTTTAATAAATTGCATTCATCTACGAGTCACATATAATAAGTTCATTGCATACTTATCTATGACTATATAATCCCCATCATTATATGCCCCGAAAGATAATAATGACACTAGCGTTGTATAATAATGATGGTTTGTTCAAATAATGACCTCATGTTCCGCCTTCGGCGTCGCGCCGCATTACCGCCCGTCGCGCTATTCCGTACTTTCGGCACTTGTAACATAAATAACTATTACGTGGTACCGGGCTGTAAAAATTTATTTCTGTTTATTATTCCAGAATATAAGTTTCATATCAGGTTACCCTATAACTTTACGCCGGTCTTCTTCATTTCAAATCACATATTTTGTATTTTTGTTGGTTTTCCAAAAATGTCACCTAGACAGTAAAATTTGAGATAGGTATGCATTACGTTCCAACTACAACGAAATAAGTAAACACAGAAACTGTTTTCTCGATTATAAAATCACGACTTGATCGTCATGATTATCTATTATATTCTTAAATTCGTCCTGTTTCTTTAATTGTTAATGCAAATGACCATTTTAAAATTTAGCATATTTTTAGCGGGACAGCAGCAAACCATCATTAATATTTCTGGAATCTTATTTCTTAAATGTACATAACAAGGTACGACAATCCCATATTAAAATATTTTCATGATAAGATGCAAATACAACACAAAACGTATTCCATGCTATATTATCCGCACACTACATCTTTCATCTTCATCTTTGCCATATCTTTCCACTGGTTATCATGATTTTTACCACAACGTTATTACAGCTGCTCTAGTTGTTCATATAAATTTTTCATCGATACGATGTGAGGACCATATTTGAATTTAAAGTGTTTCTCATTTTTAATTAATCCTCAGTGTATTTTCACCCGTTTTGTTTATTACATTGTGAACTATTCAAAAGAACAAATGTATCTAACAATAAATATACCTCCTGCTACAATATTACTATTGCAGGCAACACTGCTTCTGAGTCGCGTATCTTCGCCCTAGCGACGACGATAAAGAACTCGTAACCTCAAAACGGCAAGGACGGAACGCCCCCCACGTTGGGCGCCAATGTAACGCCTTTTTTTTCACAAAAATACCAAAGACCTAAAGTCGCCGAAGAAACACCAAAATACCTCGACTTCTACCAAACCTGTGCTGCTCATGCGTTTCTCCCGGATGCTCCGGCCAACCAGGGAGGTGGTCGTGGGACAGTAACCAAACGGTTCCTTGATACGATGTTCTAGGGCGCCACGTCAGTCTTAATCCGTTGGAGAAACAGCACTCGACTACGAAAGTGCAGCTGAAATAAAGGCAACACAGGGAACAAGCAAAGCAAATGTATCTTCAACCAATTTATTAGCCTCCACACGGTAACGAAGAAATCACCAATAATATAATTTGCATCGGTATACAGGTACACAATAAATCTTGGTACAGCCAAAAGTACCACTCCGAGGATACGCCCACGCCTTGCATACACGTTAGTATGCACACAAAGCAAAATAACAAAAGAAAGGAATAAATGTCAAACAAGTCAACTCGCTCAAGGGCTTCGAGCCCAAACCGCAAATCGTACCAAAAAAAGAAATAATAGCGACCGACACGAAGCTTGGCCAAACCGCGCCGCGACTCGCTGTAGATTTGGGTAAAATCCCCAGAAAATTATTGCACCCGGCGTCGATGTTGAAAAGTTGATAACAAGAATAAAACTAAACTCGGCAAGCGTATATGGGGGCGATCCGTCCCAAAAGAAAATTAAATTCCCATCGGCACTCAACTTGGCTACGCCCAAATGAGAAAATAAAATAAACTCCGAAGCCACTAACGGCTTCCGTTAAAAATCTTGAACGATCAAAGGAAATTATACCTGTGGATAACAGTTATCCGAATTAAATTCAGAATCCACAAAAATAAATACTGTAACGGGTAATCAAAATTACGAGTACGTAAACCAAACTCGAAATTAAAGAAAAAGGTAATTAATAACACATACGGGTTGAGCACCGATGGTCCGAGCGATATCTTCGGATAATTAAACACTTAACAATCAATAACACTGAGCTGAAGGCTCCGGAATGGACAACGATTACTAAATCGTAGCCACACTAATCTAATATTAATCAAATGCGCCACCATAAAAAGGTGTGCGAGCGGAAGGCTCCTCGACGGGTAACGATTACACAATCGTAGCGATACTAACTACTAATCAACAAAAGGCACAACCAAAAAAAAAGATATACGAGCTGCCTGCTCCTTCGAGGGACAACGAGCGTCCGCCACAGCTGATCGGAAAAATATAGGACCTCTGACCTTTATCCGGAGCTTCGAGACACTGTTTGCCACCTACAGACGCTCCGATGCTAGCGTTGGATCCTCCACGACGGATAATAATCACCGCACGTGCCGGTCCCGTCACGGTGCCACCAACTCCGACTCGATATACTTCGAAAAGGTCTCGTACTAGATGTCGAAGGACCTACGCAGGGTCTCTTGCCTCGTACCAGGTGACTACTGACTTACGAAGGGTCTCTCGCTTCGTGCTAGGTGACTACGAACGTTCGAGGGGTCTCCGGCCTCGTATTAGGTGCCTAAAAAGAGGAAATAGTCGTAGAATCGACCCACCAATTGCCACCAGACAATCTCATCGAATCTAAAGAGAGCTTACCCAAAAATAGATGGACACTGGGCCTACGTGAACGTGATAGAAGTTCGTTTAAATCCGCACAATGGCGTGGTGGCCAGATTTCCACTAAATCAACAACCTGGACACCTGTTGAAGCCTGGTCGAGATAAATCCGCACTACGGCGATAAGGGGGACCTCCAAACTACCAAAATCCTCTCCTATAATTCTCAACGGGCTTCCAGAAATCTATCACACGTGTACACTCCAAGATGATTGACAAGACAAGACGCCGGAAAAGCACGCTGCAAGCCGCACTACGGCCACGAAAAATAACGGCCGGAAACGCAGAAAAAACGGAAACCTAGAATTTCTGTCGGAATAGGGAAACCAAGGGAAAGTTAAACCAAGTAACAGCGGCGAACTATAGTACAAAGTGAACAACGATTTTGCAAGACAAAATTCCGTGAATCCAAACAGTAAAAACCGTGGGATCTAATTAAATGTAAATGACGGGGGCGTGGCCTCGGCAATTTTGCGCGCGGAAACCCGATGCTAGCAGCGTTTCACACCCTGCCGAGTTCCTGCCGAGCTCCACCAAGTTGCCCTAGACAGCGATAGATGGCGCTACCCATACGGAATATCAAACAAATCACGCAGAACAATTCGCCGCGTTACACTCCCCCTCTCCTCTCACAGAGGAAAATTTCCACGAAAGTTTCCGACCCAGATCCAAAGGAGCGAACCGAACGCATCAAACTGCAAACCCGTGTGTCCAACGATGCCTCCACACCAACAACTCAACTACCAAGCAATAAAAAAGCTTGAGGGGCCAGCACCAGATGCCAAGGCGGTGCAACGACAACAGTAGGGAGGGGAAAAGGTATGGGGAGAGGACAACACAAAAGAAGGAAGGGACGGGCAGTTGCGTAAGATGCGGAAAAGTGCATCAAACCTCGTTCGTACCCATCGACAGCACTGGAAACCAGCAATAACACATAGGGACAGGAACCAAGGAACTCACCACTGCTGCCACCGCACAACCCCAACACCAGGCACCGACGACTCGCGCCCCGAAAACAAAAAATAGAGCTGACCACAGCTCTCAACAAAAAGGGTACCACCCAACAACAAAAAGAAACTACGATAAGCAAGGAAAAACCCAGGGGACACCAGAACAAACCCCTGGGGTGGTGGTACTAACAAACAGAGAAATCCCAAAACTAAGGAAGACGGCCAATCAACCGAAATACCGCCAACCGAAGTATAACGTCAAAATGACGACAAAGCTAACAACCTAGCCGAAATCGTTTTGCAACGATGAGGAGTCCTCACGCATTGTGAGACGCTCCCTTTCCCGATCCCTACAAGAGATGATGGTAGGTGGAAGTCTTCCGTGGCCTTTTACCAGACTCTTACTGGTGGCAGGTTCGCCGTGTCCGTATTCTGTAAGCCCCGGAACACAGAGCGCTGGTGTTTTACCGAGCCTCATCCAACTCATAGGCCGGCTTAAGATCTTGGACATGCCATACGCCTTTCGAAGCACCATCCTCACTCTCCAACTCATACGTCCAGGAACCCAACTTTTTCCTTACGCGAAAAGGTCCAACGAATTTAGCTGCCAACTTAGCATTAACAAAATTTGCCGCACTGGACAGGACCTTATTGCGACGCCAAACCGATTGGCCAACGACGTACTGGACGGGGCGCCTGCGTAAATTGTAAACCCGTCGATGTCGCTCCTGCGCCGACGCAAGCTGCTTGCGAACTCGCTGAAACAACTGCTGAAATCCTTCGATGCGCGCAGGAACATCCGGAGGCGCAGCATCTGGAGTGAGAACCTGCTCAAAAGTGCGACCACAACCCACATAATGACGGCCGAAGTTAACATAAAAGGGCGAGTACCCCGTGGTCTCACTTCGCGAGGCTCGAATAGCGCAGCCAATCGGACCCAAATAGTCATCCCATCGTCGCTGGTTGTCTTTGACATAACAACCCAACATAGTCTTGACTACACGATTGACTCGCTCAACAGGGTCGGCCCGAGGGTAATACAGCGGAGTGTAGGATATCCTGGTGCCATACGATGCACACAAAGATCGAAATTCTTTACTCCTCATCTGGACGCCGTTGTCGCATATCAAAAACTGGGGGGCTCCGTAAACCAAAAAAACATGGTCCTCCAGAAGTCGGGTCAAACTCTTAGCCGTAGCGGACCGAAGCGCAAACAGTAATACATACTTACTAAAGTAGTCGCTGACCACCAGGATCGAGGTATTTCCTCGCGAGGATCGGGGCAATGGGCCCACAAAATCGAGGCTCACCATCTGCCAGGGCCGGGACACGTCCGGGCGTGTACCCATCAATCCCGCCGGGGCTCGCTGCTCCGGCTTCTGCGCCGCACATACTCCACAACGCCGGACATACTTGGCAACGTCTACATACATCTTAGGCCACGTGTAGCGCTCTCGAAGTCGCCAATACACCTTATATCCACCAACATGACCTGCTCGAGGGTCATCATGGTACCGACCCAACAGTGCAGCCCTACGATCCCCCGGAACCACCAACTTCCACTCCTCGCCCACGTCCGACACACCCAAATGCGCCGACCGAACATGCTTGTACAGCAAGCCCCCCTCGACGGGGTGTAACGCCTTTTTTTTCACAAAAATACCAAAGACCTAAAGTCGCCGAAGAAACACCAAAATACCTCGACTTCTACCAAACCTGTGCTGCTCATGCGTTTCTCCCGGATGCTCCGGCCAACCAGGGAGGTGGTCGTGGGACAGTAACCAAACGGTTCCTTGATACGATGTTCTAGGGCGCCACGTCAGTCTTAATCCGTTGGAGAAACAGCACTCGACTACGAAAGTGCAGCTGAAATAAAGGCAACACAGGGAACAAGCAAAGCAAATGTATCTTCAACCAATTTATTAGCCTCCACACGGTAACGAAGAAATCACCAATAATATAATTTGCATCGGTATACAGGTACACAATAAATCTTGGTACAGCCAAAAGTACCACTCCGAGGATACGCCCACGCCTTGCATACACGTTAGTATGCACACAAAGCAAAATAACAAAAGAAAGGAATAAATGTCAAACAAGTCAACTCGCTCAAGGGCTTCGAGCCCAAACCGCAAATCGTACCAAAAAAAGAAATAATAGCGACCGACACGAAGCTTGGCCAAACCGCGCCGCGACTCGCTGTAGATTTGGGTAAAATCCCCAGAAAATTATTGCACCCGGCGTCGATGTTGAAAAGTTGATAACAAGAATAAAACTAAACTCGGCAAGCGTATATGGGGGCGATCCGTCCCAAAAGAAAATTAAATTCCCATCGGCACTCAACTTGGCTACGCCCAAATGAGAAAATAAAATAAACTCCGAAGCCACTAACGGCTTCCGTTAAAAATCTTGAACGATCAAAGGAAATTATACCTGTGGATAACAGTTATCCGAATTAAATTCAGAATCCACAAAAATAAATACTGTAACGGGTAATCAAAATTACGAGTACGTAAACCAAACTCGAAATTAAAGAAAAAGGTAATTAATAACACATACGGGTTGAGCACCGATGGTCCGAGCGATATCTTCGGATAATTAAACACTTAACAATCAATAACACTGAGCTGAAGGCTCCGGAATGGACAACGATTACTAAATCGTAGCCACACTAATCTAATATTAATCAAATGCGCCACCATAAAAAGGTGTGCGAGCGGAAGGCTCCTCGACGGGTAACGATTACACAATCGTAGCGATACTAACTACTAATCAACAAAAGGCACAACCAAAAAAAAAAGATATACGAGCTGCCTGCTCCTTCGAGGGACAACGAGCGTCCGCCACAGCTGATCGGAAAAATATAGGACCTCTGACCTTTATCCGGAGCTTCGAGACACTGTTTGCCACCTACAGACGCTCCGATGCTAGCGTTGGATCCTCCACGACGGATAATAATCACCGCACGTGCCGGTCCCGTCACGGTGCCACCAACTCCGACTCGATATACTTCGAAAAGGTCTCGTACTAGATGTCGAAGGACCTACGCAGGGTCTCTTGCCTCGTACCAGGTGACTACTGACTTACGAAGGGTCTCTCGCTTCGTGCTAGGTGACTACGAACGTTCGAGGGGTCTCCGGCCTCGTATTAGGTGCCTAAAAAGAGGAAATAGTCGTAGAATCGACCCACCAATTGCCACCAGACAATCTCATCGAATCTAAAGAGAGCTTACCCAAAAATAGATGGACACTGGGCCTACGTGAACGTGATAGAAGTTCGTTTAAATCCGCACAATGGCGTGGTGGCCAGATTTCCACTAAATCAACAACCTGGACACCTGTTGAAGCCTGGTCGAGATAAATCCGCACTACGGCGATAAGGGGGACCTCCAAACTACCAAAATCCTCTCCTATAATTCTCAACGGGCTTCCAGAAATCTATCACACGTGTACACTCCAAGATGATTGACAAGACAAGACGCCGGAAAAGCACGCTGCAAGCCGCACTACGGCCACGAAAAATAACGGCCGGAAACGCAGAAAAAACGGAAACCTAGAATTTCTGTCGGAATAGGGAAACCAAGGGAAAGTTAAACCAAGTAACAGCGGCGAACTATAGTACAAAGTGAACAACGATTTTGCAAGACAAAATTCCGTGAATCCAAACAGTAAAAACCGTGGGATCTAATTAAATGTAAATGACGGGGGCGTGGCCTCGGCAATTTTGCGCGCGGAAACCCGATGCTAGCAGCGTTTCACACCCTGCCGAGTTCCTGCCGAGCTCCACCAAGTTGCCCTAGACAGCGATAGATGGCGCTACCCATACGGAATATCAAACAAATCACGCAGAACAATTCGCCGCGTTACACTCCCCCTCTCCTCTCACAGAGGAAAATTTCCACGAAAGTTTCCGACCCAGATCCAAAGGAGCGAACCGAACGCATCAAACTGCAAACCCGTGTGTCCAACGATGCCTCCACACCAACAACTCAACTACCAAGCAATAAAAAAGCTTGAGGGGCCAGCACCAGATGCCAAGGCGGTGCAACGACAACAGTAGGGAGGGGAAAAGGTATGGGGAGAGGACAACACAAAAGAAGGAAGGGACGGGCAGTTGCGTAAGATGCGGAAAAGTGCATCAAACCTCGTTCGTACCCATCGACAGCACTGGAAACCAGCAATAACACATAGGGACAGGAACCAAGGAACTCACCACTGCTGCCACCGCACAACCCCAACACCAGGCACCGACGACTCGCGCCCCGAAAACAAAAAATAGAGCTGACCACAGCTCTCAACAAAAAGGGTACCACCCAACAACAAAAAGAAACTACGATAAGCAAGGAAAAACCCAGGGGACACCAGAACAAACCCCTGGGGTGGTGGTACTAACAAACAGAGAAATCCCAAAACTAAGGAAGACGGCCAATCAACCGAAATACCGCCAACCGAAGTATAACGTCAAAATGACGACAAAGCTAACAACCTAGCCGAAATCGTTTTGCAACGATGAGGAGTCCTCACGCATTGTGAGACGCTCCCTTTCCCGATCCCTACAAGAGATGATGGTAGGTGGAAGTCTTCCGTGGCCTTTTACCAGACTCTTACTGGTGGCAGGTTCGCCGTGTCCGTATTCTGTAAGCCCCGGAACACAGAGCGCTGGTGTTTTACCGAGCCTCATCCAACTCATAGGCCGGCTTAAGATCTTGGACATGCCATACGCCTTTCGAAGCACCATCCTCACTCTCCAACTCATACGTCCAGGAACCCAACTTTTTCCTTACGCGAAAAGGTCCAACGAATTTAGCTGCCAACTTAGCATTAACAAAATTTGCCGCACTGGACAGGACCTTATTGCGACGCCAAACCGATTGGCCAACGACGTACTGGACGGGGCGCCTGCGTAAATTGTAAACCCGTCGATGTCGCTCCTGCGCCGACGCAAGCTGCTTGCGAACTCGCTGAAACAACTGCTGAAATCCTTCGATGCGCGCAGGAACATCCGGAGGCGCAGCATCTGGAGTGAGAACCTGCTCAAAAGTGCGACCACAACCCACATAATGACGGCCGAAGTTAACATAAAAGGGCGAGTACCCCGTGGTCTCACTTCGCGAGGCTCGAATAGCGCAGCCAATCGGACCCAAATAGTCATCCCATCGTCGCTGGTTGTCTTTGACATAACAACCCAACATAGTCTTGACTACACGATTGACTCGCTCAACAGGGTCGGCCCGAGGGTAATACAGCGGAGTGTAGGATATCCTGGTGCCATACGATGCACACAAAGATCGAAATTCTTTACTCCTCATCTGGACGCCGTTGTCGCATATCAAAAACTGGGGGGCTCCGTAAACCAAAAAAACATGGTCCTCCAGAAGTCGGGTCAAACTCTTAGCCGTAGCGGACCGAAGCGCAAACAGTAATACATACTTACTAAAGTAGTCGCTGACCACCAGGATCGAGGTATTTCCTCGCGAGGATCGGGGCAATGGGCCCACAAAATCGAGGCTCACCATCTGCCAGGGCCGGGACACGTCCGGGCGTGTACCCATCAATCCCGCCGGGGCTCGCTGCTCCGGCTTCTGCGCCGCACATACTCCACAACGCCGGACATACTTGGCAACGTCTACATACATCTTAGGCCACGTGTAGCGCTCTCGAAGTCGCCAATACACCTTATATCCACCAACATGACCTGCTCGAGGGTCATCATGGTACCGACCCAACAGTGCAGCCCTACGATCCCCCGGAACCACCAACTTCCACTCCTCGCCCACGTCCGACACACCCAAATGCGCCGACCGAACATGCTTGTACAGCAAGCCCCCCTCGACTCGCCACTGCGGATACCGGTGCAAAGCTCTCTCGACGCGGGCAATCATGCCAAGATACCAAGGGTCCTTTGTCGAGGAAAAGTCGAATCCAGCGGGGACGAGGTGCACGGCATCCGTCAACACGGGCACCGCTCGAGACAAACAGTCCGGGACAACCAAATCACGTCCCTTACGATGCACAATGTCAAAGTCGAAAGGCTGTAGCCTCACGGCCCATCTTGCCAGACGACCAGTCGGGTCCTTCAGACGATTCAGCCAAACGAGCGAAGCATGGTCGGTAACCACCGTGAATCTCGCTCCCTCCAGGTAGTGGCGCAGCTTCTCCACGGCCCAAATCACGCCTAGGCACTCACGTTCAGTGGTAGAGTAATTCCTCTCCTGGGAAGTCAGAGAGCGTGACAGAAAGGCAATCACTTTTTCCTCACCCTCAAGGCGTTGTGTGAGGACGGCACCGAGACCATATGCGGAGGCGTCTGTCTGCAAAGTAAAAGGCCGCTCGAAATCAGGACACGTTAAAATAGGCGCCGTCACCAAATACTGCTTCACGGAGGTCAGAGCCCGATCACATTCCGGAGTCCAGTCAAATTTTACGCCCTTCCGGGTAAGCTGGGTAAGAGGTGCCATTACGGAAGCGAAATCGGGTACAAAGCGTCGGTACCAACTAGCCATCCCGGCGAAGCGACGAACCTCCGACACCGTTCGCGGGGCGGGAATATTTAAGATGGCCTCTACCTTCTCCGGATCTACGCGGAGTCCATGCCGGTCCACGATGTATCCCAAGTACTTAAGTTGTGGTCGGCAGAATTGGCACTTCTCCCGGCTAACTGTCAAGCCGGCAGTCCGTAGCCGATCCAAAACCTTCTCCAGTATCGTGAGATGGGTGTCGAAGTCCGGGGAGATCACCACAATATCGTCCAGGTAAACCAACACATGGGGCTCCAAATCTGCTCCCAAAATACCGTCAATCAACCGCTGCCAAGTGGCCGGGGCGTTGGTCAACCCCATCGGCATCCGCCGAAACTGGAACAGGCCGCGTCCGGGAACCGTGAAAGCCGTAAACTCTCTTGAGGAGGCTGCGACAGGCACCTGCCAGTAGGCCGACTTAATATCCAATGAGCTCAGGTACCGGGCGTTTCGGAGACGGTCTAAGATAGAAGAAATGTAGGGCAAAGGATACGCGTCCTTCTTAGTAACCTGATTGAGGCGCCGAAAGTCAATGCAGAAACGGTAACTTCGGTCCTTCTTCGGGACGAGAAGAACAGGGGACGACCACGCGCTCCTGGAAGGCTCTACCACTCCCTGCTCCAGCAACTTTGTCAGCTCCTCATCAATGATCCTCTGCTTGGCGGGCGAAACAGGATAGTATCTAAGCTTTATGGGAGGGGAATCCGTGACAATCTCATGCTCTACGGACGTAACCGTACCCAGCGGGCAAGATCCCACCGACGGAAAGGTCCGACCGACCAACTCATCCAAGGCAGTACGCTGCGCCTGCGTTAGCTCGTCACCAGCCTGCACGTCGCAAAGATCGGCCAACTCCTCGCCGAATCGCCAGACGTCCTGCCGAAGATCCGGGACAATACCCATCTCCCGCCAGAAATCCATACCTAGGATCAGCCTATGGGGAAGGGAAGGAACCACCATAACATTCAACAGGCGAGTTTTATTCAGCAGAGTGAAAGGGACGGCCACGGTGCCCAATGAGGAGCAAACCTCCCCGTTCGCCACAGCGCAACTCCGTCGCGAAGCACAGTCC
This sequence comes from Melinopterus prodromus, assembly GCA_964023965.1. NCBI lineage: Eukaryota > Metazoa > Arthropoda > Insecta > Coleoptera > Scarabaeidae > Melinopterus > Melinopterus prodromus. Next base: position 71,432,097 of record OZ030390.1, read on the forward strand.
AAAGTCAGTCCCAGAGCCAGCAACAGTCGATATCCGGAGTCCCCAACAATCGTATGGGTTGCTCCAGAATCCAAGAGGCCGAGCATATTCTGCCCCAAAATGGAAACGTTCAAGTACGGTCGGCAATCACCGGAAGCGTGGGAAATTATATAGTCGATAAGTATTTTATGGGCAGGGTCCTTGGTCCGGGAAGAATGCTGGGAGGGTGGCTGACGACCACTCAGGCCCTCCGATCGGGGTTTTCCGACCGCGGCGAACACCTAGGGCAAGTATTTGTCGTAACATCCGGCTGCCCACAGCGATAACACCAAATGCCACCCTGCTTCAGTCGACAATCCCGGGCGAAATGACCAACCTTGCGGCAACGGAAACACTCCAGTTGTCGCGCCCCCGGTGGGGGTCGAACGGCAGGCGACGACACGGCGGCAGTCTCCGAACAGGAATAAAGACAGGCCAACTCGGGCTCCACACATTCCCGACTCTTCCTAGGAGGTGCATGGTAATGATCGGCTCGATACTTTTTTGTCTCCAGCTGCAAGCATTCGGTCTCCAACTCCTCGACGGTACGGACTGACGGCAACTGCATAAGGTAAAAGGGTGCCAGATTCTTCTTTAGTATGTCCAGTTGGACCTCCCGAGACATTCGCCCATAGCGGTCAAACAAAGCCTGCATGCACGCGAGATACTCGACGATAGGTTCCTGAAGTCCCTGGGTTCTACCCATAATCTCCTGGAACAGACGACTCTTATAGTCCGGAGGCAAATAGTGCTTCATCAGAAGATCTGATAACTCCCGCCACGTGCTACACTTACGTATCGCCGACCGATACCACAATAGTGCCTTGCCCTGAAACAAATCCAACGACGATCGAAACAAATCTGCCTCGGTACATCCTCGCGCTCTCCGCAACTCGGTCACTCGATCCAAAAAATCCATCACGGACATCGACCTTGGGTCACCCGAGAAATGCACATTCCACTTATAGACAGGGACAACGTAATCCCTCGACCGGAATGGCGACTGGGACGCACCAGTGACACGCGCCGCGGTCTCGGGTTCCACAACCTCAGAGCCGCTACTAGAACCAGACTCCTCGCCATCCAGCGCCGTATCCAACAAGCCCTCACTCACATCCAGATCCCGAGAACGATGTCGGCTCCTCCGCAAGCGAGTCAGCAACGCGGACACCTTCGCCAGCCACGCACTACGCTCCCGGATGACCTCAGCATCCCCGGTCGCCGTGGAAATTCCACCCACTCGGCCCAGCAAATGCAACACTCTCGAACAACATCGCTGATGCGCAGGACTAACCCGATCATCGCCCAACCCCGTCACCAAGGTATCCAATTCCTCAAACTTCGCAGCAATGGCATCCAAGTCCCTCTTGGCATCAAACTCGTAATCCGAGTATCGAACCGCGCGTCGAGCCTGCTCCAACCTGGTCAGCGACCTCAGACTTGCCCGCATATCGACCACCGTCATCTCGGTGGGGTCCATCCCGCGGGACCGAAGCTCATATTCTAATTCATCCTTCTTCAGATGGTGTAACTTCATGGTGGGGGCGGACATAGTGACGGACTCAAACCACACACTGGCCAGCTAAATGAAACCAAGTCCCGAACCAATGAGACCAGGTCCCCAACCCGTGAAACAAGGCCAAGATTGAAAACAAGGCGGGAGAAAAAAAAAAGGAGAGGAAAAAAAAAAATATACAACCCAACCAGCATAGGTCACCACCCAATTAGCTCCTCCTAATTAATGATTAATGGCCCCACGTTGGGCGCCAATGTAACGCCTTTTTTTTCACAAAAATACCAAAGACCTAAAGTCGCCGAAGAAACACCAAAATACCTCGACTTCTACCAAACCTGTGCTGCTCATGCGTTTCTCCCGGATGCTCCGGCCAACCAGGGAGGTGGTCGTGGGACAGTAACCAAACGGTTCCTTGATACGATGTTCTAGGGCGCCACGTCAGTCTTAATCCGTTGGAGAAACAGCACTCGACTACGAAAGTGCAGCTGAAATAAAGGCAACACAGGGAACAAGCAAAGCAAATGTATCTTCAACCAATTTATTAGCCTCCACACGGTAACGAAGAAATCACCAATAATATAATTTGCATCGGTATACAGGTACACAATAAATCTTGGTACAGCCAAAAGTACCACTCCGAGGATACGCCCACGCCTTGCATACACGTTAGTATGCACACAAAGCAAAATAACAAAAGAAAGGAATAAATGTCAAACAAGTCAACTCGCTCAAGGGCTTCGAGCCCAAACCGCAAATCGTACCAAAAAAAGAAATAATAGCGACCGACACGAAGCTTGGCCAAACCGCGCCGCGACTCGCTGTAGATTTGGGTAAAATCCCCAGAAAATTATTGCACCCGGCGTCGATGTTGAAAAGTTGATAACAAGAATAAAACTAAACTCGGCAAGCGTATATGGGGGCGATCCGTCCCAAAAGAAAATTAAATTCCCATCGGCACTCAACTTGGCTACGCCCAAATGAGAAAATAAAATAAACTCCGAAGCCACTAACGGCTTCCGTTAAAAATCTTGAACGATCAAAGGAAATTATACCTGTGGATAACAGTTATCCGAATTAAATTCAGAATCCACAAAAATAAATACTGTAACGGGTAATCAAAATTACGAGTACGTAAACCAAACTCGAAATTAAAGAAAAAGGTAATTAATAACACATACGGGTTGAGCACCGATGGTCCGAGCGATATCTTCGGATAATTAAACACTTAACAATCAATAACACTGAGCTGAAGGCTCCGGAATGGACAACGATTACTAAATCGTAGCCACACTAATCTAATATTAATCAAATGCGCCACCATAAAAAGGTGTGCGAGCGGAAGGCTCCTCGACGGGTAACGATTACACAATCGTAGCGATACTAACTACTAATCAACAAAAGGCACAACCAAAAAAAAAAGATATACGAGCTGCCTGCTCCTTCGAGGGACAACGAGCGTCCGCCACAGCTGATCGGAAAAATATAGGACCTCTGACCTTTATCCGGAGCTTCGAGACACTGTTTGCCACCTACAGACGCTCCGATGCTAGCGTTGGATCCTCCACGACGGATAATAATCACCGCACGTGCCGGTCCCGTCACGGTGCCACCAACTCCGACTCGATATACTTCGAAAAGGTCTCGTACTAGATGTCGAAGGACCTACGCAGGGTCTCTTGCCTCGTACCAGGTGACTACTGACTTACGAAGGGTCTCTCGCTTCGTGCTAGGTGACTACGAACGTTCGAGGGGTCTCCGGCCTCGTATTAGGTGCCTAAAAAGAGGAAATAGTCGTAGAATCGACCCACCAATTGCCACCAGACAATCTCATCGAATCTAAAGAGAGCTTACCCAAAAATAGATGGACACTGGGCCTACGTGAACGTGATAGAAGTTCGTTTAAATCCGCACAATGGCGTGGTGGCCAGATTTCCACTAAATCAACAACCTGGACACCTGTTGAAGCCTGGTCGAGATAAATCCGCACTACGGCGATAAGGGGGACCTCCAAACTACCAAAATCCTCTCCTATAATTCTCAACGGGCTTCCAGAAATCTATCACACGTGTACACTCCAAGATGATTGACAAGACAAGACGCCGGAAAAGCACGCTGCAAGCCGCACTACGGCCACGAAAAATAACGGCCGGAAACGCAGAAAAAACGGAAACCTAGAATTTCTGTCGGAATAGGGAAACCAAGGGAAAGTTAAACCAAGTAACAGCGGCGAACTATAGTACAAAGTGAACAACGATTTTGCAAGACAAAATTCCGTGAATCCAAACAGTAAAAACCGTGGGATCTAATTAAATGTAAATGACGGGGGCGTGGCCTCGGCAATTTTGCGCGCGGAAACCCGATGCTAGCAGCGTTTCACACCCTGCCGAGTTCCTGCCGAGCTCCACCAAGTTGCCCTAGACAGCGATAGATGGCGCTACCCATACGGAATATCAAACAAATCACGCAGAACAATTCGCCGCGTTACATATTCTAAATATAGTACTCGTAAAATTTCCGGACCCTTTCTTTATTAAATCGTATTTATCACTATTTTGATGGCCAAAAACATATTTCCTGACCGTCCTTGAAGTTTATTTGCTCTAAAATTCAATACGTTGGAGAGAATACTTTATACGTATTATACTTTTACATTTCCAGAAGTAATGAAGATTCCGGGTAGCTTTTATTTGACTATGCATTATCTCAATATATCTCAGTACAAAAGAAGCTGCAGTATTTTTTTATGTATTGATTTCACATTACTTTTCACTCGTACAGTGATTCCCATTCAATATTCAATCAATCCAAAATGGTAGCGGATAAGCTCACGGATGCTGTTAAAACCTCTCTAAAGCGGATATATACCGCGGTACTTTCGAACGTAGAAACATTAAAATGGTATTCCCGGGACCATAGATCAAGCAGGCATCGTCCTGAGAGCCATAAAGATGACTAATAGTGTTATTACTGTGGCACTTAAGGGCAGTGCGCGCGGAATTCGGAATGCGCAATTCCGGACAGTGGCAGTCGCGAAAAACGATTTTAAATCGAATTGTAATACGACTGGTAACCGGCAGGCTGCAGACATTATTTATTTCTTACTTTCTCAACGATGGAGATAGGTCAGCGTCACTGAATATTTATAATACTAGTGTAGAAAGTATGCTATAAATCATACATTGACGAACATATACATGTTTTCCAGGTTTGCCACTAGAAATTATATATTATATATTAAATTTCTAATATTTGAATCCTACAGGAGTTGAAATAAATGTAGCTTTCATGCAAATTAATTAAATTTAAATTTCTTTGCTCTACAAAGATCGACAAACTGGCCAGTTTTATGTTGATTGAACAAATAAGCGACAGTATGTACAGGTTTACGATTTTGGCATCCTTACATCTATAAAGGCATGAATTCTTGTTGAGCTTCAAGTCAGGAGCTTTTGCAATATATTTTCAATAGATGTAGGAACTATGTACCACCTATTCAGTTGTTCCTGGAATGTGTAATAATATTATTACCATATCGAGAAAATCGGGGAGGTTTCTTTCTTATCTTGTTTGTGTTGTTGTAAAATGTAAGAGGAAAAGTTTTGTGGCTTCCACTTCACGTAAAACTTGGCAGAGGCAAGGAGTATATGCAGAAGTATATCAAATTTTCCCTCTTGTCAACGAGAGCAAATTGAAAGTAGATATATGAAATCTTACTTTTCCTACAACAAAACGAGGTTACAGACTCAACACATTAAAACGTGACACTAAAAATGTCTTCTTTTAGGCGTTGTGAATGGCCCAAACATCCGAAAATCACAAAGTTGCGTGCCATTTGATAATGTAATTATCTTTTTTAGCATTGTAATAAAAATAATAAATAAACAATTTACAGATACCGAGAAAAAAACGACGAAGTTGTTGCAGAAATTTGTTGGAAGAGAAAGAAAACGAAGGTGGAGGAGCCTCACAAAAAGAAACCGAAATTCTGGTTAATTCAGAAACGGATTCTGACAACGAGGATTTCCCACTCCAACCAATATCGGAAAGAGCTCGCGATCGACAGTTTTGTGCATTTTATGTCACTTTTCATTAAATTTATTGGGACAATATACAAAAAGTACAAGAATATATAAAATTAATATTTACTTCCACTTATTTATTTCATATATTGATTCATTTAATTGGCGTATATGTCGTAGGTAAATGGTTATTTTAGGGAAAAGGCTTCTGCCTAGGCAAAAGTTATAAAAGTTATTTGCCTGGGCAAATAGATATTGAACCTTTATTTATATTTTTAAAGCTACTTGTCTAGGCAAATGTATTTGCCAAGAGCATTGTCAGGTAAATAGCATTTAGTTTTCAATCGGTTTTGTTTAAATATATGCGAGGTTATGTGAAATCCGTGGATGTTAGTGCTCAAATACGTCATAATTAATATTTAGTCGTTAAATACTTTTGAGTAATATAGTATTCTAATGAAGTTACGCCTGATTTCTTGTGATAAGCGTCAATACGCATGGGTGAGGAGATACAATTTCATATGGATTTTATTCCAGTAAAACAAGACATTTAGGTTAGGAATATTTAGCTTCCATTTTACCAGAAAAAAGTTATACTAAATTGGAAGCACTAAATTTCTGAATTTTTTAGGTGCCTCTTGTTGCGATAAGAAACGGAGATGGACTTAATAACGATGTCAACAATCACATAACCCCACATAAATCCAACAGTATGCTGCTATGCGCACTGTCACTTGCGATTGCGGTTACACTCTGTTCGCTAACGTCGCTTGCGTCATCATTTCTTCTCCGTATGAATCAAATAAACACAGAAAAATAAAAAATATATTGCGGCAATGGCCAGTGTGTATGGCAATGCCTGTCGTCGAAGAGTTTTTGTTATACAACTGCGCATAACCGACAGAATTAATTGATGACGCTACGGACCTTTCTACCCGTATGGAATGTATTTTAGCATAGCGAAACGTAACCGATCGATTTCTCTACAAAATGCTATTTGCCTAACAACGGCTTGGGTAAAAACATTTGCCTAGTCAAATAGCTTTACACATATAAAAGCAGACTCAATATCTATTTGCCATGGCAAATAGCTTTTGCCTAGGCAACAACCTTTTGCCAGAAGTAAACATTTCGAAAAATTGGTCTGACAACATTTCAGTTCGCATTCGAGCTATTTGGGATGGAAGTGATAACACAAAATTTGTCCCACTTGGTATAATCAACTTTGGTTAGTTTTGGTTCATTAGCCCACTTTAGTCTGTGAGATCAGTCACTGCTCCATTTCCGTGATGCCGTTGTTCTTGCTGGATACGATTCATACAGTGCTTGAAACGAAATTTTCTTTTACCTTTCTTCATTCGCTAATACTAGATATAAGTTCTTATAAGTACTTATTTTGAACCTTAAAGTAAGGGTGTTGAGATGATGTGTTTCCAGTAATGGTCTGCTGTGGAATGAAGACCTGGACGGTAATTTTCATTTTATGTAAAGAAGAATCTGAGGTAGACTGTCAAATTAGTAAAACGCTGAAAAGAAATACAATTCAAATACGATAATTGCGGTATGTGGGCCACATTATGAGAGGAGTGAGGTATATGAGTATAGGGAGAAGTTGTACAAGTTCAGTGTCTTAAAGGAGTGGAATCTTCATCATTTGGAGACACATTAGATATATCAATATTTGATTATACACTAATGTAAATCTAGGAGCTAAAAGTTACGTGTTCAACCCCATCTACATGCAGAAACTATCAACGTATCCCAATCTCCTCTAGTTCCAGATATACTCTTGCGTTTGTCTTTTCAAGTGAGCGAGGCTTGTACGGTTAGCCGGGTTTCGCGGTTTATTTGGCTTACGGATTCCACTCGACGGAATTTCACATGCAACTTATTACTTCTGCGCTTATTAAACACAGTTGCGGGCGTGTTCCGATGTCGAACTGCAGACGAATTTCGAGTCGCACGTTTCCATACACGCGAGCTCTGTTGAACTTGTGTTTGAGCTGGTTAGGAAGGCTGTTCCTTCCTTAGACATGTGTATAGTAATGTATTCTAATTCCCCGAAGATATTTGCCGGTGCGGTCTGAGAATTTCAATATGTGCCCAAGCCCCAAGCGAACTGAATCCTCACAAGGGCCTCATGCTGCATATGCGACGCGAACGTTCACTCTGTTTCGGTTAGGGGAAAACAGACGTCAACAGTATATACGATTATGTGAAATCTAATTTACATGACCCTCTCTGCCAGAAAGGGTAGACAGGCATGTAATATCTTTTATACTCCGGATGATATGAATAACAAACAAAAATAGGCAAGTAGGTAAGATAAAGCGTGTGAGGTACAGTTTATAATTTATTATGTGTTATGTAATAATATTCTTGAACAACTGGTTTTCGATAGCCAGAATACACAAAGAAACAAATTGTTGTTGAACAAAATTAAAATTGCTGGTGTTGTAATTGCTAGTGGCGCCGCAATTATTTTGTTTTAAATCTATTATTTATTTTGGTATAACTATTAATTTAGTCCTCAATTATTATTGGTTAAGGTAGGTTCCTATGATAGAAATATTAAAGGATAACAAAACTGATTTTGTCGATGAAATTCCGTAAGAAAACAACCTAAAGATTAACTAATTGAAACATCAGTAATTAATAGATACCGTAAAAATAAAATATCAGTTGAATGAGTTTTTGAGAATAGACATATACTGTGCAAATGTTTCAAATAATTGTGAACTCTGACAGAAAAATATAACTATATTTCTATTATATAACTATTCATTTTTATTTACCGATCATTTCAGGAAAGATGAAATAGATCCCCTGCACTACTGAAAAGTGACAAGAATAAAAATTTGGTTTTCTAAACAATAGCTCATTTACTATTAATCGACCGGATTTTTAAATCAAAATCCGGCCGTACCAAATATCCGGCTGTTTCATCCCTGATAATACATGTTAGGGCGCAACCAGTCTTTGACTTATCAAGCTGGCAAATCTAATATGCAATAAAACCCTATACTAATCATATTAAGCCGAACTTCTCATCGAATATCCAAACCGTAATCGTGTTTTCGCCGTCTCGAACAGATTTCTGAATGAGACTCGTGGACGCCGATATTTCTGTAGGTCCTTACTTGCCCCCTTTGCCCGAATTTGGCTCGGTCTCTTAAGTAAATTAAATTCCGGAAAAGCGGGAAGCATAAATAGCATTTCCTCCAACCTCCTCGATCAAATATTTAGAATCCTTAGCGAGATATCCGAACTAATATTTCTGTGTATCGGGAAAAGGAACGTTTCCCGACTTACAGAAATAAGGGTCTTCGTTATTGCCCTTACGCAATTTCCCTTGTCCTAATCGACCCAATAGAAGCGATTAAATACCGGAAATTTCCATCTTGTAAGCAATGACGTGCACAAAATATATTATTAGCTTCTTTAGTTATGCATTTCAAATTATTTCTGTGCATTTTATAAGAAGAAAAACAAATAGCAATTTTCGATCATTATTATATTATGGGAACAAATCGTTACCTAGTACAAATTAATGGTTGTGTATATATTATAACAATAAACACTAAAACACGTTTTGGTACGTATTTGTTATTTCGTCTATCCTTCAGTTCGTTCTCTTTATCACTATAAAAATTAACCCCTCTTTCATATAAAGATCCTTAAAGATAAAGTACCCTTAAAGCTCAAACAACTTCATCAACGCCTCCGTCGGTAAAGCCCGACAATTTCATAGAAAATAAACAATTTGTGTATTCATTAAGAGGCCTCATCTGCATATTAGACGAGTTAATCATTCGCCCGGGATCTATTTTTGGGGAGTTCGCGTCGACTAAGGGCGGCTGACAAACCTTGGATGCTATGGCGGGTGAAAGGGGGTTTGCGGGTGGCGGTGCACCCCAATGAAAAGAACTTAATTAACGCCCAGCGTTCCGCCCAAGAAACCAGACGAGGAATATAAATTAGTATATTAGCTGGCGTCTCTGGCTCGATCTCTCACTGGAAAACAAGGCATAAATATTCATGCACTTATGGAAAAACGGGCGTACCGCCGAACACGCTAATGCCTGCATCGATATCCGGCGCATGAATTCGATCATCGGCACGCACCACCTTGAAATTAGCTCTCATCATAAAACGTTTCTTCTTAATTGATGTTTTCGTGCGGTTATTGTCTTGAGAATACTTTGTTAAATAGTTGTTTTAAAAGTTATCTGATATACTAAAAGCTATTCCTCTTCTTCAAGAGATTAAACCACCTATAACAATATGCCAATAAATAGGGTCATATAAAAGATTGCAATCAAAGTAGGCCAATCCTTGTTATAACATTTTTGTCGCTCTATCAAAATCACTAGCAAACTAACTGTAAGTGGCGCACGGTTGTATACCGAGTTTGCTGTAGAATTTGTTTGTATTCTGTGGTTGCTGTTTTCGCTGTTATTTAAAAGTGGATTACGTAATCTACGTGAATTAAAAATTAACAAAAATTAGTGGTAGATAATTGCGGAATTATTTTAAAAACATTTTTTAGGTTATATTTGCGCAATGGTGTATTCTGCGGAACAAAACACTTTTATTGTTAGCGCTTCCAAGGGAAAATCATCAGGAAGACCTGAAGTGAGTGCTGAAGTAGTGGAAGACCTAAGAGGACGAATGGCCCAAAAGTCCCAAAAAAATCTTTATCAACTTGGTCCTTCACTTGTAAAAAAGGTTTGAAAACAAAGATGCATATGATGCCTTACAAAATCATATTAATCCAAGAAGTGAAACTAGTTGATTATTCACGTCGCACACTGGGGCCAAATACCTCAATTGTTGGCATAAACTAATTTTCTTAAAGTTTTATCATGGAAATTAATAAAACAACATAATATTAATAATATTTTAGTAAATATGTTAGATTTTAAGTAGATGTATTCACTGTCAGAGGAATTTCAGGTCTCATTATCAGTGTTTGTGGGTTCATGGAAAATATGAGAATGTTATAATACTATAGGTTTATTCGAGCAGCAGTAAAAACAATTGAGCATCCTACTAAACATGCACAATGTATTATATTAGGCGGCATCAGTAACTCCAAAATTTCCTTCTCTAAGTTTCTATGTCTTCTGTTACGTACTTCCAGCATGCTGGTGATGACAGGGTCCGATGATATGAGAAGTAAATATAATACGTCTTCATTTGGTTTTGACTCGAGATATTTTACGAGAGAAATATTATCTGTACTCTCTCTTGGATTCCTTATTCTTAGCTTCTTGTAACAGACAACGGGCCATGTTCACTAATTTCGGGGCATTGAATTAAAAGGTTGCAAACTGCATTACCTAATATTTTGCAAAGCTTTGAGTTTAATAATAAGAATAACTTTTATAATTAATGGATTTAGATGATTTTTGTCAACATTTTGTCAACACAACAAAATTATCAAGAATTTGATGATTGCAATTCGTTGACTTATTATACCGGTAGAATCAACATCATCTTTAATCTGATACAAAGCCGTATCAATTCTCAATAAATTGGTTTTCGATTCATCCCCATATCTGAATGTTTGTAACAAATGCTGATTTTAATGTAAACCCTTTTCAATTTTAGCTAATCTTCAATAATATTTGTGAGCTTTAACCGATTATTTTTTAGAACATAAGTCAACAAATTGATCAAGAGTACAACAGTCCTACGCCAACTCTGAAAAAAAAACCTGAATATTTGTTAATCCACCAAATGAACAGAACAAGCAGCCACACAACGACACTGCAAACTAGCACATGTCACCAAATATATCAAGAGTGACATGCGCCCTTAGCAATTTTGGGCAAGTAATTAAACTTGCAGTTAACTATATCGGAAGAACAAAAAAGACATCCTGGTGGACATCCACTTAAAGAAAAACTGAAAATAGTATATAAACCTATCTCAAACTTAGACCACGAGACAATAATTTAGTTTTTCCGATATAATACTTGTGCAATTTTCACTTCAACTTGTTCAATTTCCACCAAAACATCACGTTCCTTCTCCCGGTGTAGCAACAGTTACTTTTACAAAAAGTTCCTTTTTCAAAATTTCAAAGGCGGGTAATAATCATGATAATAATATATATAATAATAATCTTACTATTCCCCGAAAGAATCATTGAAATCGGTAAAAGATTACCAAAGTTATTCAACATCAAAGCTCACAGTGTAAAATTCCACTATTCACATTTTTCACAACACAAGCCATTAGTTCAATAGGCGCAGGAGGCGCAGCTAATTCTTTTAGGTTCTTCAAGAACAATTATTACACAAACAAATATCCAAAAATCAGAGACATGTAATGAGACATGTATTTTTTAAATCCTTACAAAAGAAAAATATAACACAATATTTAACAGAATACAGTAAACGCCTTATTATAAAAATGTTTGACGAACCTCTGGGTGATGACGCCGTATTAAACAATAAACACGAAACTGATAACAAGATAAAAAATTTTAAATGGTACGTGGTATTTTTCGCTCTTGACTAGGTGACGAAATTTTTTTCGCTAACAGAAACAACTTTCGGACTCTTGCCAAAGTGGGGAAGCACTCGCAACACGACTTTTTGTTTGTGTGCGATAAGCTATGTTTATCGTTCTTGAAAATATTGGAGGGTAACGCAATTCTTAATTTTATAGTTTATACCAAGAATGGATATTATTTGGATATTTGGCCCCAATGTGGCGTTGGTCGTATTGCATATTGTCGCTGGGTTCTCGAACACATGCATAATAATAACATTTTGGATTTGACCTTGTATTCCGATCAAACGTGGTTTCATCTATCGGTATACGTAAATTCGCAGAATTTCAGAATTTGGAGAACTGAAAATCCTCACGCATTTCATGAAACTCTATTACATTGTGAATGTGGGTGTATGGTTAGGTAAAATCGGACCAATATTTTTCCAAGAAACGATAAATCGATCGTATAGGGAACAGATATTATTTTTTAAGTAATTATGTAAACAATAAATACTGAACGGTTATGCAGCCAATTTAACTGTTGCTTTGATTAATGTGTGCTCAGTAAAATGAGCACCTTATGCAACCAATTTAACTCTTGCGCATGGAATAGTAGTTAAATGTAGCGGCAACCTACAGTTTTAACATTAGATCCACGGTCTACTTTGACTACAATCATTTATGATGACCCTGTGTTAACACTACTGATAAGTACCACAACAAAACTTTAATTATTATACCAGTTCTTGAAGTTCCACCGAAACTTAAATATATTTATGCCAACAGAACAGAAGAAGATCAGCATTTCTGCCTTTTTTTTTTATCATTTACGCGTAGATGTGATGACCCAATCGATGGCAACGTAATATCCGATTATAATTTGGGAGCTCGTAAAAGCTGAATAGAGACCCATCTCGTCTCGCCGTTTACGTATGAAGCGACCAATAAACAAAAGCGAACTTAACGACCCATCAAAGTCATTATTTACCTAACCGTGCTCCGTATGGCAATAAAATTTATGGTCGAATTCAGATGAGACCATCAAATTTTCCTCATTATTTACGGTTGATGAAACAACGGGTTAATTTCTTATGGACGACAGTACGTACGTATATTTATTCCCTTTGTGAATTATTATCTCGCACGTGTTATGGATAGGTACTTTTGTTTTAGTGGATCACTTAACAATGCGACCGAGTACGTATAATATGTATATTTTTGGATATACGTAACTAAAACTTGAACGGCGTGTCTGTTTTAACTACTGCCTTAACAACAAAAATTTTCCGACGGAGTCGAAAACGACCGTTTGTAGTCTGCATCCACAAAAATGGAAATAGAAATGATCCCGCCAACTTCCGCCCCATATCCTTACTCCCTCCCTGTTATCGGTAAACTATTCGAGACCACCCTCTAAAATCACGCCTGCTTGAACACACAGAACAACATATTCCTATATACCAATTTGTCAAGGCTAGTCAACGGTTCACCCACTATACATCCTTATCAATTGTGCAAATAGCACAACAAAATAAACAGCGTTTGGCAGCAGTTTTCCTGGAGATTCAAAAAGCCTTTGACTCTGTCTGACATCGGAGGCTCCTCTACAAGCTTTCCTCTCTCCATGTCCCTTATTACATCATAAACCTTCGTCAATTCCTCAAACACAGATCCTCCCGGGTTAAATACTTTGGTTCCCTATCCAACACGTTTTCCAGCGAACAAGGAGTGTCACATAGTTCACCAATTTGACCTCTCTTGTACAATATTTTCTACCATGACATCTACGATCTACATTTATAATCGTAATCTTTACGCTCTTCTATTTACCTATGATACAGCCCTAGTATCCAACTCCAATTAATGCCACTAATCAACTACAATCACTCCTAAAAAAACCTCTCCTGGTCCCGTAGATGGAGAATTGCCATTAACGCAAGAAAAACTCAATTCCTTATCCCCTTCCACCGTATCCATGAAAACTCTCCTTCCATAACTATTAATAATATGGTCGTATGCCTTTCCAGAAGCTGCAAGTACCTAGGAATACAACTAGATTCCAAGCTGAAGTTTACTGCCAAAACCAAAAAGACCTATATGAAAGCGAAGGCAAGGGCAACAACATTCAGAAGCCTGATGGAGTAGAGGTATTAGTACGAGAGGAGCCGTGCGCATTTAGAAGGCAATATGTCGGCCAGTGTTTGAGTACGGGTCGCTATTTCTTAGGAACATTGCAACATCAGCGATAAAAAGACATTGATGTTGGAGAGAGAAGTGCCCTGCGAAACATACCTATAGTAGAATACGTCACCCCAACAATCCGCTCATCAACCCGTCCAATACATTCCTATACGAAACCACAAACATCATCCCCATTTCCAATAGACTAAAAACCCTATCCATAAAAATTGCAAAACAAATCCCACCAGAAATATCCTACCTATTTCTTATAAGAGACAATCGCCAGACCCACCACAATGAACAGAAGAAAACCATATACGACATGATAAAACACCTTCAAAATAGTTGTACCAAATGCAAGACCCCGGCTGAAGGACTCGTGTCCAGGCGAAGTATATAAACTATTCTACTACTACAAAGTCGATTAAAGGTCTTAAAAATACTACTATACGGGATGTTATCTATTTTCATGAAGTATTGTATTATTATATCGTACGCCAATATTCAAAAACTTTCTTTTCCATTTCAATTTGGTTCCCTTGATAAATAAAAAAATTCTTTGTAATGTAAACAGAAAATCCCTGGGACGGACGGGACTAGTTAAAATAAAATTTTCTACTTTCAATTGTAACTGACTTATGACGTCAATAAATTTTTTAATGGCATTTTAAAAAGTGGACGTCTATGGTCGTACATAGGGAAATTTTCGGGAAAAAAGATTTTCTGAATGCTTTATGTAAAGGCGTTTTGGATAGAATTATTTGCGCTGAATATGAAACCGAACTAAAAAAATGCTTTAAAATGCAGTGGGTACGAGATATATGTAAAAATCCATTGTCTCAGCCATTTTGCCCAGAATGGGTGCTCCCAAAACTGGCCAAGGGTGCACCTTAAGGATTTCCATTGGCATTTTTAAAGTTCAGACTAACTCTATTGACTATACTACCTATAATAATTTCAATAAAAGTTTAACACTGGCATTAAAAGCAAAAAAAGGCATCCTGATTTTAGACAATTTTCATTTTCCAATCTTCTATTTCTTTTTGTCATATTATTAGTTTATTTATACACTCATACAATCTCAACATCATACACCTTTGCATTTCTACCGCCACAATTTCAATTTCATTTTCCTCCCATTGCTTCGTAGAGTGCACTCTCTGGCGTCCCATAAACTCTCAACTCAAGTTAGTATAGGTAAATTTGCGTTGCCGTGGGGTCGTGGTTAATGAACTGAATCCTATTAGTCGATTTAAGGGGATCGCGGCACCCCTCCGTACCGATTATTGTGTAGTGTGCCGAAGTTCTGCGCGCCGCGAAGTAAAGCCCCTCAACAAGATTTCGACGGTACAACAACACCGTATTGTGCAAAGTTTCCGAGCAACTAGCGAACACATGCAAACTCATCACGGAAGATACACGGAAACTTCCGTTGGCCTCAGTCAATTAACGCTCAGAAGATAAATAGTCGATTTGTAAAATGGCGGAGGCGCCACAATATTCTTGTTTTAGTGGACAACGTGTACAGAAAATCGCCCTTTTTGATTTAAGCCAATAGTACGCTTATGGTCGATCTTACTGAAACGATAGTTTTATTTGTAGTGCAATTATTAAGCAATTCCATTAAGTTAGCAGTAAAATTAAGGGAAACAAATGGTGATGTCAATCTGTAAGGCCGATGGACTCCTGAGAGCTACCCCACAGTTTAACATTAAGAAACTCGGTTTTCTTTTCTGTAGTCTAGTAACCGTGATTTAAATCAACAAGTTACTTCGTCAATTGTTGACACATTGTTGACAAATAGTAATGCCTGGTCCACCAAGGACAGAGAAGCAATTTTGGTCAGATCAGCGGATAGCGGATCGCGCATGGCCCGGATACGGTTGCAAACGTCCATATAAACATTTATGAGTTGAAAATTAGAGAGATTAGTCCATGCCTAAACCAGAAATGTGATTTTGCTAAGCGATATCCGTCGAACAAAACAAACCGACTTAACACAGCAACTGCTGGGCCTGGCCGATCAAAGTTCTGTCGAATTCTAGCCATTCGTCGAATACAATTGGCATCCATCCGTCTCTGGTACTACACATATCACTACACAAACACAACCATATGCAGATTCCACAATCCAAAAGTCTTGTAGATAAACCGACAAACAGCTGACCACATATGACCTTGGCGAATGTAGGTCCATGTCGCCGTAGCCGTCACGCCAAGGTGGAGGGAGACCGGTATGTTGCCGACGCGTCAAAATTGTTCAGGGAGCCCAAAGGGCATATGTCCACTAAAATAAATTATTATTTATTACATTACTTTGTCATACTACGTGTGATAAAGTAAAAATTACTCAATTTTAATCTATTGTTAACCTAAACAGTCAACTCAATGTAATGTCTACTACAGAGTTGCAAGTAAGATGGACAAAGATAATAATTAGTGTAATTTTTGCGCAAAACGACACTTTGTTTGTGACATGTGTGCTTTCCTATTGGCAAATTTCATCCAACACCAGAAATGTGTATTAAAATCTATTTCGATTTCAATAGTATTCTTTTTTGCTTATAGGGTGGGTCAAAAGCAATAAAAATTACCGTATCAAAACGTGAGCGACGGCAAAATGTGGGTACTGACATCAACAAGAAAATAATAAATAATTCTTTCACCTATGTTTTGACACCTCTTTACACTATCCAATATATTGAAATGGAAGTTTTGCACTATCTACTCAAATCTAAAGTAGTAGTAGCAGGAAATTGATATCAATATGGGCTAGCTTTACAACTCGGGCAAATATTGGTTCCACACAAAGTCGACTCAAACTGCTGTTAACATTTATCATTTTCATTTTAACAAGCTTTGGAGATTAGACAACTCCCATTCTTGTTTGTTGCGACCTCCTCGTGGTAACATCATACATTTCTTGCGAATTTGAAAGTAAATACCTAACATAAATTAAATGTATGAAGTGTAGTCCTCTGCAAACAGCACAATGTTAAGTAATATCTAAGTATTGTGTTGGTTCCTTCCGGCAGTATAGATAAATAATATCCTTTAAAAGAAATACCTCTCTTTCTGTCGTGGCTTCTGTCTCCTGTTCCTTTTGTACTCTTTGAGGAAAAATTGCGGGAGTTGGAAGGGAGGGGTTAGTGAAATAAAGGCGAACAAAAGAAAATTGCTCGGGACCGTCTTTTATCTGACCATAAGTAACCTGTTCAGACGGGTTGGCTGGGCTCCTCCGAAGCTACGCGGACCGTAAATCAGCATTACCAACGTGTCAGATAAAAATACACCGCAGTCTCGGCAGCGCCGGCTGCACCCCCGATATCAGTACGCCTTAGGCGGCCCGGAACGAACGAACGGGGAACATTTTTATCGCCCCCTTTTCTTTAATTTCACGTCCATTCGAATTCTCAAAGTCGCAGTCCGCGATATGCGCCCCTATATAATAGCGGCTAGGACGGGGTTTGGAAATATTTCCCAGTAAAATTATGTACGTTAAATTGTCTATAAAAAGTGAGTAGAGGTCTTGTGTATAAGTTAATGATACAGAAATATTCAACTTATTATCAGCATTTACTTCGAGTCCGAATCATTAAAAATGGAGGTCAAAAATGGAGGCACTATTTAACATAATTAAAACTTCTGGCTCCTCCACCTATAATGAACGGCGGAAAATGACAAATAGTTTACCATTTAGAGAAAAATTATTTAAAATAGTCGGTTTATACTATACTGCCTCTTTAAGAATAAGAAAAAATGCTATCTTTATAAATTAATTATGTGCGTAATGACTGTTATTAGAGAACACTACTTATTGATCGGTATTATTTCGACCGTCTAATAAAGCTTATTTATTTAGTATTTCGACGTATTAAATAATATGATCGTTATACATGAAGGAGGTAAACCTCTAAATTTCGACAAACTTACTGATTTGTGATATTTTAAGCCTATAGAGAATGTATTTTTGAAAACATAAAAAGGTCCATCAAAAAATACTATTATTGAAGTAAACCGTTACGTTACCATTATTCTGCCAAGCCGTGTTTGTACTATATGCTTCCCTACTGCTGTATTCTTGTGTTTTGATTATAAAGGACCGGGTATAACAATTAGAGACAGCTAACTGCTATAACACGCCTCAGCCAGCCGCCTTGCATAAACAATAGTAATAAAAATATTTCCTTTGAAAATGCTGAAAGTATGAACGCTTTTTACGGAATCTGTTAATTTGTGGTGTTAATTTCAATAACCTCGCCCCATGCTTATAAGAACTGTGTGCGAATTTTTATTTCCAATTAATTAGATTTTAGAATCTGAATCTGACTCCACAAATTGTGAGTTAAGTTTCTTCGCTCAACTCACTTCAATCACGTTCGAAAAAGAAAATTCGTGAATCTTCATATTTTTCATGAATCTTATGTGCTCTAGACGATTGCGCTGAAGACGGGAATATTCCCGAAACCAGTACGCAAGAAAACAATTAAAACATCACATCAGAATTGAAATTCATTCGGCGACGCCATATTGGCGACGCCATATTGGCCCCGTTAAGAGATGTACATGGAATAGCATTTCTATAAGACAGTTATTTGCAAGTTATAGAGTTCTATAAGGGGTTCTTAGGGAAACCTATCCGCTATATCTTAAGAGTGAAAACACAGAATCGACCCATAAAGTCACCAAGTTCACATCTTTTAGGGCAGGAATTGTGAATTCCGTCTAGCTAAAACAAAAATGATAAGTTTATTTATGTAGTTTTTTTGTTTTTTACTGTTTTTTATCATAATTTTTCCACCAACGATAAAATTTTCCATACATTTCCAGTCCCTACATTTCGTCCGGCAATGAGTTGTACATCGCCATGTCAGTGCTTTATAGGATTGGGGCGCATCGATTAGTTCGGTATTTTCGTGACTTTACGTGCGCCATTGTTCGTCTTCTATGACCATTCGCTTCTTCAGATGTAGTCAGTTGTATTTTTGTTTTTGTAACTTGTGCATTAGTAGTAGTTTGTTCAGTGTTACTCTTTGAAGCAGTGTTAGTTCATTTGTTTGATTGTGTACTTCGTTGTTGGTGTGCTTCCATCAATATGGTGCAACATTGTTAACATTTTGTTGTCTTAATTTTGACAAATTATGTAATTGGAATTCTGTAAAATTGTCTGGCACTGTCATAAATGTTATAAATAAAATAATGTGTAACCTTCACACCCGCCTCACCCTATTAAAGAAGGGAATTTGGAAAAACATAGTTAAATATAATAGAATTTAAATTTTTAAGAACCTTCGTCGATTTACAAGCACAAGTTTTAAATGAAGCTTATTTTTATTCAAATATTACGAAGTAGTTCGTTTTAATTTTGGCAAATAATTGGTGATGTTATACCACTGTTGTCACTCAACACAAGCACCAAACGTATCATCACATAAATAGAAAATTCTACCCTTAAATAAGAAGTCTGCGTGTCTCTGCCTAATACACTCGCTACGCCGAGCGAGGGGGCCCCTTAGATAATTTAGACGCATTGTACTCCAAACGGTCACGTATTTCGCTAACGCGTGCTCGACCAAAGGTCCCGGGGGCGGGAAACCCCATCCGAAAAAGTTATTATTTTTGCGTCCAGTGCGCGGATATCACGCGCCACATCTCATCTGAAATTAAATATCCGGAAAAGTTTTCCTCGAGAAATTCGTCAAATTGCACTCGAAGGGGAATAGGTTCCCGGGGGACCTCCGAGCTTGGATAGGACGGGCGGCGATGACATAGGCGCGCTCGTAATAAAGGGGTGAAGGCGTGACCATATCGCGGCGGATCTAACGAAACACGTTCCACTTCGATCTGACGCCTGAAAGACATTTCCGCTCCGTCCAATATATAGGTATATATACGAGATATTTGATTAGGTCTTTGTGTGACCACGGAGAAATGCGATGTGGGGCGGCCCCGCGCCCCATTGGAGTGTAATTTCTTCCTCTGATGTGTTACGTGATTGAAATCGACAAAGGCTAATATGAGACGAAAATATAAATATCGGGTATTCTAAATATAAAGACTGCGTCATCAATGTTCAGCGTATATCAGACTTATGTAGGTGTTTTTTATCGTTCGTGCGCGTTTTTTTATCTCCGTATGTAAAATAGGAAAAGCAGGAATAGTATACTGAGTTCTACCTCTTAAATACAATTTAAATTCAAATTTAGTTCAAACTTGTAATAATAGTTTTTATGAAAGGTTTATGGGTCCCCAGGATGTTTTACACATACCACTGTGTTGCAGGATAAAATGTTTCTACTTTTTAGAAGTATACAATTAGCGGAAAATATGTTTTAATAATATATCAGATTGCGACTCGAACGTTAAAGAGAATTATGGTAATTATATGAATCATTATAAAAATTAGGCTAAATTGTATTTTCCGATGACCAACGTTGGCAATCTACATCGCATAGTGGGCGGCCTTAGGGGTCTTGGATTAGGAAGATCCTGTTAGTGGTTATGTGGTGGTGGTGTTCGTGAAGATGTTTAAAAACGCTGGAGTTCCGGTCCTTGGTATCTTCTTTATAACGTTGTAAGAGATTACGGCCACATTGGCCAATATAGAAACAATTACATTCACAGACTATTCTATATATACCAGCTTTTTGTAGTATATCAGTTTTGGGTTTTGTTTCAATAATTTGGTTGCCTATTTTACATTTAGGTCTCAAAACTGTAGTAATGTCAAATTTAGTAAGGAAAGATTTAATTTTGTAGGGTAAATTACCTTGGTATGTGAGAGAAATAAATTTGTTGTGTTTACTATGGTGGGGGTATATATTTCTTGAATGCATTTCGTCTAAGATGGCCTGCAACTCTCCCACACTATATCCATTATTCGTTCCCATTTGGAGAATGGTATATATTTCTTTTGTGATTTATTCCGTTCCTAATGGGACAGTGAGGGCTGTATGAAATAAGTAACGGAAGGCTGCGTGTTTTTCTTGTTATTGTCTGACTTATATGATGTTTTAGGAATTACTACATCAGTGTGTGTAGGTTTATGGTAAATATCGAACATTATTCGGTTTGGTTTTTGTATTTTTAGATACTTTTTCTATAGTGAATTCAAGTATACCCAGATTATTTAAGATATTATGGAGAGCTATATGGTGAGCATCACTTCATCGACAGATAAAAAATATGTCGTCAACATATCTACAGTAGTGGACGATATTATTAGTAATGAATCCATATTTGTGAGAAATGTTCACGTAGAAGTCAGCCATCGAAATGTTATGTCTCTCATTGTAGCACGGCCCGAAAACGAATTGATTGTGATTCGAACCGAGGTTGACGTAAGTTCTTAATAAAATATCATCGGAACACACTAGTGCCTTTTGCTCCCCTTAATCTACACCTACCGATGACGATGGAGAGATTCATTACTGATATACGGATTGGTTGTATACGTAAAGTGTAATGAACATCGCAATAACGATATTTTCAATACCTAGGTAGAGGTTTCGAGAAATTAATTATTAGATGGCGCTTTACAGTTATGATTTTTTACAAAGTAGGTATACAACGTTCTGAATGTATTTTGCAAACAAAATATGAAACAATATTGTACATTACTAAACAAAATGCTAATGTTTCTAAACTAGTTGTAACGTGATAACGTGTGTTGATTTGATAACTCATAATAACTTCATTGCATTCCGGTGAATTTGACTGTTATGGCGAAATCTAATAGGGCTGTTTTCTATCCGCTGTGTATATTTTAGATATTGCGTAGTTCAGTACCTTGTTGTGTAGAGTACAAAAATGCATTTAGAGGAACAGATTACCTCATTTTCTTGTGAGCTAGTTGTAACGGAGCAAGTATGCACTTATTTAAAGCAGAACACGAAAAAGTCCATACGAGAGTCTATTCCAATAAACTCGCAATATACAAGCGTCGCTCGGAGCTTGCTGGGAATAGACAGAATAGAACGAGCGCCCGTTTCCCATAGTACGGTCCGGAAACCCAATTAAAGTACAAGCAAACTCGTCGGGCCTCCTACTCGAACATACAACAACAAGGTGAATGGGTGGTAGGAAGTTACGGGGTGAGGAGTAGGAGGAGGGGTAGATATGCCCCAATAGCACTTCAACTGCAGTTCGGAACAATTTCGATCAACATTTTTCCAATTTTACTTTCGAGCTTTCTCGCATCCGCCCAATCTTTTTCCTCGGACTTCCGTAGTCCCAGTATTTGCAGAAAGATCTTCTTGAAACGAAATTTAAACAAATTAAATGTAAACGTACTTCTACTTCATCTCTTTGAGATTTACGGGGGCGGTATTAGCGTTTAATTGCGCGAAATTTGCGCTGCTCGCGCGACAGTTCTCTCTAGAATTCCCGGACTGAGGACTTTGCGATTTGCAAGTCTCTTGCTGTGTAGATTTATAGCGTCTACTTCTGTGTGCATCTAGAGTTTGGTTGGTTCTATGGCTCCTGCTACTGCCCGAAATAGTTTCGGTCGTAAATTACAGGGAGGTTTAAATAAAGACATTCTTCCATCGGGTACGAGTATAGAAGACCTTGACATTAGTTTTCGCATCGTATATCAATCGACGATTTCTATACGATAGACGAAGCCTTCGTGCGAAGCACAAGTATTTATGAAACAAGTTGTTGATGTATTGATGATTTGTTTAACAAACAAATGAGTCATGATCAATACTTAAGGCGGCTTGTATAGCAGACACACATACATGCATTTTCAACTCGTAATTTTCAGTAATTGTTTGATGTAGGAATGCATTATTTAGCTATAGTGTAGTACATTAGAGAAGCTAGAGAAAAGTCTTATGTCATACCTACCTCTTCTTATGGAAGACTATTTCTGGTGCT
Source organism: Melinopterus prodromus (assembly GCA_964023965.1). Classification (NCBI taxonomy): domain Eukaryota; kingdom Metazoa; phylum Arthropoda; class Insecta; order Coleoptera; family Scarabaeidae; genus Melinopterus; species Melinopterus prodromus. Next base: position 71,455,215 of record OZ030390.1, read on the forward strand.
AAGTTTTTTAGAATATAAATTTAATTATGAGTAAAAAGCTTTATATCGACTTATTGGTTTACAATTCCTTTCAAGTTTAACCTGTTTAAAATTCCGGTCGGTTAATACTTTAAACTGCCGTAACTTTCTAAGGAATTAAAAAAAGCCAAATTGAACTTTTTCTTCAGTATTACATTGACTATTTGAAAAAGTTTTTCGGCTGTCGTTGATTCATATGATATAACTCATAAAAGTTAGAAAGCCAACATATGTTGGCGTTTACCCGATTTTTCCAATTTAAGAAGAATAATTGGCGCTGATTTTGCCCCGCAAATTTCATTTGTTTAATTTTAGCAAAAAATTACTCCGGAAATAAGATTTCAACGAATTAAAAAGTAGAATCACATGCGGAATGGTAGCTTTCAATGTGCATTTTTGTAAAATGATCGGATTAGTGGTTAAATCCACAAAAAGCTATATTATGCAATATATGAAAAATGAAAAATAATTTGATCAGAGAAATGCTCGTGGGAAAATCAAAAGTAATGGAGAAATTAATTCATAGCGAATTTCAAGAACCGAGAAAAATAATAGTTTGTAGACGCTGAATGAGAAAACTTCAATTGTTGTCATTGTGTGTAGAATATGAAAAAATATTCACCGCACATTTTATGTTTTCCTTATTATATTAGGTTTGTAGTACATTTTTATTTCGCCAGCAAAAATTCGAAAACCGGTTTAACCGTTTTCTTATTGGAAATTCCGAAATTTGTTTTTTTTTTTATAAACCCAATAAATTAAATTTAAAACAAGTTTTTCCTATGACATTTGGGTTACATTGTAAAGAAATGATTCTTTACTCCTGCGCAAATTTAAATATTTCTTGCTTTGCAATCACCTAGTATATTCAATAAGTATTCTGAATATTGGTTTGGCGTTTTCAGGACATCTTTGTAAATAATGCCAATTTTACAATATATTTATTAATATAGTCATAAATAAAATAATATATAAAAGCAATTGTTTGAAATGTGCATTTGCCTGGACCACATCTATATTTGTTGCTATATTTTTATTATTGAGTTTTATTATATTAGTATGTTTTTATTATATGTTTTCTGCGCCATACCCTAGCTATACGATACTACATTACCTACCAAAGAAACAGCGGAGCAATAAAAAACTATTTACGAGTCACACCGCTAACTACGAGATAAGACAGTGGCGACGCTTGTGGCCGTAGTGTGCACTAGGCAAAGTCGTAAAGGGGTAGCAGCACCGTCGCGCATGCATAATGTAGAGTGCGCGGGACAGTTGTAACGAATATCCGGACATAAACACCTGGTGATTTATTCAGGGGTGGGGGCGGTGTGTGTTGTACGTGGGTGTGCGGTTCGTGAGGCAGTCCCGGCGGCGGCTAACTGCGCCGCGGGCTTCCCGGAATTTACGATCGTCGCGCCCCCTGCAGTCCGGAATCGGTAATAGATTGACGGCGGGTTCCAGATTACCGCCGCCGTGATCCCGCGCCAGAAATTGCCGAATCGGAGATCGGAAATGCGGCGTTAACCGTGTTTCGGTTGCAAGAATCGCTAAAGGGTTTAAGGTTGTATGGGTACCTATAAATACAATAATAACTATTTTAGCGTATTGTATTTTATATTTTTTGCGACATTACTTACATAACTCTGAACTTAAGTAAGCAAAAGCTGAAAGACTCCGGTACATAGCCAGTTACGAAGGAAAAAAAGAAACACCACCAATATAATGACAATATAATGTGTACAAAATGCTGTGTAATTTTAATTATTTTTTTTTAATGAAGTGTTCTATCTATAAATCTGAAATTTTAACTTAACTGGAAGGTATGCCTTGTATAACCTTTAAATTACTGAAATTAAATGCCGGCTATGTAATCAAAATTACTATAAAAACAGAAAGCTACGTAGGTCAAGTATTGTCAATACAAAATAACGTGTGATAGCGATGTACTGAACCGTGAGTGGGAGGGAGACGCAAAATGTTTCGTTTTGTCTACACTTTTGTTCCAACATGACTGGATATGCGTGCGTCCACCTTAAACCAATATGTAAATTTTGAAACTTTTGTTCAAAGAAAGAGAACAATACTTCTATATTACCAACTAAGGTTTTGGTTTAGCTACTTCAAATAAGGAAACAGTAAAACATTTCATTACTTTTACTAACCAAAAAACATAAAAACTTCAACATTTTAATAAATACATTTATAATAAGTTTTAAGTTTTTTTATTTGCGCGGTTTAATGGGGTTGAACATATCCGACGCATTTTCTAAACGAGAATATCTACGGGAAATCAATAAAGTTTTTTCTCCACTTTTTGCCTCAATCCGGGAACGTGCTGAATATTTATTTAAAAGGAACTCGTGGGGCTTTCATTTTTTTAAATACTTATCGTAGTTCATCAATATCAATTGATTGTGTAACCGGCTTTTCAACTGAAATAATTCAAAACCATTCCATTTTCCCTACTTCATGTTTGACCAACGGCAACTGTTACATTATTACTTTCATACGCAGTATGATAAAGTATTGTAATCGTGCCGCAAAAAAGAATTTCAGATTTTAGCGGAAATAGGTCTTTTTTTAATTTAGAAAGCTTTCTGGTACTATTAGTAATCAATATTACAAGTCACAACAGAAACGTAGTTTTGATCCTTAGAATCACCTCAATTAATAGTAATGTCTTTGGATATGTTTATAATATTATTATATTTTATATCCATCTACAGCAAGCGATTATCTCGGTGTTGCTGATATGTTCAATGAAAGATATCCAAATTGCCCAATCAACCATTTCTACGATAATCTGAAAATTCAAGCAGACTGGGACTGTTGAAAAATTTTGTTTCTTCACAAAATAGCCGTAGGTAGACACAATACAGCCCGAATTTTACGATAGAATGCGGAGATCAGTACCATTTTAAGACCAATGTACTGTGAGGTATTTTGAACAATTAAATATTTGGTCCATTTTTTTCGTCAAAATTTAAATTGACAACTATATTTTCAGTTCCTGAACAGCGTGTTAACACCTTTTTTTGAACAATACTCCGATAATTAAACGGGTAACACAATATAGGCAAGAACTTTTTAAGCCAGAAATTTGGCCGCTGTTGGTTAGGCACAAAACTTGGGAATCGAGATCCTGGCCTTCTAGATTCCCCGACTTCACACCTTTAGACATATTTTTGTTATGTCAAGAAGAAAGTACATAAACAATGACCATTTAGAGGAAGCTATGCAACATTTTATCCAAAACATTCAACGGAATTTTCTAAATAATCCCGCCTATGACTTTTCTCGAAAATGTGTTTATGCATAGAACGGGAGGGACACTATAAGATGAAAAGTATCTTTAATAATAAAAAACTTTGCTCCCACAAAAGCCGTAATTTTGCGATAGTTGTAAATAAACATTTCTTATCATACCAAAGTCACAAAAAAATAGTACCTTAGTACCTATCTGTAGCATTTACTAATATTTAAGATAGGTGCGTATAACTTCAAATTTCCATATAACTTTTACTACATCTCTAAAATCTCTACATCTCCAAATAAAGTTTATCGATAATAATGAAGTCATACCAGATGCCATAGTCTCTTGCCTTTAGTGTATATTAGTGTATTCTGTTTTATTAGTATGTTCTGTGGTGTTGATTTACTGCATTGATGGATAAAGGAAAGCCATTTGTCGAGTCGAAATCGTCATTCTACGCTCGATTACTGCTTGCAACACTGGTAAACTTGCTTCCTTATTTTCGGCAACATTGTGGCGTTTCTTAAAGAGATTTTGAACAGACCCAATTGGCATGAATTTTGTGATTATCCTAGAAATGGTTGAATGGACATTTTGGTTGTGCGGGTGTCTTTCATTTAAAATATCAGCAACATCGAGATAATCGCTTGCTGTTGTTGGACAACTACTATTATAAACATATCGAAAGTCATTCTTATTAATTGAATTAAAGGTAAGTCACGCTCCTGTAATAGTTATTGTATGATCTATTATTCTCTACACGGTGAAATTCAACTTCGCACCAAGAAAATGAGTAATTTTTGCGATAGTCTAAATAAACATCATAGGAAAATAATAAAAGAATGTATCCAAATTTCTAAAAAATAGCTCAAAAAGAACATTTTAGTATCACTAGCATTTACTAATATTTGTCATAAGAGTAAGAAAAAAAAACTAAAAGAAAGATAGGTGTCTGTGACTTCATATTTGAATATAATTTTGACTTCTGAATAACTTTATCAAATAAACTTTATAGATAATAATGAAAATAATGGTGCTTTACTCTTATCACAAATTCATATATTCTGAATCGCTCTGTATATGGCGCCGGAATTTACATATTTGACGGTTGCCGTTTTGGTTTCATATAAGCCGCCAACTTATGGAAAGAATAAAATTTTCCAAGAAATGGATAATAAAAAAATCCATACGACGCGGACTTTCCTGGACACACTCTATATAGCACAAACAATGTTCTATTTGATTACAGTACTTATTTTAGATGTGACGAGCGTTTGTTATTAAAAATACTCTTCACAGATGGATAATAAAAATTTCTTGCTGTTTTATTTTGAGTTTTCGAATACTTAAGTAAGCACTGGTGCACAATCCGGCAAGTTGTCCACATGAACACCACCAGCGCTTGTATCAGTTTATATGCTCACTATAATTAAACAATCTGTAGAGATACTAATAAAATGCATTACGCTGTATAATTTGAGAAAGGCCAACGCATTTGACTATATTTCCATAAAGAAAAATAAAAAACAACAACAATTATACCTTATTATACCACAATGCTTAATTTTCTGTCATGCGAATGTCTAATTTCTTAAGATAAACTACGCACACCGTCATCTGTTCAAGAAATTACCGGGAGAAGATTAGGATCGATTTGATTGGAGTTTAATGTTACTTTTACTGCCAGAGCGGGCAAACATAAAATGCTGCTCTCTCAAGTAAAGATTTCAATTGCCCCAATAGGAAAGAGATCGGATGGCTTAAGATTGCTACTACGCGGAGCGCTTCCAGCGTAACTTCCGGTTACGAGGGCAATCTATAACGCAGCTTCCTACCTCCTCATGTCCCGAACATAAAACGTTCCATTACCTGCAACAAAACAAAACATTAGAATCGGATTACGATTGTCTACCGAGAGATTTGTATATTTGATAAGAATGGTTTATACAAAATGCCATGTAGATATTTGTAATTGTTAAGTATTAAGTATTAAGTATTATTAAGTATGGATATTGTGACGTAGCTTGTGATTGGGATGGTCCAGGCCAGGACGGATGTTAATAAAACCCACACTGGGGTTTTACATGCGCGTATAATTGGTCCAGATATACTAAGAAAACAGCTGAGAAGGCAGGTCGCTGCCGTCTCGTACAGGTGTCGGATGTCTCGTTTGTGAATACAGACAAATAACAATTCTCCTTGATACTCCGCTATACTGCTATTTATATCAATTGCCCAAATACGTCATTATCGTTAATTAGGTTACCAAACAATAATAATCTTAATTTATTACCACTTCGTAACAATATAAATGAACGAATTGAGAGCTCAAAAATAAGGACGCCTCTATCATATACTCTTCTTCTTCTTACTATGTTGTTAATTAACGGCAGAAGTACCAAAGGGGTCAATTTTGGTGTCAATTTTTACCTACTCTATACCAGCGCCTTAGAAAGCAATAATAGTAATGACACCGCAATTGTTCCTGTACGTAAAAATACAGAAGAAGCTATTTATCAAAAGATTTGTTGATCTACACATTGATGTTGTACATTATTCTATCATTATAAATAGAAACGTGTCAAGAAGAAAATAATCACTGACACGTCGTTTATGCTGAACACCCGTACAGCAATACAGCGCTGTTCCACACACCATCAGCACATAGTAGCTTGATAATATTAAACCTGAGGACAAGTTTATGGCATTTGATGGCAGCCATAGGCTTCTAAGGTGCCGTTTTGCGATTAAACTTGCAAGAGATGGGCGCTAAGTCCTAACTTACAGGATGCAGACCGCATTAATTATACGGAAATCTTGGGGTAAAGCGGTATGAGACCACCCAGGGGAAGGGTGTGAGATTGGTCCCTTCGAATGTTCCCCACACTAACCCCAATTCGACGATTAAGCTATACCGTGACCATCTTGCCGTACAGCAGGCTGTTAAATCATCCCCTCGCCATGGGGTTGTATGCTCAATCAAACAAATATAGACTAACAGTGTTCGGTATAATAATAAATACTAGACCCACTTATTTATTCACTTGGACTGTTGTCTCTAAACAAAAATCAATAATGATTTCCTTGGAATTAATTAAAGAAAAAATATCACGCGATTCCACCTTTTACCTGAAAATAATATCGAAAATTTTATTTGATTTGACTCTTTATCGATGATGATAAATGAATTAAATTATGTATTTCCCACGTCCGCATTTTCTAACACTTTTGCTCTGGCAGCAAAACACTCTTGGGTTATGTAACATGCGGTAATACTTATTGTTATTTTACTATACATGTGTCTGTACTTCCTTAACATAAAGGAATATTATTATTAAACCTGCCTAGTCTCAGTTTTGGACGCTTTTTAGCACCTTTACAAAATTCAGCTCATTTGAACTGGTTTTTGACACAGCTTTTGAGGATCAAATTGTGCATAATAACACATACCAAGTTTTTTTGAATGCAGTTCTATTTAATTTTTTTTGTCGAATCTTCCACGACAGGGAGGAAGGCTTGGAGGTCCTGTAACCGATTTTCGTCATAATAATGCGGGAAATATGCGATTTGGACATTAAAACTAGAAAACAGTTAACATAAAATTTTTATTAGATGGAGGTCGTGGCTTGCAGCTATTGGAAAATATTTATTATTTGGAAATGTTAAATTTAGGAAATTTTATAAAGGCCAACAAGGAGGATAAAGTCTTTAAACAATTAATTAGGGATACTTCTGGTAAGTCAATAATTAGTAAACATAAACTAATTTTAAAAATATTTCAGGTGGACGAACTAGATAATTATGGAAATAAAAGTTCGGTGGAGAGTTTAAAACGAGAGATTAAGTTAAGAATGAATCGGAAAATGAGAGAGGATTATGTTAGTAAGTTGGTAAATTTTTAAAAATTGTGGAAGGTGATGGTATTTCAAAGTCTGGATCGCTATCTTGGCTTTGTCATGGGAACATTAAGGCTGAAACGAAATCCTCTATCATAGCGGCGCAAGATCAGGCCAATACGTACCAGATATCATGAACAGAAGATTATGAAAGTTGCTCATGATGGGAGTTGTAGACTGTGTCATCAGGCTTCGGCACATGTCTACCATTTATTGGCGGCTTGTCCAGTCTTAGCTGAGTCACATTACATTACTAGGCATGATAGGGTGGGAACATATAATACATATATACATTACAATTTATATTCCTAACTAGGTTTAGCAATGGATGTGTCTCGGTGGTATGATCACATCCCATCTCCTGTTGTGAGTAACGATCATATTACCATATTATGGAACATGATAGAATGCTTGATGCTAATAAGCCAGATATCGTGGTAAAGGATTTTCGGAGGAAGGTGTGCACGTTCATAGAAATCTCGGTACCTGCTGATGCGAATGTTGTAAGGAAGGAGCTTGAAAAACAACTTAAATATAAGGATCTCACCATAGAAGTTGAACATATGTCGGGAATGAAAGTGAAAATTGTTCCGGTGATTGTAGAGGTTCATTGGGAGCAGTTAGTCTAAATTATAGTAAACATGTGAAGGAGTTGCCGTGCAAAATTTCGCCCTGGGAAATTCAAGAAATTGCGGTTTTGCAAAGCGCGAATATTTTGAGGAGAGTTATATCATAAAGAACCCTAAATCTGCTGCTTAATATTTTATCTTTACCTTCCTTTAATGTATATTGTCTATTAATAAATAATGTAGGTGTTTTTTAATGACCTCTGCACAAAGCTGCAAGGGGTCTCTGCAGTTTTCCTTTGCTTTGCAAAGAAAAATTTTTTATGTGCGAAGCACAAATGGCCTAGTCTTTTACAAATCCTAGACTTAGGCGAAGCTCCTTTTCAAAATTCAATTAGTGTAATTTTAGTATTTGTATGTTGCATCTAAATTATATTATCTAGGTTTCATATATTTAATGACATGTATCAGATTTCCAATAAATGATAATAGTGTTTTATAACTAAGACTAAACTAAACTATAAACTATAATAAGTTCATAAATATGCATTGCGTGTATATTACTTAAAGTGAGTAATTTATATTGTTCAATGTTATAAAAACGGTTGTTATTTCTTTTAATAGAATGTTTTTTTGAGTGAAAACTAGAAAAATTTACGATGTTTTTCGAAAAATCGGGGAGACGGTGATAAAATATTATAAAGGGGCGGCTGGTAAACCTTGTGACCAATAGATTTTAGACCAAAGAAAGTACAGTCGCACACATTCCTCATCTCAGGCCAAACAGTGGATATTTCTATTTCAAGAACGTCAATAAGAGTACATAATATTCTTACAATTTGGAAGATTTAATGAGTAACATAAACAACATGTAGGTTAACATGTTATGGTAACATCTTTTTGCAAATGGGTTTCCCATAAGGAAAAATTCAGTCTCATTGTATGCAAGCATAGGAAGCGATAAGTAGTTATAACAAATGTTCATCACCATTTTACAGCACACAAGGAAGTTCTAAGCATTCCCGACCGTAGTTAAATATTTTGATATAAACGCAGTGTCGATTTATTCAAATGGTCTGCAAGAATACCATTTAGTCCCCAATTAGCGAGGATACGTCTCAAATGTACATATACCGGAATATATTCGCCTGGTCCTGAATCAACATGCCTCCAGGATACACAGGGTACGGGATACAGATATAGTAGGTATCCAAGCCACGTGCAGCAATGTGCCGAGGAGCGTGACTGCTATCCGGAAGCACTTAAAACTCCACCAGCATCGCCCCACATCCCCCCATCTAACTCATCGTCTCAGTTCGTAATTTATAAATGGACTCCTGGATGACTGGTATAAGTGAATTAGAAGGACGAGCGGCGAGAGGTGTATACTTCAGCTCCTCTCGCTCGGATTTGCTATATTTTAATTAGGTAAAACGTAACAGGGGGCCCCAATTACATTACAGAAAGGGAGGAGGGAAAGATGGTGCGAGACATCCTTTGAATTTTTATCGAGTTAACAGCGGCGCGCGCGCGCGCCTTCTAGCGGTAATTAGCGGAAGGAGTTTTCCGGAAGGATAAAACGCCCGGTGCATTTATGTGAGGAAAACCGGGCAATTATCGGCGCTCGGTAATCCTTTGCGAGGGTTGAGGGTGGCGGGGTTAGTTCGCAATAAACGTACCGAGAATTCGTTAGCGCTAGGTGCGCGATCGGTCGGAAGAATTGCACTGTGGATTAAATTGGATCCGGGCGAATTTCTTTTTCGACGAGTCTGAATTGACGGACTTTTTTAGTGTCGACCTTACGGCGTCTGAATCGTGTACTAATTGCGATAGCCTGTCGCAGAGAATTAGACTGCTCTTAAACCTACAAAAATTTATGTGTCGGCATTCCTGTCTGCCGGTAGACATTTTCAGTAACTATATCTAATGAAAATGGCGTACGCATGAAAATGTACATAACCCTGTATTATATGCAAATAACGATGATAGCATAAACAATAACGGAGATAAATAATTCATCACTTCAATTACTATTTTAATTTTAGATGTAATCTGTTGTTTGATAGTTCATTTGTTTTTTTATATTTAAATTCCTTTACGTTGAATACGAATCCATAGTCAAACTTTTGGTGACGTAAAGCTTTTGCAAAGCGTGGGATCTTAATGTGCATACACGCGATTTTGACGTTTTACTCGAATTTTCGCCGACTGAACCCAATATAGTAGAAATTTTAAAAGGTTCTCATAATAAGGTTTTGTCCTTTGATCTCAAATCATGAAAGTGTGTTCTCAATTACGTTGTTGTATTATTGACAGCGAACCGCAAACCATAATGCACAAACCGTAATATCATAATTTTATCATATCAATATACATATTTTCTATTGTGTTTTCCCGAACATGTAGTCAATGTCTTTTAAAAACCACGTATGTGGATTTAGCAATTGCATCAAACGCTGTTTGATTATTCTAAAAGTTTAAGTTTTAATAGAATAATAGAAAATTTTAGCAACAAAAAGAAATATGCGGACACAATATTAAGGTAGTTCGAGCCCTATAATTAAAATTTGCAGTTCGTGAACAGAGCTATAACAATTCCAGGATAATAATTTGAGAAAAAAGTTTTAACAAAAAAGAGAGGCGAGTGAGAATGCTTATATGACCATATTTTTAGTTAAGGGGAGGTTCTCATGTAGAAACCTAAAAAGTAGCACAACTTTGAGACAGTTTCTCACACAAATTGTAAGAGATATCAATATTTTTTCTTTTGCCATATATTTATCATACTTTAGTGTCCAAAAGGACATAGCGCCATAAAAAAACTATCCGCAAGAAGTGGATACTGTTGTAGGAAGTATCAGGTCTTGTGCCGCGTGCTTGTCTCAACGACGTGCACGATAGCTTCTATAAAATAAACCAGAAATCGAAATTTTAAAAGCACTGTGAAACTAGATGAAATTAGTTGGAGGCTAAACCAACATTTAGTTAAAGTTGAAAATTGACAGAATGGTCGCTGTTTGCATTTTAAGATCGAATTTGTACAGCTTTTTTCGATTTAATAATATAATTATTTAAAAGTTTCACGCCCCCAATAAATAGTACCTATGTTCTGTAATTTAATATGAAAACATAAGTTGTTTGACACAAATAAACGTTCTTTCTACCAAACAAATATTTCAAAAGAAGGTGACTATAATTTTGTATTTAAAGACCTCTAATATTGCCAAATACTTTTGTTTAAATCAAATTTTTGCATAGCTTTGAACGTAAAGGTACATTACTCTACAATGTTTTTCACAGTTTTGGTAATACCCGATACATGCAAGCAAATACTTACATTCTAATAATTCATTTTAAGATTTTTAAATTTAAGACAATCCAGAAGCATTCCTAAAGAATAAAATTTTCTTAAAATTGATAATAAACATTTTCCCCATTTATGTTCAAGTTAGTACCGGACACGGTAGATGATGTGAAACATACACCATCACTAATATGATATTGAAGGCAACCACAAGGAGATATATCGTGGCATAAAAAGTAAGCATAACAAAACTAATACAAAAAACGGTATACCTATGTTTGATCAGATCAACATTCATCAGCCAAAAACGTAACGCTCGTTATGATTTTATTAAAATCGGGGGATTGATATTAAACCTATATCTCTAGACTTTTCAGACGAAATTTCAGCCGTTTCAGTTCGTTCAACCGCGTGGCGCGCAGTCAAAATTTACAACCCGTCACATTTGAAATATAGGCCAGAGCAGTTTCGCTGGCGGAGCAGTATAGTGAGCGGAGCAGCCGCGTAATTTCCATATATAGGCCAGCTCGCTCACCGCTTATAGTGTATTGGATGCATTCGGTAGTACGAAATACGGACGAAAGGGGTCGCCGTTATCTCTAGAGAGATCCCGCAGTATAGCTGTCCCACGGTCGTCATCCCAGCGTCGAAGCAAGAGTTGCGTGAGCACCTGCAATGTGTCTTCCCGGGCACTTAGGTTTTACGGTCCGTCTCGCCGTTACCCCATAACACGTCACATAAATAATCCCCTGCTTTGGGGGTGACCATCCCGGTAGGCGCGCGGCTCGCTCGCATTCTTTATCTACCGGCGGGTGAAATACGTACCGCATGAGTCACATAGGACCTCCTGAAAGAGTTATGTACTTTGTTACGGGAATGATGCCAGGGTGGTTAACCCCTGGATACCAGTTGGAAGAGTCCTCTTCCTCCGAACGACGATCAACGGATTATAAAGTAGATTCCCGGTTTAGATCAGTGTGGTTATTTGATATATTTTGTACAGAATGGTGCCAATGAATTAAGTGGATATTATGGAACTAATTTGCTAAATGAGCCCTGGAGTTTGAGGGCCGCAACGCGCTTTTCGTATTTGATTTTATCAACTTAAAAAATCTGATGTGGCCAGGCACATGACTTTATCATACAATATATGAAATTAATAGTTTAGCTGCATGAGAATCTATTTTATTGAGATAAATCGTAGGTATTGTCAAAGCATAAGCATTTGACACTACCTACACTACGTCATTAGAATAATAGTTATTTATGTCACAAATGCCGAAAGTACGGAATAGCGCGACGAGCGGTAATGCGGCGCGTCACCGAAGGCGGAGCATTCGCATTCGCCGTCGCATGTGAGCGAGTCGCGCTATCTAGTTTTTGGCAGGAGCGACATCAATGTTTATTGTGTTAACGTATTTAAAAAAAATAAATAAAAAATTTCTGTATAGTAAATGCTAGATTGGTACCACTTTGACGAAACGTCAAGTTTAAAGGTGCGTTCCGATTGGTAGGTAATGGCGGTGGTAAAATACGAAATTATAGTATTTCTTACATATCGTGATAATGACACATATTAGTTTGCATGTACATAAACATGAGTCACTAGCAGTTTTCTATTGGAAATACTATAATGGCGTCTGCTACTACTGCCATTATCACTAATGAAAACGCACCTTAAAAAGGTAATTCAAATTCTGACAGATTTATATTTGTTCATGACACATCCCTACCAACATACTAAAATAAAACTACACTCATCGCTATACTTTATTTATAATTTTCTCAATTTATCGTTTTTAGAATTAGATATAAAAACGGGTTGATATTTCTTATCAACAAACAATCAAATTGGTGATCTTATTTTATTTGAAATTTGTATTTTATAATTTGCCGCCCTAGAGCGGGAACGTTCCATAGTGGTTCTCCAACCTCTGATGAGATCAGCTGTTTTCGAATGTGACAACACAAAAAAATATTTGTCAAAATCCTGGCTACTATGTAGTTTCATATTAATGCAGATGCGACCGATCTCGATAAAATAGAAATTGCTCTTGCAGCTAAACTATGAATGTTACCAAAAAATTTCATAAACATAAATTATTCAAAATTTCCTCTACTTTAATTTATTATTTAACTATTTTGACGAAATTACAGAAATGGCGGCTCATTTGCAAAATTCTTGAAAAAGGCTTAGAATAAACTACCAGTTCCTTTGGACCCTTGTGAACCAAAAGCTTTTCAGCTCTAAGTTAGGTCATGAAACTTCTAAATATGAACTTTCGTTCCGATACCTTCAGTAGTTTCTCCGGAATCGTCTCCACAAAAATCGTTTACACACACACACACACACACAGACACACACAGACATTTTTTTGTACCTTGGTCAAAATTGTTCAGGGGACCCAAAAAGACCTATTTCCGCTAAAATCTCAATTTTTTTCTACGGCACGATTACAATACTTTACATACTTCGTATGATAAAGTAAAAAGAGTAGGTACTAATGTTTATCCAGGTGCTATATGGGTTGTTCTTTTACAAATCGTACACCTTTTATGACGTCACATTTTACATTTGGCTTAATTTTTTTTATAAGTAGTATGGACTAAGTAAGGTTATACCTGTATCAGGATTTAGTCGAAAAAAAATTATGTTCAGAGAGATGAAAGTCTTAAGTTTGGATTATTTACGATTATTTGCCAAAGCTTGCACATTCAAAATTCAATATCTTTGGTTCTAGTAATCGTATCGTACCCATTTTTGTTTTATTTTAAAGGTTGAAATATTTGCTAGATAACTGCGTACAATTATTATGTTAATTTATATAAGTAAAAACAATAATAACAATTGAATTCTTTAAATAATTATTACTTAGTCGCCCCCACAATGGATATAATCGAAAAAATATATATCCGCTACACTTTTACGTACAAAACCCATTTTTTTCTAGGATGGAGTCTCTTATAGTGCAAAAGATATTAAATTTTATCTGACGTGAGTCACGCGCAGCGTGTCGAAACTCATTGAAACCCGCAGCAAGCGATTACTTCAGGCGTGTGCGCGACGTCTTGAACATCTCGCAGACCGCAGGCTGGTTCAACTTGCTAGTGCAGTTTGTGCTTATTTATTAGGTGCTGAAAATGTTTATTTATTAAACGCGATTAAAAAATGCCGAAGTTTTCCAACCGTATCAAACGTCCTAAATTTCCAAACGATAGATATTTCAATTCATTCCATTTGCCTCCGCATCCAAATATAAAGAATAATAAGCTCTCAGAAAAGTAATAAAATACCAAGTATTGGCACTAAATATAACTATAATATCTAGGTAAAAGTTGTCACGATTGTTTAAAACGTATGATTTTTATTCAAGCTTCAATAAATTGTTATTTTGGAAAATGTTCTGAATGTCCTGGTGAAACACATTTGATCGACGAATCACTTATAGACAATGGATAAACGTCGACAGAACCACTTTGCAACTAATGATATCCCCAGTTGATGAATATTTACAAAAAATGAAGATCGGTTTAAAAAAACTACTATTGCATTGATACTTAGTGGAAAGCCAAAATGATTTTATGAACAGCAAAAAAATAATCCTTACAAGAAGATGAGTGAAGTGTTATGTGTGATTTTTCTGAAAACTATGCTTTATTCTTTATATTTGGATGCGGAGTCAAATAGAATAGATTGAAACATCGGTTCGACATTTAGAACGTTTGATACGGCTAGATGACCGGCACTTTTTAAAGGAGTTTAATAAATAAATATTTTTAGTACCTAATAAATAAGCACTTCCACTCACCCCGTTCCTTAAAAACAAACTGCAGTAGCGTGTTGAACCAGCCTGCTGTCTGCGAAATGTTCAAGAACGTCGCGCACACGCCTGAAGTAGTCGCTTGCTGCGTTTTTCACTAAGTTTAGACACGCCGCGCGTGACTCTCCTCAGATAAAATTTAATATCTTTTGTACCATAAGAGATCCTAGAAAAAATTGGATTTTGTAGGTAAAAGTGTGGCGGATATTATATATTTATTTTTTCGATTATATCCATTGTGGGGGCGACTATGTAATAATTATTTAAAGAATTCAATCGTTTTTAATTTTCTTACATACAAAAATAAAATAATAATTTTACGCAGTTATCTAGCAAATATTTCAACCTTTAAAATAAACATGAGTCCGATACGATTACTAGAACCAAAGATATTGAATATTGAATATGGCAAGGTTTGGCAAATAATCGTAAATCATCCAAACTTTAAGCCTGCATATCTCTGATAATAATTTTTTAAAAGGAATTCCCCATACAGGCATCCTCCCGAGAAAATGCCATAAAAAAAGTTAATTTAAAAAAGTGATTTTTTTGCAAGATCCGTAAAATTTGTAACAGAATGACCCATATTATTTATTCAATTTGTATTCTATCACATGAAAATAACTGACAAAATAATATTTGTTTCGAATATTTTTTCTTGTATTTCTTCCGATAGGGAATCTAACATATACTCTAATGATCGCAATATGGCCGGGGAGACTAACACCGCCGGTCGAGGAAGTCCAAATCCACGTTGATTTTTTTCTACTGTCCCAAACATTGTTCAATTAATAATTTTTTTATCAGAGAACCATTTACTGCAATTTTAAATTATTGGATTTTAACTCAACCAACAATTTCGTTAATTAAAAAAAACATAATTCTTTTACTGCTCTGATTTTAATCTAGAAAAATTAGAGTTCATGTTAAATTTTGATTTTAATTTCTTCATAACTATATTTAATAATATTCTTTTCTTTTCATACTCTTTTAAATCAATTCTTAGTACCATATTATAAGATAATCTCTCATTAGAGACCGGGAGAATATACAGAGGGATGAATTTTCTCTGTCGCTCAGTCGCTCTGTCTAGCTGGAAAAGGTTTATCGACGGTAAGATATTCAAGGAAAAAGGTTATTTATCGGGCAATTCCGTCATTCGAAGAAGCAACCGTAGACACGTGTTTCGGACTATTAGTCCTCATCAGTACGGTATAGCCAAGGAGTAAGATGGACACTTTTTTTTCCATTGAGTGTCCATCTTACTCCTTGGCTATACCGTACTGACGAGGACTAATAGTCCGAAACACGTGTCTACGGTTGCTTCTTCGAATGACGGAATTGCCCAATAAATAACCTTTTTCCTTGCTCTGTCTAGCGAATGATTCATTTATTATAGGAATATATAATTGCATCGTAGCAATTATAACTTTATCTTTTATTACAATATATATTTTTTGATACCAAAGACGACAAAATTATCTTCTAAATCATAAAAAAACTCTTTGCAATTAAACAATAGTAAGGCAATTACTTCAATTGCAACAAAGTTTAATTTGAGACCAATCTAGGTCATCGCTGCTGGCCGTTCTACATTCGCAAAGATGGCAAATTATATGTATAAAATTGCATCGAAGATTGTCAATATCTTTACATAAAATGTTCAATATTTTTGACACTATATAAAAGACAACAACAGTTGTACAAGTGTTGTGTGTATTATCATTATATTTACTATATCTCTTATAATTTAATATTATAAAATAATATTCATTTGGAAACATTAAATCGATCGCCGTGTTTACAGGTTGGAAATAAAGGAAAGCATAAAGTCATAAATTTTCCCTTTTTTTATAATTGTCATTATTATATAATTTTTTTTTCACTTCGACAATTGGTGGATAATAGGGAGGCCTTTGTAGAGCAGTGGGACACTTAGGTTTAATGCAGGTAAACAAAAGTAAGTAAATAATGTCTTTATTAGCTTAATATCTTTCATATTAAAAGTAATTGCAGAAATGGTTTAAAACATAACGAAAAACATACGTTAAATAATTTTTCTCATATACTTTACCTGATATAAAACATTTCAGACTGACTTCGTATTCGAAAAACGGTTTCAGAGGAAAAGAATTAATACCAAAATGTTAACAGAACAATATATTTTTTAAACAATAATGTTGGTATATGAGGTTTAGTTGAAGACATATTTGCAACAATACTGCTATCAATATGCACATACCTATAATAAATGATAACAATATACAGATACCTAGGTCCTTGTTGCTGCAGAAACATTGTTTTATTTATTAGTTTATTTACACGCTGTGTATGCGTGGTACAATTTCAAATTCTCACACATACATAGGCAACAAGGTGCGAAAATCCGAAACAATCACACCGACGTGTATCTGGACCCAATCAGCCGCAACGCGAGGAAGAAAACAAAAAAGGTCAACCCCACGCCACATTTCGCATCGTATACGGACGGCAATAATAGAACAATCCGAGCAAAACATGTACATCGCGAACTCACCGGACGTGCGGGGATTTGTTTTGCAATTGTGTCGATAAATCAGTGCCCTCTACGTTTGATTTATGGACCGGCACAGTACCGGAGTTCAGCGCTCACCGGAATGCATTCCGGTCACGGTCCGGCGGTACATTTTCCTCCTCGAGTATGTGCGGTACTCTCTTCTTCTATGTACCGATCGACGCTACGTAGCTACACCGTATCAGTTAGCTTAATACCATTTGCAAACCAGATCCGAATTAATCTGGTAAACCGAGGTATTAAATCACGTGCGGTTCGCGCTAAGGAAGTCACTAATTGCACCGGTTTAACGGTGCATCTACCAGAGGCAATTAGACTTTGTAGCAATTCCTTCCTTGCATAGGAATTAGATCGGCTATAGACGATTTATTGGATACAAAAAAATCAAACGAGAGCTTCGTAAACGATTGGGTAATTAGTAATTATCGATATCGCTGGAATTATAGATGTAATGTTATATAGCTTTACCAAGTCAATAGTAACGAGATGAATAATTTACTTTAGAAATACAAAAGGGCATAGGAAATTTTGACTACCCGTTTCATGAGAGGCACATCTTCAGGTCAGCTGAATGGATATAAAACAATACATTTTTGCCTGTTGACATATTCAGTAAAAGCATATCTGCATTAAGAAAAAACGTACAAATTTGTATATTTTTATTTTTACCTCTTCATAAATTGTCATATCTTAAAACATAATCAAAATTACAGTGATAACATGTAAAAAGTTTTATAGGATAAATTTTTCATATTTTGTTTGTGTTTTAAAAATGTGAAACGGAATCTGACAAAACAATTAATTAGATTGTTTGAATTAGAACATTCATTTACTATCTTCTTGAATCTTAAAAGTTGTATTATTAACAATAAGTAAATAATTCATTACACTATTTTAGCTTTTAGCTGTTGTCTTGGTAGTCTTGGTAGTCTTGGTAGTTAGTTTATATACATAAGTTATTCGAATATAGGTAACATTATACCTATTTCTGGATAAAAATGTATTTTTGTACTTTGCATTCACAATGCACACATTGTAACACTGTTTTCGGTGTTACAATTAGGTAACAAGTTGTAACACCGTTTTCAGTAACTTTTTTCTAAGATTGGTACACATTGATATCAAATGCCATTGAATCCCATATGTCAAACGTACAACATATAACCTGACATAGCAACACAGTGCCTCTTTTAAGTCGCTTGCAATCGCATAAACTGCGACATATTAATATTCTATGCATATTTAAACGTGCGTGTAGCATGCTATAGTATGGCCAAAGGATTGGGGCTTTCTTAGTTTTGCTGTGTTCATAAAAATACGCCTGCATGACGTTTTCGGTTATGTTTTGCGACTCTGGTAAGTGATCGTCATCATTCTTTTCAACTAAACATCAAATCCCCTTTTCACATATAATTCAAGGACCAGATTTACTTTAATAAGATATTATACGAAGATCAAACCTACATCGTCCTTCCGCACTTCCATCACATGTAATTTTACGAAGTATAACTTATTCTATTAAATTATTAATCCGAAATTACAATTTAGTTTCAAATATATGTGCGTGTAAACTTGTATAATCCAGTGGTACTAGGTAGAAACTGCTATTAACCGTTAACCGTTATAACAGTTCTTTAGTAAGTTCTTAGCCTTTGAAGTACCTAATCAGTTACCGCCAAACACGTCTATTCTGATTGTTATAATTATGAAACCACTATTTTAAAGGTCACTTTTTAGGTTGTTTCATGTATTTATCTGAGTAGGGTTAAAAGTGTTGCCACTAGCTTCCATTATGATCATAGCTGCAACCTGGCTGATTATTTATTAAAACTTGTAGGCTAACGTAGAGTAAAAGTATT
Organism: Melinopterus prodromus; assembly: GCA_964023965.1. Taxonomy (NCBI): domain Eukaryota; kingdom Metazoa; phylum Arthropoda; class Insecta; order Coleoptera; family Scarabaeidae; genus Melinopterus; species Melinopterus prodromus. The sequence continues at coordinate 71,474,489 of OZ030390.1, forward strand.
CACAATTAGATTTTGTCATGATGTTATCCCGACCCTGCGAAGTTGACAGTAAGTACTGCTACGTCGCCCCGTGGTACCTTGAAAATAGCCTAGATTGTTGCTTAGCCAAATATAGTAACCACAATTTCTAAATTTATATAAAATTACTGACGCAAAGTAGAAAAAATAGTATATTACACTCGTTTTATAAGACGTATTGGCGCACTCGTTCCATTTGGGCACTCCTCGCTACGCTCCTCGTGCCCAAAACAACTCGTGCGCCAATTTGACGTCTTATAAAACTTGTATAATAATATACTATTATGTATATAATTCTGAATATGACAAAAAAATGTCGAAGAAGACAGGTAAAATTTTCAGTTTACTGGCCTTCAAAGGTAAAGACATACAACATACACAATTCACCATAATTTTTAAAGTATTAAAGTATAGTTATTAAACTATAAAGGTATTTGAGTTTTGGATTCGTGCAAGGATTTATTATCGAAAACGCATAATTTACGTTTCACAAAATGTGTGTTTCCCATATCGATTATATTTCAAAATTTACCATTCTGGAACGTTCTCTGATAAAATGACAAAGGTATCAAAATCAGAAAGAACTAAAGGTACGCCAAAGAATGATTTAAAATGACTGTTCAACCTTTTAAGCCCATTTTCTTCGTTATATGATGTCATAGAGCTTCATAAAGAATTAGTTCCAGTAAAAGTTGTTAGTTTTTAAGCAACCTAGGCTATAATTTTATCTTTTGAACCTAAGTAAAAGGCTAGTTTAATACTTCCGGTATATTTCTGTAAACCAACTGATATAATTAAACTCTACGGATAGGCTTATGCTACTGTTGCGTAAAAATTTGCCTGAAATAGACAATTTGTATGTAGGTATGTTAAAAACAATATTTCAACTTTTACTAGCGTTCTAAAGAAAAGCTTACGAAATAAAAATGCATAAAAGCAATTTTTCAAGCAAAATTGGATAAGTACTATTAGTATATTGATGAACAAAATCTGTTTACGCCAATTAATTTTGCTCAAGAATATGAAATCGCAATAACATCTTACTTAGGCCAATTTAGCGTGCTCCGCAAGCAGTAAAAAAATATCGTACATATTTTTTCCTTAAAAAATCCCGAACTGAATTACATCGTGCTCTTGAGTTCCTTTAATGGCGTAATAAAAAATTACAAAGACATAAATTTTAAGGAAACATCAAAGTGGGACCACGGCGAACAACAAGTAGCTAATTCCCCCAAAGGACTACACTTCCTGCGACGGCCCCAAAAGGAGGTGAAAGTAGGCGGCGGGAAGAAAGAGGAGATTGGGGCGGAAAGATACGGCGTCGGCTGGAAAAAGGCAGGAAAGACTTTGTTGTAAAACAGAGGCAATCTTCGCATAAGTACCGGAATGTTTTTCGAAACTGGTAAATTAACCGGCGGCGGCGCGTTCTTTTGAGCCGACCGCCCCCGGACCCGAGCCGCCGTCGACTTTGATCTCTCGGCGGAGGCAAAGTCGCGTCGAACCGCCTCTCGAAAGCCGCTTACCGCATTACGGAAAAAATACCTGGGAGAGAGCGGAGCTTTTAAGTCTTCGCGTATTTTAAGCGTTTTTCTTTTTCTTATATCTCCTCCAATCACATTCCCTGTCTCAAATATTAATTCGTAGTTTAATCAACGAAAATCTTGTGTCAGAAGCCAATTACTGGTGAGATAATAACTTTTTGTTGTTCGACCGGCGCATCCACATTTTGCAAAATGCTTATTACACTGGAATATAAAACGTATTAAATTTAATTAGTACTTTTGTGGAATTAACAATTCCGAAGATATAGGTGCGCAATATAATGAGGTGTGTAACACTAAAGTTGGATGCAAATTTGCCTCTTTACATCCAATATATCGTTTAAACATTACAAAATTTGCTGAGCCTTGAATTTTGATAATAGGGGAGACCGGGGTAGATTCGGACACGGGGCACATAGGGGCACTTAAATTCACCGCTTTAATGACTTACGATTAAATGTGCATTCAGACAGAATACGCGTCAGTGAAAGTAAACAATGTCCAAAAAAGTATCCAGCGCGACAGTGTCGAAACTACGTTTGTTGATGTCAGTTTTTGGTTAACCAAGTAAGTATTTTCTACATCTGTTCGTAAGGCTCTACACAATTTTATATGTTATATTGTATAATATTATGTGCCTCTCGGGCCGGGGCACATTGGAACATACTGCAAACTGGAAAGAAGTTATTATAATTCCAAAAATGCTTTATTAAACTTAAAATTTCCAGTGTATATACCTCGATAAATGTATATATTAAGTTGTATTGCCCATTACCAACGGCCAACCAGTTATTGTAAAAAATAGGGCACCTATATGCGGATGTCAAAATCCGCTCCGCTCCGGTCTCCCATACCAATTTCTTCATAAACTACTGGTATCACAAATTAAATTTCGTAATGTAGTGAGTTTGATAGAGAATTATAAAACATTTAGACATCTAGAAGTGAGATTTACAACTTTCTCATCACGTAACCCCTCAACAACAAACCAGTCCATTGGAATAATCTCATAAAATCATTCTAAACTTAGTTACCGCTTCTGTAACGTACATAAAGTACCTAGATATATCAAAATATTATACAAAATAAATTTTCCTCTGCACTGCTATGCAGTACTATTACATAAACCACACAGCACGAAACAATTACGATTACACCGATACGCTCAGTAGAATCGATCAAATGCGATAATTTGCCAGTCGATATACCTATATATTCGCCGGCAGCGGGTCCTATTCGCAGTTGGTCGCGTTGTGTTTTTTGTTTTCCTTCAAAATAGAGATAGCAGCGCGCAACTGGCGATCGCCAACGAGTTTACGATGCGAAATTTGCATACAAATGGAACCGGACCCCATTATGATATTGTAATGATTTACCTGTGCAGCAGATAACATACGTACATTGGGTTGGTCCGCGTATAACTAAGACCTTAATGGGCCAATGTCTGTATACAGTATTAGACCAGGCAATAGAGCAAACATGACTGAGTTCGTGACAAAAATAGTATCAGGAAGCCGACAATCCCAGGTCACGTGGAATTGTCCGTAGATGTATTGTGATATGTTTTCGACTCGCAAATATCATTACTTAATTTGTTATCAACAAAAAGCCTAAAAAATCGTGTTTTTGCTTGTTTTTCGCTTGTAAACGCTGAACCGATAGAGCAACCTAGACGCTTTCAACAGACCAATTGTAGAGAATGAAAAGACGAAAAAAACCTACCCGGACTCGATGGTTTTAAAATTAACGGAGGAAATTCGGAGAAACCGGAAAAATATGCGTTTTTAGAAAAAGTTCTTAACTCCGCCATTTCTAAAGCAGTAGCGCAGGGTTTTCGCGACAAAGTAGCGATTGATGGCTACTTGGAGTGTGCACAATCCAGGCGTTGTCCGAGGATTAGCTTTAGCACAATATGCGATTTGTTTTTTTTTTATGCAATATGGTTCGGCGAGCCTGGATGCGTCGGAGGTGATTTTATTTTTGTTAACGTACATATTTCGAAAGTAGAAGTACTGTGCCTCAAAAAGCCTATTCTCATTTTGCGTTAAAATGTTGCGAAATAGGCGAAGAATGCTTGCAAACATGACCGAAAACAGCGGCGCGCTCCAAACCGGTCGAGAAGTGGCGGCCGACCGACGCGGGGAAGCACGTATCTATAGTAATCCCAGCGCGCTGCGCGTTTCCCCGAGTCGACCGCCTACCCCACTACTCGACCGTTTTTATTTTTAACGCAAAATCAGACTAGACGTTTTGTAGCACAGTACTTCTACTTTCGAAATACTTTAAATAAATAATACTTTAAAATACTTTAAAATCGGACCGCCTCCGACGCATCCAGGCTCGCCGAACCATATTGCGTACAAAAATTCAAATCGCAATTGTGCAAGAACTAATCATTGGACAACGCTTGGGTTGTGCACACTCAAAGTACCCATCAATCGCTACTTTGTCGCGAAAAGCCTGCGCTACTACTTTAAAAATGGCAGAGTTATGAATTTTTGAAAAAAATGCAAATCTTTCAGGGTTTTCCGAATATCCTCCGTTAATTTTAAAGAGATCGAGTCCGTGTAAGGTTTAGTTTTTTCGCCTTCTCATTCTCTCCAATTGCTCTGTTGAAAGTATCAAGAGTGCTCCATCGGTTCAATTTTTCACGATTTTTTTACGTTTTTTGTTTATAACAAATGAAGTAATGATATTTGCGAGTCGAAAACACATCACAATACATCTACGGACTTAGCCACGTGACCTGGGACCGCCGGCTCGTTGATACTATTTTTGTTACGCAAAAATTTTTAAAACAAAAGGTAATCAAGACCCGCGTCATCATTTTGACAACGAACCCCAGACAAGAATTTACTATTTTGTGCGACACGTCCCACATAAAGAGAAAATGATGGATTAAATCTAGGAACTTATTCATAATATGCTGGTGAATAGATTCAGTTGGTTTAATAATTAACTGACAGTGGAATAGAAAAATTAAATTTTAAAATGAAAATTTTAAACATTATGTTATAATTTGTAATTTACAAGTGTTAGAGTGTTTACGAGTGAAACACTAGAAATGTTGCGTATTTGAAATCAGTATCATCAAATGCGCATAACTCCTACATGTAAAGACAACTAGTCATAACCACCCTGTATTTAATCTTTTAGAGCTCCACGGCGCCCAATTTATACCGTATTTGAAAGGTTATTGAGAGGTACAAAAACTTCGAGAGCGCTTCGATTAAATCGGGCGGCGAACAGCCGATAAGTAAGGACTCCGCTACCGCCACTGTCAACGGTGAATTTCCGGCGAGTTGCACTCGAGCGACCCTGCCGGTAATTCCGCGGCTACCGTTAATTACCGACCGAGCCGAGTCGGATATTCGGGCGGCCGCTGCTTCATTAAAAAGCCGGAGGTGAAATTCCGGCCTGCTCGCCCGACGTTGGCTCCCTCACGGTGACAGCGCCGCTTCCGACCGAAAGTTTATTCCGATCGCGGGCGGACTAGCTGGCGGGGGGACGCGGAAGAATCGCGACCGCTCGTAATTAGTTTTCTGCGGGTGGGCGAATAGTTTCGAAATTGAATCGCAGCGCCACTGACAGACCTCAAACCCGCGCGATGGATTGGTCGGTTGGTGAGTTCAGCAGGTTAGTTCGCCCGGCACCCGCTCGGTTCGTTACGGAACGGGGAAACATGTCCTGGTGGTGCCCTCTACCGTCGAACTCTCTCTCTCACAAACGCACAACTTTTACGGACGGGCCGAGACGAGACGGTTATTTGATTTTCGAGTGGATGAAGGTACGAAAAACATCCCCCGAGTAGTTTGAACTGGCGGGAACTCGTGAGGCTCAAATTAACCCTCTATACCGAAGTTTATACTATTTGGCTTTACAGTGCGAATAGAAAAGGACAATAATAAAACTTTGCATAATTTAAGTATGCCGTGTGGTCGTTTTAACTTGAGACTCCTAATATCTCGAGAAATATGCATGGCACGACAAAAGTGTCTTAAATAAACATGTAGGACGCAAGGGGGGAAATAAGCTGGCAATATAAGTTTCATTGCAGATGGCGATGCAATCGATAAAAATGAGGTTAACTTAATTCTTTTAAATGGGAATACCCAATTTTGTTATTAAATTATGATTTTATGCAAAATAGAAACAATCTTTTGTCTGTACATTTCTTTTGGAAGTTTGTGGCATCTGCGGTAGTTACAACCGGCGACCTTGGTATTTTGCATCATTTATATAGCTCATAAGTATCAATAGGTGCAGCATGACGCAACATACTAAATACTAGACGCTGCAAGGTGTTCGTTACCCTGTCTGAGAACACCTTGCAGAACACCTTAGATACATCGTACGAAGAAATGTTTAGGCAAAAGAATGTTCTCATTTCGCGTAAAATCATAATTTGATAAAAAAAGTTGGATATTTCCATTAAAAAGATGAAGTTAACATCATTTTCAACAATTGCAGCGCCATCTGCAATGAAACTGATATCGCCATCTCATTTTCCCCTTTGCGTCCTAATAGTTTAATTCAGACACTTTTGTCGTACCACGCATATTTCTCGAGATATTTAGGAGTCACAAGTTAAAACGACCATTCGGTATACCTATGTACTTCTGGATTTTGGAGACAAGCCCGAGTTGGTGTTATTTTTGTATCCTAATTCGTACTTTTTCCTTTTTGTTGATACTGAAAAACAAAAACATTTATCTACCTGCATCTAGAGACAGGGATAACGGGTAAAATGGCAGAGTGGCAACCAGAAAGAGATAATTTAAAAATCCACACGCAAAAATTAGAAATACCAACAATTTATATCACAGCTTTTCACATATTATAGACATTTCGAAAACCGTACGAAGATCTAAAATAACAATTGAGTAGAGTCGGGAGTCAAAGACTCGAGCATTTGTGTGCACAACAAAAAATATTTAAATTGCATAAAATCAGTGGTGACTCTCGATTTTGTGGCTCCACTACAGCAATCGGAACACAGCCTACACGACCTAATTGGGCAATAAACAGATATGACATTGATTTTCTGTAACTTACATTGAGTCAATTGTCATTAGGGTTGATATTATAAACACGTACAGTATGTTGATGACTTTAGTCTAATATGTTTTCACGAATACATGTTTCGAAGACAAGGGCCTTCGTCTTCAGTTCGTACTGCCAAAGAAGGGAATGAAGGGTTAAATCTTAAAAATTACGATATTCAAATATAAAATATTGTCAATTATAGGTTAGTAACTTTTCTTGATGTATGTAAAATGAGGTATAAATATCGTATGAGCGATGACCGATAAGCGATGAACACAGAAAGAATTAATTGGACACCATAACGACAATGAGCACCAAGAATGGATAGCGACATGATCTAATGAATGTTCTAAACATGACACATAAATCAGGACAACAAATTTACCGTCACATAAAAGAGACAAAACACTATATCTCTCTGCCGCACCGGGATAAAAATGGATCAATGAAATACATACAACAGAACAACCGCGAGCCTTCAGCAATTGTTACACTATAATAAAGAGCCGAAGAAACAAAATGGATAAAAGTGGAGTGTATAGGATGTTTGAAAGGAAGTTTAAAACATAGATTTAAGGAACATAAAACCACTACTACAGCAATGAGAAGACACCTAGGTACACGCAGAGAATCACAAGATAACAGAAGAAAGCATAGACATACTGCATGGATACCCAAAATCGACTAAACTGGATCTGCTTGAAAAACTAGGAATACTACGAGAAACAAATAACAACTTAATAAACGAAATACAGAATACCTTCTCTTCTTTCGCAGTACGAACTGAAGACGAAGGCCCCTGCCTTCGAAACATGTATTCGTGAAAACATATTAGAATACAGTCATCAACACACTGGACGTGTTTATATCAACCCTAATTATTTCTGACTTTACAATGGACATATTTATTCAACATCTCTTTAAACAAATTATGGAACCTATATCTCTCGTAGCCAAAAGGCTTAAACGGCATCCATATTATAATCATTATATTGTTTTTCACAGCAGGTTTTGTGAAAAATGCCATTCGAATAGAACCTTACAGAAATAGAACAGTAATGTGCAATTTGCGGTATGAAGTGGAAGTTAACCATGTTTTGAAATTGATTTAAATGTTTGTTTCACATGATTGATTCCACTGAAATTAAACAATCATGCTTTGAGTTTCACATTACTATTAATATGTACAACGGTGGGTTAATTGTGGGTTTTAAGGTAATTAATTTAAATATAGTAATTTAACTAAAATGCATTAATAAGACCGATATTTATTTGAGACATTTTAACAAACATAAGCGAGTGTTAGCTTGTTCACACAATCTATATACACACTGATGTTTTGTCATATCATATTGTCATAGTTTTTACATCAATAGCTTCTAGTATGCAGCGTTGAAACCCCGTTGAAATACAACAAAGTAGTAATTCTTCTTATCAAAACCGTATTAACTTTGGAGATTTCCTATTAGACCTCGTACTGGAGAGTCACTAGCTGATGCGCGACGGCCGCAGCAGCAATTCTACTTCACCATTCAACGCCGCCTGCTGTAGTTGACACTGCTCTTTCGGCTAGGCAGCCACGAGTTCCAACCAACCCAACGAACGAACCAGCGGCGGCGGACAATTTTAAACGTATTTGCAGCGGAAAATGTTTACCCAACGTTCGCAGCACTATTTCAATTCGGCCGTCGCATAGTACTGTCCGCGACGAGGACGATGGCGTCGCTTGCATTTCCCCTTCGCCTCCGCCATAAACAACGCCGGTCAGAAATTTTCTATTTCGCGGTTGTCATTGTTCTCCATTTAATTTATATGTGGCGCGGTTCAGCCGTTTCGTTGTTTATCGCGTTTCTCTCAACTTTCATGATGACACTATTCTATTTGTGATTTTTTTTTTCATTGTTTGTTTTCCCCTGTTTTCTGTATTTAAATTTTGTTTTATGCGGTTATGATGTTTGTGTTTTATGCGATGTGATGCGATGCGATGTGAGAGATTAAATACACAAAAGGTTCAACAGAAAATTCAAATTTTGAATTTTTGTGTTTTAATTGAATTTAACTCGATTATATATTCAGTTTTTTTCTCTATTTTAATTAGTACTGAAAACGGATTTCTTATTTGCATAAAGATTTTATTTTTGTGTATCTAACAATCCTCCAATTGAAACACCTATAACGGTTTCATAAATTAAAACAAACGGGTCTTAATAACATGGTCATTCAACACACCGCACTGAACATTGATTTTAAAAATACTAACTAGTGGTCAGTAAACTGAATTCTAAACTTCTGGTTTTCTCGTGCCCAATCATCTACAATTTTGTCAACTTGAAGGTCCGTTAGGAGTGAACGAAGCTAGGCTGTCGAGTCGGAGTCGAAGTCGTGAAGTCGGAGTTCAGACAAACTTCAGATGAGTCGGAGTCGAAAAAATGTACCGACTCCGACTCCGAGTCCAGGTTCAATTACTAGAACAAAATATGCGAGACGGATGTTGCCTCAGCCGACAGTAAACAAATAAAACCAAATATTCTATTAGGTCTTTTACAAAGTACCTACCTACATACATATGTAAATAATTAAACTACAAAACACACTTTCCAAACGAAAGCGAAGATGATTAACAAAAGTAATGTGACAGAAATTTTGAAATTTGAGAGTTTAAATGAGATTGAGAAGTAGGTTCAAGTAGTTCAATGTAGTACCAGTTATTCAAAAGTTATACCTGTAGCCATAATTATGATTATTTTCAGCTTTGAAAATAATTAAAAATTATTTAACGGCATCTGTGCTGGAGAATTAATTTTGTTATTATTAGAATGAATGTTATCTCGTATTATACACTGTGTCTTACGGATGCTTTTGTGATTATTAGATAAAAAGTCGGTTAAATGGATAAAGGCGTGCCGATTTGTATGTTCTGTAATGAGAAAAGAGTTTATTACTTAATGATTTCAGGGATATTTTGAAGCAACAAAGAATTTGGATTTTATAAATTAACTTTTTTATTTGTGGTTGGTTTATTTGTGTTCTTAAAAAACTTTATTTGTGGTCCGATCAATACGTCTTTTCGATATCGCTAAATATCGTTTTTATTTAAATTTAGATTGTCAGTTAAAATATTTTTGCCAACAAGTTCGCTGGGCACAAATAAAACTTCTGTTCTTCCTATGAGTTCTTCAGCATTTGTTTGAGTAATTTGATATGCACAATCCATATGTTTAATACAATTAGAAACATCGAATAGAAATTTAATTTATTATATGTTTCTTTTTCTATCGGCAGTGTTTTCGTTTTCATAGCAAATTTAATATTACACACGGATGTATTCCGTGCCAAATTTGTGATTATTGACATGTAAGATTTATATTACATAGAATTATTTGAAAATATTTTTGTATGCAATTTTTCTGGACTCGGGGTGGGAGTCGGAGTCGGAGTCGAATCACGAAAAATATCGGAGTAGAGACATTTTTTACCGACTCCGCAGCCGTGGTCAAGGAAGCCATGGGCAGCTTGTCGCCATAGATCGCCAACAATCACAATCCTTTCTTATGTATTCAGACTTATCCATGAACAATGTATGGTGTGATGACTTGGCATTTATGGTGGCTTTCTAATATTTCTAAACATCTTTTTCAAAAGACAAAAGAAAAAGCGAACAATATTGTACATAAAAAATGGAGGTGGTCACGTTGAAACGGAATAAAATATTAAGAAGTGTTGTCTTGTTAATAATAAATATTTATTGTTTTAGTTATTTAATGATTTGTTCCTTTTCTAGGTTTTCAGTTAAACTTCATGGTTAAATAATCAATTTGTGATTAAATATTTATATTTTACTTTTGCTTGCGTATTTATGTTATAGTTACTGTTTAGTGATGAAAACAATTCAAAAGAAAATAAATAAACTGACAAAATTATTCCATTTTTGTATTTAATATCGTCAACTATTGCAAAATAATTACCAGACAAACTGTTTGCCTAATTTTCAAAATAAAGGTAGGTAGTAACTCTTAAGTCAGTTATATAAATTTGATGACTCCCGGTATATGCCTCTAATACTTTTGTATAGCTTTTAAAATAAAGGTAATCTTAAATGTTTAAAAACTTTACTCTTAAATGTATTATCTTGGTAACACCAGGTACAAGCAATCAGATAATTTATATTATAAAATTTACTGTTTAAGTTTAACAGTCCAGAAATTTTAATGAAGTATAAAATTTTCTGAGAAGATACAACTAATATTTTGGTTCCGCATTGTAATGCAATGGTCTAAAAATTTCTAAAAAAGTTAGGTTAGGTCAATTTTTTTACAATAGATTAACCAATACGCAACATTGTCCCAATCTAACCGTTTTTGTACATCAACAAATAAACTAAATCCGGAACCATTTTTACAAAAACGAACTACCTGTATAAATGTATAGCCAATCTGGCCCATTTTAAGGATTTCAACAATCATCGTCAGGTGAGTGGGCGGAATGTGAAGGGAGAGAAGCGCGCTAGGCGCAATCAGTGGCGCGACCGTGCAGATGGCGCTCCTGCAGCTCTAGTAGCGAGTGAGGCCCGTCGTCGCAAATCTGATTAGCGAATTACATCCGGTCCGACTTATTGCGGACCTCAAATTGGGTTATCAACGGGCTCGGTAATTCACTCCACGCGAGCCCCTATCATTTTACAGACAGATAATGCCGGCCGCCCGCCTGCCTGTCTCTAACATAATTGCCGCACAAGTCCTAATCCTCTCAAGTTATAGCTATACCTATTAGGTACTGCCAAATTGTGGTAGTTAGAAATTTTATGATTTGGAGCTAGTATACTATTTTAAAGATAACTAAGGAAAATGAGATACCGAAGATATTCTTGTATTTCTTACCTACACTATTACTCATAACATTTTGATCATTTTAGTAGCAGGCTCAAAATATTTATATGCGAAGTTTTGCATCGCTCTTAAACTAATCTTTTCTTTTATTAGATACCTATGAAATGTGAAATGTACTTGTACTACTGTAATATTTAAGAATGCTTTCACCATAATACTCTGATAAAGTTCTACAATATAAATTCTTATCGATTTCCCACTGGTTGATTTACACTTTCCTTTTAATAGGATGTTAAACTCAATAAAATAAGCAATTTGGGAAAGTCTAGTTCATATATATTATATTAGGGAGATATATAAAATGTGCCCCAATAACGTTTGTAGCACAAAGGTCTTTTAAAAAAAAACCTAAGCAAAAACTATAGGTTACCTTTTATTTTAGAACCCTGTTTTCATATCTTCAATAAACGAGATTTCCATAAAGTCTCACAACAAACGGAGAGCCTGTATGTGTAAAATACGTTTTATTCAATGACTTATTTGAGAGTGTTTAACAGATTAAAACACCTTTTAACATTCAAAACATCTTCTTGCTTTAGCATCCTTATTAAAACAAAAATATCGAACTATAAATCAACTTATCAACTAGGCTACGTAACCTGTAGCAGTAATCTTTCTTATTTTAAAAAATACATCTGTTTCTGGATTATTATTACGATGGCTGAACTGTTGTCAATGAAGTATTATTGTAATTCATAAATTAAAAATAGAAACAAAAACATTAAGAGAAATATTTAGACAAAAGAAATAAATCTGTAATAAGAGTAGTAGTTAGTACCTGTAGTCAGTCAAGTATTCTCGTGCATCAATGAAAGTTACAAAATAATGATTGCTGTTAGCTATACTGTGCATTTTATTGTACAGTAAGTAGAAAACATAACAACTAAATCCCCCCACTGCAACCACATAATTAATTTCGTACACTAACCGAAAAATTATAAGATGATTTTGATGGCTTTTCTTCTCGTAGAGTACGAATCTGGCAACCAAAAGTCTCCATCGCGTCACTATTTTTCAAGCCATCGCCCAAGATTATTGAAATTATTTAGTATTCCAAAAGAAATGGCACATGAATTTTTGATAGATTTTTTATACCTTTTCACAGCTGGTAACGTTTCATTTTTAAAGGGTACAAAGTGTCCGTTGTAGTTCCTTAAATAGTAATCGGGTCTATACAAAGTTTTCCAATTCCAATCCAACAAAAAACCGAGTTTTGATCTTGTAGACACAATCAATGTCCTAATATGTCATTAAATTTATTAGTTGTTTAAAACATAAAATGTTGTGTTAATGATTACGTAATATTGTTATATTAAATTAAAATTGTATTGTTAAATGAAAAAAAAAAAAAACTCTCCAACTGGCTAATCAACTTGATTCTATTGTTCTTTGTTTTGCTTGAACTTGCGCATGGAGCCATTATAATAGTAGTGTTTTATATTGATTTGCTGATTTGCTACCATGTGGGGGCACAACTCAAGAAAAGTCAACTCAATTGTTTCATAAGGTTCGCCGTTTGCTCAAACCTTTCAGAAAACTGTTTGGGTCTTTAAGCATGCCAACAACCTTAAGTCTTGAAGTAGGTATCCCCGAAATCCAGAGAAAAAATACTCTTAGGGAGATAACCAATAGGAGAAATAAACAAAATAGGAGAACAAAATAGGAGAAATAAACAAAAATTTGTTAAAGAGCTCACAGCAAATCAGCTCACAGCAAATCAGCTCACAGCAATATTGTAGTCTCTAAAGTATAAAACTCACTTTAGAACTCAGTCACAAGTGTGCAGATTAAAAATAATATCTAATATCTAATATCTAGATATTTTAAAGTTCATGCGCATTTTTTTAACAATTTTTATTAATTGGCATTGCGCTTAAAATCTCTTAAAATCTTTTCTTTTTTTTTCTCTTTGCTATATAAAAAAATCTGATGTGGCCAGGCACATGACTTTATCATAAATATATAAAATTAATAGTTTAGCTGCATGAGAATCTATTTGATTGAGATAAATCGGGCCAATAGTCAATAGTATCAATAGTAGGTATTGTTAATCAGCATTTGACACTACCTACTGCTATCAGAATAGTAGTTATTTACATATAAGTACCGAAAGTACGGAATAGCGCGACGAGCGGAGATGCGGCACGTCGCCGTCGCATGTGAGCGAGTCGCGATATGTAGTTTTCGGCAGGAGTGACATCAACGTTTTTTTGTGTTGCTTTTAGGGTAATACGTATTTAAAGAAATTCAAAAATTGTTATATTTCTGTATAGGAAATATTAGGTTGACACCACTTCTATGAAACGTCAAGTTTAAGAAGCTAATTCAAATTCTGACAGATTTATATTCGTTCATGACTCTGTAGATGTCACATCCGTACTAACATACTAAAATATAACAACTACACATAACTACACATCGCTATACTTTATTTACAATTTTCTCTGTTTATCGTTTTTTACAATTAGATATAACAACGGGTTGATATTTCTCATCAACAAATAATCAAACTGGTGATCTTATTTTATTTGAATTTTGTATTTTGTACTTTGCCGCACTAGAGCGGCAACGTTCCATAGCGGTTCTCCAACCTCTGATGAACTCTGCTTTCGCTATTTTCGACTGTGACAGCCATAGACATTTCTGTGGTGACAGCAGAATCCTTTATCAAATCCAGGCTACTATGTAGTTTCATATCAATGCAGATGCGACCGATCTCGATCAAATAGAATTTGCTCTTGAAGCTAAACTATTAATTTTACCAAAAACTATCATAGGCATAAATTATTCAAAATTTCCTTTTTTTATTATTTAACTATTTTGACGAAATTACAGAAATGATAGCTCATTTGCAAAATCCTTGAAAAATGCTTAGTGGAAACAGCTAGTTCCTTTGGACCCTTTTGAACCAAAAGCTTTTCAGCTCTTAGTTTGGTCATAAAACTTCTAAATACGCACTTTCGTCCCAATACCTTTAGTAGTTTCTCCGGAATCGTCGTCACAAAAATCGGGTACACACATACATGCACACACACACACACATACACACACACATAGAGACATTTTTTGTACCTTGGTCCAAAATGTTCAGGGGGCCCATAAAGACCTATTTCCGCTAAAATAAAAAAAAATTTCGGCATGATGAGACAATACTTCATCTGCGTATGATAAAGTAAAAATATAGCCACTAATTCAAATATTGGCATTCGATCAAATTGCATGTGATACGTTCGACAATTTTATTAATGTTGACCCGTACGTACAGAACAATTTCCACTACGACCTACTCATCAAAATAAATGCGGTTATATTGAGGCGTCGGACCTGAGCGCCGGGCGTCGCGTCGGTCGCGCGATATGCAACCGTGGGAGGGGTATTGGACGGAGGGAGGCGAATGTGGTATGTTTATGGTCACGTTCAGTATGCGAGAGCCGTGTTCTTCAACCGCTGCACTGGAACATGTAAATGCGGTATCAATTTATTGCCGGTACGTGTAGTAATAGCGCGCCATCTAGCGGGAATACATCCCGGCCCTGTGAACCTGAGAGGCGGCGGCATGAAGAACGCGGGCGCCCGCCCGCGTATTTATGGAACGATAATATGCGGACGCGGCCGTCAAATAACAGTGGAATAACTATTGTAGATGTATGTATGGTTTGTGCACTTTTATGGGCTGAGGTATGAAAATAGCGATAAATTTAACAAATAAAGAAAACATGTGTCGCCTCCGCCATTTTGTGAACAACATCCCACTGAGATATTGCGATGTGAGAGTAGTTTGTGCCACAAAATCCTAACAGAGTATATTAGTGCATGAACTACACGATGAGACGTTTTACCAATTTTAATATAAAAACATGATAAATACAGATTTCGTTTACTTGGGTTCAAAAAGCAATCCAATGATACTACACATGACCACCATCCAGATGCTTTACTTCCATCTTCAAGCACGTTTTAGCTCTCCGCAGTATTCATACGGTGCATTGGCATACATGCGTTGACATATATACCCTATAAATACTTCTACTTACATAATTTCTTGGCCACAAAATGACAAAATAGTACTCCCTAAATATTGAAACATTCAAAGAACTATAATGCATAATTATAATGCCTGTCGTGTTAGTAACTGTGTTGTAAGCTTCTATTCCTGTCATGCCATTTTCATGCAAGTAGTTTTGGTGGTTTAGAATTTTTGAATTTTTACTTCATATTTACTACATATTCTACAAACAATACACATGTGACAAATTCTAGGTTAGGTAAGGAAACAAGGGCAATTTTGCATTGTTCAATTTTATCATAAGCACATTGAGTAATGGAATTTGATGCATGATCGAACAGCGTTTACGCGTATCGCAGTAGCCGTAGTGTAAATACGGTAGTTGTAATTCTGAATTGTCGGGTAGAGCTTGTAACAAGACGGGGGCTCAACGCTCTACCGTCCATTGTTTTGCGTAAATCATGTGAAAAACGTGAGCGGGCGTGATTGCTTCATAGACGGTTGGTATGCTCACTGAACCCCCACGGTCCCGGGTTCCTAGATCGTATTTCAAACTCGATACCCGCTACAATTAGCGAAGGCAGAAAAACTGAGTTCGTCGCATAGAGCTTTTCGTTAATTTTACATCAGCGCTCTTGACCAATAAATTTATAAACTATGAACTGTTTCTTGTTTGTTCTTTTCACGCTGCATAATATATAATATACATGGTATTATTTTCATATCCCAACCCAATCCACTATTTAAATTACTAACTATTTATTTCTAACTATTCATATGATAATGTCCAAAAACACGTCAATACTGTTGTTAAGAAAAGATAAATTAAAGTTAAATAAGAATTTTCAAAAGGAGATGTAAGCAAACGTTATACAACAAGGAATGACTATAGACCATGTAAGATGTCTTCCTGAGAAATTCTTATCTCTGTGCACACAGAGATATGGTTGTCTAATATTAAGAAAAAGGCATTCTTAACGTAATTCGTTTCTTTTCAGACAACACATACTTGTAATAAGAATATTTCTTTAATATAAAACAACCTAAATATTTTCTTGACGACAACGATTGGTTTGATTTATGAAAGTCGTTGTTTTGAGAACAACGTTAAAGATGTCGATAGATAACGCTTTAATAATCTCGTCGTAGGACGGAACTCCTATAGGGTATACAGGATTATCCAAAATTACCGGAACACTTAAAAAATTCCCCAACCTTAAGCAATTAAAAAAAAATTCAAGCAAACGTTTTTTGACTTTAAACAAGCTATTGTTTAAATATATTTTCAATATACAGGTTGCAATATACAGGATTTTATTATAGAAATTTGGTAACTTTGCTTTTTTTTAAATAGAACACCTATATATTATAAAAAAATTTAATTCTAAGATGAGTATTATAAGGTATTAACCAAAATAGTCAAAATAAATATAATTTTAATATCTATTTATATTATATTTAATATGTTATTAACTTTATAATATTTTATTTTATTTTCTATGTTTTTAGTTTATTTTATAATGGAAATTTACAAACCCTTCCCTTTTCTACCAGAACACATAAAACGGGTAAAAAATAACAAATCCAAGAGAAAATAACAACTCAATTAAATGGAATTAAATAAGTTCCAACTGCCACATTAAAATAAATGTGTATATATGTGGGAAAATATTCTTAATTTGAAGGTCAGGAGGACTGTTTAATTGCTCACACCTAAATAAAAAATAAAACATTAAAAAAAAACCTTATTTTTACAAAAAGTTCTTAGAATTAAGCTTAGAATTAAAAAAATAAAAATTTGCAGGGTGGTCTATTAGAAAATGGAAAGGTTTGCAAATTTCATACTGTATAACACTGTATATTCAGACATACTGTATATTAAAACCATATTTAAAGGACAGGTTGTTTAAACCCAAAAGATTTTATTTGAAAATGTTTCGTATAAAAAATACCTTGAATTAATATTAGAATTAAAAACTGTAATAATAGACAGCATTAGTGATTGTGCTATTATACAGTGAATCTGTCTGACGTAGAAATGCCTAACAATTCTAGTATTAGTCGAATTTAATAATATTCTTCTTTGGATACGTTAATTGCGGTCCATGTTAAATATTATTACTTTGATGAATTATTGCATGAATCGATGAATTTGAGCTGATTAATCGAACTACTCAACCTTTTAATCTAAAAAATCAAATTCTTAGCTCATATAAGTATAGTACGTCTATTTAAAATTGTATAATGTAAAAATAATCTTGCTTTGAATTGACATAACCTTTGACATAACACGTTGTGTGTGCGTTGGTTTGTTTTTGATAAAATTTCAATTAAAAATGTTAAATTAAAAAAAGTGTCTTGGCAACAATGTCTCCTTTAGGGTATTCTCTCTCGGTACAGTTGCCGGCTCTGTTGCTTACTTGTTTGGAAGCCACATCTCGCTGTCAAGCAACCATCGAACAAACGTCTGTCATTTCCTTTGAGGGAACTTTAACAAATATCTGATTGGAGTTTTTGCCAATTTGCTACTACACTCCGGCACAGAAGGAGCTCGATAATTTTGTTTATACTTCTCAACCATCTCACGTACTCTAACCTCAATAACAATGCGGCGGTCACCCCATAACTATATACATAACTACGTTCGTAATGAAGCAACGTTGCCAAATAACTCGTTATTGTAAAGTAACGTTAAACATGTTATTTGTAAAATAAGTATCAGTAACGCATATTCTAAAAATATGTTAAGTGAAAAACGACGTAATACCCTATTCCAATGGTAAACAGTTTCAATAAAACAGGCACACTAAAAAAATGCAATATCGTAATTTGTCATTCGGGATATTTCTGTTCTAACCTAAATCAGGCCCAGTATTGACGTTACGGTCACTGCTGTTCACGGCCCACTAATTCGTATTTATGTGTCGCAATAAATAGACGGATCTCTGACTGGAAGGACTGATTTATGCATGGCCTACTTGTTTGCTCATCAGGGGACCATACCAGTATACATCTGTCCTGAATGTACGTCATTGATCCTATATGTGTGAGTATGTGAGTCCCAAGAACACATTGTTCATAGTGTTATTTCTATACGATTTTTGAAGATAATTTATGTAAGGACTGGGGAAAACTCCTGTTGGTTTCTTAAGGTTTGTTTCATTTACAATGATTTAAATGTTACAGGTATCATGCTAATCGCACTTAATCTGTGACGTGAAGGCATGATCACTGCGATTTGAGAATAAAACATTATAAAATTATGTATTTTATTCCTAGTACTATATAATAACAACAAAGCGCAATGACACGCTAGAAATTTCGATTTGAAATCGCGGACCGTATACGTACTCTCGATTTTTGGCAGTTGCAGGATCATCGTCGGGAATAGGTGAAACCTGTCTCTGAGGTAGGTCCAAAATCCCATTCGATGTACTAACACGTGAAATCCCAGCGATGGTGTAATCCTCTCGCACCGTTTCCTGATCCTGCAGGATAGATGTCAGCCGAAATTCGGAAGATCCTGTAGGACGATAGGCCCCGCCATCAGGGGACTAAGCCAGAAACGTACCGGCTACGGGGAGTCGGAGACGACGTTGACCTTTATCCTCGCGCATCGATGAACCGGAAGTAAATGCCTCCTTCGAGTTAAGCCGACGGGACCCAAATTCGTCACAATGCAAATCATCTTTCTGCATGACCGAATATCCTTTAAATTCATTGAGGGTGTTTTTATTAAAATGCATACATCTGTGTGGGAAGATTTTTCTTTTCTCAAATAAACTATT